>OY821517.1:338291643-338777218 GCA_963682025.1 Cordilura impudica | reverse complement strand
AAAATCTAAAAAAATCATAAAAACGCGTTTTTCTCGAAAACTAAGGTAGATAGGAGCAAAAAGGACGTTAATTTGGGATCACCTACAAAAAATATCAATTTCATATGAAAAATCTAAAAAAATCATACAAACGCGTTTTTCTCGAAAACTAAGGTAGATAGACCAAAAAGGACGTTAATTTGGGATCACCTACAAAAAATATCAATTTCATATGAAAAATCTAAAAAAATCATAAAAACGCGTTTTTCTCGAAAACTAAGGTAGATAGACCAAAAAGGACGTTAATTTGGGATCACCTACAAAAAATATCAATTTCATATGAAAAATCTAAAAAAAATCATACAAACGCGTTTTTCTCGAAAACTAAGGTAGATAGACCAAAAAGGACGTTAATTTGGGATCACCTACAAAAAATATCAATTTCATATGAAAAATCTAAAAAAATCATAAAAACGCGTTTTTCTCGAAAACTAAGGTAGATAGACCAAAAAGGACGTTAATTTGGGATCACCTACAAAAATATCAATTTCATATGAAAAATCTAAAAAAATCATACAAACGCGTTTTTCTCCGAAAACTAAGGTAGATAGAGCAAAAAGGACGTTAATTTGGGATCACCTACAAAAAATATCAATTTCATATGAAAAATCTAAAAAAATCATAAAATCGCGTTTTTCTCGAAAACTAAGGTAGATGAGCAAAAAGGACGTTAATTTGGGATCACCTACAAAAAATATCAATTTCATATGAAAAATCTAAAAAAATCATAAAATCGCGTTTTTCTCGAAAACTAAGGTAGAGCAAAAAGGACGTTAATTTGGGATCACCTACAAAAAATATCAATTTCATATGAAAAATCTAAAAAAATCATAAAAACGCGTTTTTCTCGAAAACTAAGGTAGATGAGCAAAAAGGACGTTAATTTGGGATCACCTACAAAAAATATCAATTTCATATGAAAAATCTAAAAAAATCATAAAATCGCGTTTTTCTCGAAAACTAAGGTAGATAGAGCAAAAAGGACGTTTATTTGGGATCACCTACAAAAAATTTCAATTTCATATGAAAAATCTAAAAAAATCATAAAATCGCGTTTTTCTCGAAAACTAAGGTAGATAGAGCAAAAAGGACGTTAATTTGGGATCACCTACAAAAAATATCAATTTCATATGAAAAATCTAAAAAATCATAAAAACGCGTTTTTCTCGAAAACTAAGGTAGATAGAGCAAAAAGGACGTTAATTTGGGATCACCTACAAAAATATCAATTTCATATGAAAAATCTAAAAAAATCATAAAATCGCGTTTTTCTCGAAACTAAGGTAGAGCAAAAAGGACGTTAATTTGGGATCACCTACAAAAAATATCAATTTCATATGAAAAATCTAAAAAAATCATAAAAACGCGTTTTTCTCGAAAACTAAGGTAGATGAGCAAAAAGGACGTTAATTTGGGATCACCTACAAAAATATCAATTTCATATGAAAAATCTAAAAAAATCATAAAAATCGCGTTTTTCTCGAAAACTAAGGTAGATAGAGCAAAAAGGACGTTTATTTGGGATCACCTACAAAAAATTTCAATTTCATATGAAAAATCTAAAAAAATCATAAAATCGCGTTTTTCTCGAAAACTAAGGTAGATAGAGCAAAAAGGACGTTAATTTGGGATCACCTACAAAAAATATCAATTTCATATGAAAAATCTAAAAAAATCATAAAAACGCGTTTTTCTCGAAAACTAAGGTAGATAGAGCAAAAAGGACGTTAATTTGGGATCACCTACAAAAATATCAATTTCATATGAAAAATCTAAAAAAATCATAAAAAGCGTTTTTCTCGAAAACTAAGGTAGATAGACCAAAAAGGACGTTAATTTGGGATCACCTACAAAAAATATCAATTTCATATGAAAAATCTAAAAAAATCATAAAAACGCGTTTTTCTCGAAAACTAAGGTAGATAGAGCAAAAAGGACGTTAATTTGGGATCACCTACAAAAATATCAATTTCATATGAAAAATCTAAAAAAATCATAAAAACGCGTTTTTCTCGAAAACTAAGGTAGATAGACCAAAAAGGACGTTAATTTGGGATCACCTACAAAAAATATCAATTTCATATGAAAAATCTAAAAAAATCATAAAACGCGTTTTTCTCGAAAACTAAGGTAGATAGAGCAAAAAGGACGTTAATTTGGGATCACCTACAAAAAATATCAATTTCATATGAAAAATCTAAAAAAATCATACAAACGCGTTTTTCTCGAAAACTAAGGTAGATAGACCAAAAAGGACGTTAATTTGGGATCACCTACAAAAAATATCAATTTCATATGAAAAATCTAAAAAAAATCATAAAAACGCGTTTTTCTCGAAAACTAAGGTAGATAGACCAAAAAGGACGTTAATTTGGGATCACCTACAAAAAATATCAATTTCATATGAAAAATCTAAAAAAAAATCATACAAACGCGTTTTTCTCGAAAACTAAGGTAGATAGACCAAAAAGGACGTTAATTTGGGATCACCTACAAAAAATTATCAATTTCATATGAAAAATCTAAAAAAATCATAAAAACGCGTTTTTCTCGAAAACTAAGGTAGATAGACCAAAAAGGACGTTAATTTGGGATCACCTACAAAAAATATCAATTTCATATGAAAAATCTAAAAAAATCATAAAAACGCGTTTTTCTCGAAAACTAAGGTAGATAGAGCAAAAAGGACGTTAATTTGGGATCACCTACAAAAAATATCAATTTCATATGAAAAAATCTAAAAAAATCAAAACGCGTTTTTCTCGAAAACTAAGGTAGATAGAGCAAAAAGGACGTTAATTTGGGATCACCTACAAAAAATATCAATTTCATATGAAAAATCTAAAAAAATCATAAAATCGCGTTTTTTCTCGAAAACTAAGGTAGATGAGCAAAAAGGACGTTAATTTGGGATCACCTACAAAAAATATCAATTTCATATGAAAAATCTAAAAAATCATAAAATCGCGTTTTTCTCGAAAACTAAGGTAGAGCAAAAAGGACGTTAATTTGGGATCACCTACAAAAAATATCAATTTCATATGAAAAATCTAAAAAAATCATAAAAACGCGTTTTTCTCGAAAACTAAGGTAGATGAGCAAAAAGGACGTTAATTTGGGATCACCTACAAAAAATATCAATTTCATATGAAAAATCTAAAAAAATCATAAAATCGCGTTTTTCTCGAAAACTAAGGTAGATAGAGCAAAAAGGACGTTTATTTGGGATCACCTACAAAAAATTTCAATTTCATATGAAAAATCTAAAAAAATCATAAAATCGCGTTTTTCTCGAAAACTAAGGTAGATAGAGCAAAAAGGACGTTAATTTGGGATCACCTACAAAAAATATCAATTTCATATGAAAAATCTAAAAAAATCATAAAAACGCGTTTTTCTCGAAAACTAAGGTAGATAGAGCAAAAAGGACGTTAATTTGGGATCACCTACAAAAACATCAATTTCATATGAAAAATCTAAAAAAAATCATAAAAACGCGTTTTTCTCGAAAACTAAGGTAGATAGAGCAAAAAGGACGTTAATTTGGGATCACCTACAAAAAATATCAATTTCATATGAAAAATCTAAAAAAATCATACAAACGCGTTTTTCTCGAAAACTAAGGTAGATAGACCAAAAAGGACGTTAATTTGGGATCACCTACAAAAAATATCAATTTCATATGAAAAATCTAAAAAAATCATAAAATCGCGTTTTTCTCGAAAACTAAGGTAGATGAGCAAAAAGGACGTTAATTTGGGATCACCTACAAAAAATATCAATTTCATATGAAAAATCTAAAAAAATCATAAAATCGCGTTTTTCTCGAAAACTAAGGTAGAGCAAAAAGGACGTTAATTTGGGATCACCTACAAAAAATATCAATTTCATATGAAAAATCTAAAAAAATCATAAAAACGCGTTTTTCTCGAAAACTAAGGTAGATGAGCAAAAAGGACGTTAATTTGGGATCACCTACAAAAAATATCAATTTCATATGAAAATCTAAAAAAATCATAAAATCGCGTTTTTCTCGAAAACTAAGGTAGATAGAGCAAAAAGGACGTTTATTTGGGATCACCTACAAAAAATTTCAATTTCATATGAAAAATCTAAAAAAATCATAAAATCGCGTTTTTCTCGAAAACTAAGGTAGATAGAGCAAAAAGGACGTTAATTTGGGATCACCTACAAAAAATATCAATTTCATATGAAAAATCTAAAAAAAAATCATAAAAACGCGTTTTTCTCGAAAACTAAGGTAGATAGAGCAAAAAGGACGTTAATTTGGGATCACCTACAAAAATATCAATTTCATATGAAAAATCTAAAAAAATCATAAAAACGCGTTTTTCTCGAAAACTAAGGTAGATAGACCAAAAAGGACGTTAATTTGGGATCACCTACAAAAAATATCAATTTCATATGAAAAATCTAAAAAAATCATACAAACGCGTTTTTCTCGAAAACTAAGGTAGATAGAACAAAAAGGACGTTAATTTGGGATCACCTACAAAAAATATCAATTTCATATGAAAAATCTAAAAAAATCATAAAACGCGTTTTTCTCGAAAACTAAGGTAGATAGACCAAAAAGGACGTTAATTTGGGATCACCTACAAAAAATATCAATTTCATATGAAAAATCTAAAAAAATCATAAAAACGCGTTTTTCTCGAAAACTAAGGTAGATAGACCAAAAAGGACGTTAATTTGGGATCACCTACAAAAAATATCAATTTCATATGAAAAATCTAAAAAAAATCATACAAACGCGTTTTTCTCGAAAACTAAGGTAGATAGACCAAAAAGGACGTTAATTTGGGATCACCTACAAAAAATATCAATTTCATATGAAAAATCTAAAAAAATCATAAAAACGCGTTTTTCTCGAAAACTAAGGTAGATAGACCAAAAAGGACGTTAATTTGGGATCACCTACAAAAAATATCAATTTCATATGAAAAATCTAAAAAAATCATAAAAACGCGTTTTTCTCGAAAACTAAGGTAGATAGAGCAAAAAGGACGTTAATTTGGGATCACCTACAAAAAATATCAATTTCATATGAAAAATCTAAAAAAATCAAAACGCGTTTTTCTCGAAAACTAAGGTAGATAGAGCAAAAAGGACGTTAATTTGGGATCACCTACAAAAAATATCAATTTCATATGAAAAATCTAAAAAAATCATAAAATCGCGTTTTTCTCGAAAACTAAGGTAGATGAGCAAAAAGGACGTTAATTTGGGATCACCTACAAAAAATATCAATTTCATATGAAAAATCTAAAAAAATCATAAAATCGCGTTTTTCTCGAAAACTAAGGTAGAGCAAAAAGGACGTTAATTTGGGATCACCTACAAAAAATATCAATTTCATATGAAAAATCTAAAAAAATCATAAAAACGCGTTTTTCTCGAAAACTAAGGTAGATGAGCAAAAAGGACGTTAATTTGGGATCACCTACAAAAAATATCAATTTCATATGAAAAATCTAAAAAAATCATAAAATCGCGTTTTTCTCGAAAACTAAGGGTAGATAGAGCAAAAAGGACGTTTATTTGGGATCACCTACAAAAAATTTCAATTTCATATGAAAAATCTAAAAAAATCATAAAATCGCGTTTTTCTCGAAAACTAAGGTAGATAGAGCAAAAAGGACGTTAATTTGGGATCACCTACAAAAAATATCAATTTCATATGAAAAATCTAAAAAAATCATAAAAACGCGTTTTTCTCGAAAACTAAGGTAGATAGAGCAAAAAGGACGTTAATTTGGGATCACCTACAAAAACATCAATTTCATATGAAAAATCTAAAAAAATCATAAAAACGCGTTTTTCTCGAAAACTAAGGTAGATAGAGCAAAAAGGACGTTAATTTGGGATCACCTACAAAAAATATCAATTTCATATGAAAAATCTAAAAAAATCATACAAACGCGTTTTTCTCGAAAACTAAGGTAGATAGACCAAAAAGGACGTTAATTTGGGATCACCTACAAAAAATATCAATTTCATATGAAAAATCTAAAAAAATCATAAAATCGCGTTTTTCTCGAAAACTAAGGTAGATGAGCAAAAAGGACGTTAATTTGGGATCACCTACAAAAAATATCAATTTCATATGAAAAATCTAAAAAAATCATAAAATCGCGTTTTTCTCGAAAACTAAGGTAGAGCAAAAAGGACGTTAATTTGGGATCACCTACAAAAAATATCAATTTCATATGAAAAATCTAAAAAAATCATAAAAACGCGTTTTTCTCGAAAACTAAGGTAGATGAGCAAAAAGGACGTTAATTTGGGATCACCTACAAAAAATATCAATTTCATATGAAAAATCTAAAAAAATCATAAAATCGCGTTTTTCTCGAAAACTAAGGTAGATAGAGCAAAAAGGACGTTTATTTGGGATCACCTACAAAAAATTTCAATTTCATATGAAAAATCTAAAAAAAATCATAAAATCGCGTTTTTCTCGAAAACTAAGGTAGATAGAGCAAAAAGGACGTTAATTTGGGATCACCTACAAAAAATATCAATTTCATATGAAAAATCTAAAAAAATCATAAAAACGCGTTTTTCTCGAAAACTAAGGTAGATAGAGCAAAAAGGACGTTAATTTGGGATCACCTACAAAAAATATCAATTTCATATGAAAAATCTAAAAAAATCATAAAAACGCGTTTTTCTCGAAAACTAAGGTAGATAGACCAAAAAGGACGTTAATTTGGGATCACCTACAAAAATATCAATTTCATATGAAAAATCTAAAAAAATCATACAAACGCGTTTTTCTCGAAAACTAAGGTAGATAGACCAAAAAGGACGTTAATTTGGGATCACCTACAAAAAATATCAATTTCATATGAAAAATCTAAAAAAATCATAAAAACGCGTTTTTCTCGAAAACTAAGGTAGATAGAGCAAAAAGGACGTTAATTTGGGATCACCTACAAAAAATATCAATTTCATATGAAAAATCTAAAAAAATCATAAAAACGCGTTTTTCTCGAAAACTAAGGTAGATAGACCAAAAAGGACGTTAATTTGGGATCACCTACAAAAAATATCAATTTCATATGAAAAATCTAAAAAAATCATAAAAACGCGTTTTTCTCGAAAACTAAGGTAGATAGACCAAAAAGGACGTTAATTTGGGATCACCTACAAAAAATATCAATTTCATATGAAAAATCTAAAAAAATCATACAAACGCGTTTTTCTCGAAAAACTAAGGTAGATAGACCAAAAAGGACGTTAATTTGGGATCACCTACAAAAAATATCAATTTCATATGAAAAATCTAAAAAAATCATAAAAACGCGTTTTTCTCGAAAACTAAGGTAGATAGAGCAAAAAGGACGTTAATTTGGGATCACCTACAAAAAATATCAATTTCATATGAAAAATCTAAAAAAATCATAAAAACGCGTTTTTCTCGAAAACTAAGGTATATAGAGCAAAAAGGACGTTAATTTGGGATCACCTACAAAAAATATCAATTTCATATGAAAAATCTAAAAAAATCATAAAATCGCGTTTTTCTCGAAAACTAAGGTAGATAGAACAAAAAGGACGTTAATTTGGGATCACCTACAAAAAATATCAATTTCATATGAAAAATCTAAAAAAATCATAAAACGCGTTTTTCTCGAAAACTAAGGTAGATAGAGCAAAAAGGACGTTAATTTGAGATCACCTACAAAAAAATATCAATTTCATATGAAAAATCTAAAAAAATCATAAAATCGCGTTTTTCTCGAAAACTAAGGTAGATAGAACAAAAAGGAGTTAATTTGGGATCACCTACAAAAAATATCAATTTCATATGAAAAATCTAAAAAAATCATAAAAACGCGTTTTTCTCGAAAACTAAGGTAGATAGAGCAAAAAGGACGTTAATTTGGGATCACCTACAAAAAATATCAATTTCATATGAAAAATCTAAAAAAAATCATAAAAACGCGTTTTTCTCGAAAACTAAGGTAGATAGAGCAAAAAGGACGTTAATTTGGGATCACCTACAAAAAATAACAATTTCATATGAAAAATCTAAAAAAATCATAAAAACGCGTTTTTCTCGAAAACTAAGGTAGATAGAGCAAAAAGGACGTTAATTTGGGATCACCTACAAAAAATATTAATTTCATATGAAAAATCTAAAAAAATCAAAACGCGTTTTTCTCGAAAACTAAGGTAGATAGAGCAAAAAGGACGTTAATTTGGGATCACCTACAAAAAATATCAATTTCATATGAAAAATCTAAAAAAATCATAAAAACGCGTTTTTCTCGAAAACTAAGGTATATAGAGCAAAAAGGACGTTAATTTGGGATCACCTACAAAAAATATCAATTTCATATGAAAAATCTAAAAAAATCATAAAAACGCGTTTTTCTCGAAAACTAAGGTAGATGAGCAAAAAGGACGTTAATTTGAGATCACCTACAAAAAATATCAATTTCATATGAAAAATCTAAAAAAATCATAAAATCGCGTTTTTCTCGAAAACTAAGGTAGATAGAACAAAAAGGACGTTAATTTGGGATCACCTACAAAAAATATCAATTTCATATGAAAAATCTAAAAAAATCATAAAAACGCGTTTTTCTCGAAAACTAAGGTAGATAGAGCAAAAAGGACGTTAATTTGGGATCACCTACAAAAAATATCAATTTCATATGAAAAATCTAAAAAAATCATAAAAACGCGTTTTTCTCGAAAACTAAGGTAGATAGAGCAAAAAGGACGTTAATTTGGGATCACCTACAAAAAATATCAATTTCATATGAAAAATCTAAAAAAATCATAAAAACGCGTTTTTCTCGAAAACTAAGGTAGATAGAGCAAAAAGGACGTTAATTTGGGATCACCTACAAAAAATATCAATTTCATATGAAAAATCTAAAAAAATCAAAAACGCGTTTTTCTCGAAAACTAAGGTAGATAGAGCAAAAAGGACGTTAATTTGGGATCACCTACAAAAAATATCAATTTCATATGAAAAATCTAAAAAAATCATAAAATCGCGTTTTTCTCGAAAACTAAGGTAGAGCAAAAAGGACGTTAATTTGGGATCACCTACAAAAAATATCAATTTCATATGAAAAATCTAAAAAAATCATAAAAACGCGTTTTTCTCGAAAACTAAGGTAGATAGAGCAAAAAGGACGTTAATTTGGGATCACCTACAAAAAATATCAATTTCATATGAAAAATCTAAAAAAATCATACAAACGCGTTTTTCTCGAAAACTAAGGTAGCTAGACCAAAAAGGACGTTAATTTGGGATCACCTACAAAAAATATCAATTTCATATGAAAAATCTAAAAAAAATCATAAAATCGCGTTTTTCTCGAAAACTAAGGTAGATAGAGCAAAAAGGACGTTTATTTGGGATCACCTACAAAAAATTTCAATTTCATATGAAAAATCTAAAAAAATCATAAAATCGCGTTTTTCTCGAAAACTAAGGTAGATAGAGCAAAAAGGACGTTAATTTGGGATCACCTACAAAAAATATCAATTTCATATGAAAAATCTAAAAAAATCATAAAAACGCGTTTTTCTCGAAAACTAAGGTAGATAGAGCAAAAAGGACGTTAATTTGGGATCACCTACAAAAAATATCAATTTCATATGAAAAATCTAAAAAAATCATAAAAACGCGTTTTTCTCGAAAACTAAGGTAGATAGAGCAAAAAGGACGTTAATTTGGGATCACCTACAAAAAATATCAATTTCATATGAAAAATCTAAAAAAATCAAAACGCGTTTTTCTCGAAAACTAAGGTAGATAGAGCAAAAAGGACGTTAATTTGGGATCACCTACAAAAAATATCAATTTCATATGAAAAATCTAAAAAAATCATAAAATCGCGTTTTTCTCGAAAACTAAGGTAGATGAGCAAAAAGGACGTTAATTTGGGATCACCTACAAAAAATATCAATTTCATATGAAAAATCTAAAAAAATCATAAAATCGCGTTTTTCTCGAAAACTAAGGTAGAGCAAAAAGGACGTTAATTTGGGATCACCTACAAAAAATATCAATTTCATATGAAAAATCTAAAAAAATCATAAAAACGCGTTTTTCTCGAAAACTAAGGTAGATGAGCAAAAAGGACGTTAATTTGGGATCACCTACAAAAAATATCAATTTCATATGAAAAATCTAAAAAAATCATAAAATCGCGTTTTTCTCGAAAACTAAGGTAGATAGAGCAAAAAGGACGTTTATTTGGGATCACCTACAAAAAATTTCAATTTCATATGAAAAATCTAAAAAAATCATAAAATCGCGTTTTTCTCGAAAACTAAGGTAGATAGAGCAAAAAGGACGTTAATTTGGGATCACCTACAAAAAATATCAATTTCATATGAAAAATCTAAAAAAATCATACAAACGCGTTTTTCTCGAAAACTAAGGTAGCTAGACCAAAAAGGACGTTAATTTGGGATCACCTACAAAAAATATCAATTTCATATGAAAAATCTAAAAAAAATCATAAAATCGCGTTTTTCTCGAAAACTAAGGTAGATAGAGCAAAAAGGACGTTTATTTGGGATCACCTACAAAAAATTTCAATTTCATATGAAAAATCTAAAAAAAATCATAAAATCGCGTCTTTCTCGAAAACTAAGGTAGATAGAGCAAAAAGGACGTTAATTTGGGATCACCTACAAAAATATCAATTTCATATGAAAAATCTAAAAAAATCATAAAAACGCGTTTTTCTCGAAAACTAAGGTAGATAGAGCAAAAAGGACGTTAATTTGGGATCACCTACAAAAAATATCAATTTCATATGAAAAATCTAAAAAAATCATACAAACGCGTTTTTCTCGAAAACTAAGGTAGATAGACCAAAAAGGACGTTAATTTGGGATCACCTACAAAAAATATCAATTTCATATGAAAAATCTAAAAAAATCATAAAAACGCGTTTTTCTCGAAAACTAAGGTAGATAGAGCAAAAAGGACGTTAATTTGGGATCACCTACAAAAAATATCAATTTCATATGAAAAATCTAAAAAAATCATAAAAACGCGTTTTTCTCGAAAACTAAGGTAGATAGAGCAAAAAGGACGTTAATTTGGGATCACCTACAAAAAATATCAATTTCATATGAAAAATCTAAAAAAATCATAAAATCGCGTTTTTCTCGAAAACTAAGGTAGATAGAGCAAAAAGGACGTTAATTTGGGATCACCTACAAAAAATATCAATTTCATATGAAAAATCTAAAAAAATCATAAAAACGCGTTTTTCTCGAAAACTAAGGTAGATAGAGCAAAAAGGACGTTAATTTGGGATCACCTACAAAAAATATCAATTTCATATGAAAAATCTAAAAAAAATCATAAAATCGCGTTTTTCTCGAAAACTAAGGTAGATAGAGCAAAAAGGACGTTTATTTGGGATCACCTACAAAAAATTTCAATTTCATATGAAAAATCTAACAAAATCATAAAATCGCGTTTTTCTCGAAAACTAAGGTAGATAGAGCAAAAAGGACGTTAATTTGGGATCACCTACAAAAAATATCAATTTCATATGAAAAATCTAAAAAAATCATAAAATCGCGTTTTTCTCGAAAACTAAGGTAGATAGAGCAAAAAGGACGTTAATTTGGGATCACCTACAAAAAATATCAATTTCATATGAAAAATCTAAAAAAAATCATAAAAACGCGTTTTTCTCGAAAACTAAGGTAGATAGAGCAAAAAGGACGTTAATTTGGGATCCCCTACAAAAAATATCAATTTCATATGAAAAATCTAAAAAAATCATAAAAACGCGTTTTTCTCGAAAACTAAGGTAGATAGAGCAAAAAGGACGTTAATTTGGGATCACTTACAAAAAATATCAATTTCATATGAAAAGTCTAAAAAAATCATAAAAACGCAAATAAAATAAATACACAAATAAAATAAAAAAAATATTAAAAATCCATAAAATATCAATATATTTTTCAAAAAGCATAAAAATGTAGATAAAATACCAAATATGTCCGGTTCTGAAAGGGTTAAGTGGTCATGAGATACATCAAAATAAAACTTATGGACCTACCTTTTATTCAGTTAATATAAAACCATATATGATATACGTCTATTTATGAGATAATCCCATATTAAAAAAAAACTCACAAAAATGCAAAATTTTCAATAGGTTCACAATGGGTTAATGGATTTCAAATTTTAAAATACCAAATAGAAGGCGCTCAAATAAGCTTCCCAACGATATATATATTGTCGAAATCCGATGCTAAATAACAAAGTTATACACTAGTCAATATCAAAACTTTGGGGGTCCATAACTCGGAAAATAGGCTCGACCGACAAAAAAAAATATTTACCTGGAATCACCCCAAAATATTTACCTGGAATACCCCCTCCAAAAAAAAATAAAATATCGGGGCATCGCCCCTAAACTAGACTTGTTCCAAATCCACTTTCGGTTTAATGGTCAATGTGATGACTTCTAGAGGTTTGGAAAAATTTATTAAAAGTTCACATATTTCACCACTATTAGTCAAATCTTCCTCCACAATGGCCACTAACATTTGCTTGCGTTCTATGTAGTGTAAAGATGATTTTTTACTTGGTATCTCTGCTAGTTTCTTTGAATCTTTTAAAAGGGAAGCTTCAGCAAACTCCGAAATTGAAGGTCCTTCAATTACTAACAACAATTTCGATATGGCCGCATATTGTTGGGCATCCTCAGAGGTTTCATATTTTAATTCTAATCTATGGAGAAACAACCAGTTTATCTTGTGAAAGAGTCGGCTTTTTTCCTTGATAATTTAATTTACTTCTCTATAAGTTTTTAAGGACATTCATCTTCATCGCAATCATCCCAAAATGCTCGAGACGAGGGTATATTTAATTCGCCAAAACCCATAGGACAACCCATTATTATTGGAATGTAAAAGAATTTATGCTTCTATAAAACTTTAATATGCAAATAATAATAAACACAAGTCATGGGGGTGTGTTCAGCGAGCAAGTTGTCAACAGTGTTGCCGAAATATATTTTTCCATAGAATATAAAACGGTTTTAATTAAATTATTTTATCGCTAAACAAACTGAATAAGCAAAAAAAATGGGCAAAAATCTAGAAAGTGAAATTAAAAAAAATTAGGGCTAAAATCGGTCTTTGGTTTATGAAATTAAGCAATCATTTTAAAATTAAGTTATTTTTAAGTGGTAATTATAATTGACTATATGTAGTCAAACAAGGTTCCTAAATAACAGCTCTGGCTGTGTTATATTCTTATGGCAATTTAAGTCGATTTCATAGGGGTCATTTGTATGGGGACTAGGTCTGCGCATGGACCGAATTTCACCAATTTCAATAGCGTTCATCCTATGGCCGATAAAAGCTTATATACCAAATTTCATTACAATATATTCATATTTGCGACTCAGAAAGTGATTCTGATTCGATCGGTATAATAAAAGATGGGTCTAGGTCAAATATTTTTGGCAGTTACAAACAGCAGCACAAAGCCATTATACCCAAACCACATAGTGGTATAGGGTATAAAAAGTTGACAAATTTGTCAAAAAAAATTTAATCTGACAGGTCATTTGTAGCTGCGTACCTTACACCAAACCGTACGTGCTACGTGACACTTTAAACAGAGGTATATATCAGTTTGTCATTCTGTTTATTTGCGACCCTTTAACAACTTAATTCTTATAACAACTCGAGTTAATATAGCCATGTCCATGTCTTTCTGTTGGTTGAAATCACGCTCATTCACTAAATAAACCATTTACCTGGGTAAAATTAAGATAATATTGCTTGTGACTATTTCGAGCAGGTTTGTTATTGAATTTGGAGCCTCTGATACCTGAAGAATAACATACGAAAATGTAAAGATACTTTGGAAAAATTACCTATAAAAAACTAAAACAAGTAAGAAAATGGTTTAGAGACCCTATCTTTCAGTCCAACTAATTCGATTTAGAAAATAAGCATAAAACAAATTTGAGTGGCATTGTTATTAATTTTTTGGCTGCAGATATGAAAAAGTTCATATCGGATGCTATATTTATATGGGGACTAGGTCGAAAAATGGACCCATCATAACCATATTTGGTAAATTCACTTATATTGTTAAAAAATATATGCAAACCAAATTTGAGAAAAATCTGTGCAATATTTTTGGTTTTTTAATAGATTTAAGTGAAGATCGGGAAGCAGTTCTATATGGGGCCTATGACTAAGAATTGTCCTATAGGTATTATTTCTGTATAACTGATTAATGGATATAATAAACACGTACAAACTCTAATGAACAGACTTATATACACTTAAGTATATTTGAATTTGATAAGTAAACAATTTGAATTGAAATTTTTTCTTATAATAAAACACGTTTAAATTAACGCAAAGTTTTTTTTAAGAAGAATATGAAAATTGTTGGAGAATTGTGGTTTCAATAATTGAAATAATTTAAGTTTGATTCTTATATTTACAAAGTTTATAAGCTTTGGTTAAAAAAGTAACAAAGTTATTTTATTGAAAAAAAAAATCAAAAGCATTTACATGAGCAAAAACCTTAACCAAAAAATTTACCAAAATTGATAACCATTTCCGAATTAATAAAGTCGCTACACCATTCACATATATAAATGTGAGTCATCTCTCTTTTTAGGATGATACGCATCGGAACATTCAATATTTAAATCCCGCAAGAGTTTAACTATAGGTTTAGCAGCTAAGGAATCTAAAGCAATATTGTCTGTGTAAGCTACATACGATTGTATTTTTAAACCTTCATTTGAACGCCACGAGCAAACTGAAATTGAGACAAATTTAACGTTAGTTTTAGTAAGAAAAACATTCATAGTACCCATAGCTTACTTCCTGCGCCCACTCCGGCTATAAAATTTGGAGCTTCTAACGATTCCACATTATTTAAACTACCATCTATAGATCTCAAAAATGTTATTTCATCCCGAATAGAAGCAATATTTTCACTTTTAAAATCCACTTTCGGTTTAATGGTCAATGTGATGACTTCTAGAGGTTTGGAAAAATTTATTAAAAGTTCACATATTTCACCACTATTAGTCAAATCTTCCTCCACAATGGCCACTAACATTTGCTTGCGTTCTATGTAGTGTAAAGATGATTTTTTACTTGGTATGTCTGCTAGTTTCTTTGAATCTTTTAAAAGGGAAGCTTCAGCAAACTCCGAAATTGAGGGTCCTTCAATTACTAACAATTTCGATATGGCCGCATATTGTTGGGCATCCTCAGAGGTTTCATATTTTAATTCTAATCTATGGAGAAACAACCAGTTTATCTTAATGTGAACGAGTCGGCTTTTCCCTTGATAATTTAAATTACTTCTCTATAAGTTTTGAAGGACATTCATCTTCATCGCAATCATCCCAAAATGCTCGAGACGAGGGTATATTTAATTCGCCAAAACCCATTGGACAACCCATTATTATTGGAATGGAAAGGAATTTATGCTTCTATAAAACTTTAATATGCAAATAATAATAAACACAAGTCATGGGGGTGTGTTCAGCGAGCAAGTTGTCAACAGTGTTGCCGAAACATATTTTTCCATAGAATATAAAAATGTTTTAATTAATTAAATTATTTTATGGCTAAAGAAACGGAATAAAGAAAAAATGGGCAAAAATCTAGAAAGTGAAATTAAAAAAAATTAGGGCTAAAATCGGTCTTTGGTTTATGAAATTAAGCAATCATTTTAAAATTAAGTTATTTTTAAGTGGTAAAGGTGCTATAAAGGTGCTATTACATGATGTGTTTTTACATATGTACTGTCAAATTTTCCCACAACAAAAGTTGTACACATCGTGTGATACATATGAAACATTGTTTATGTACAATACATGAGGAAAGTCACATGCACATTTTTCAATTAGAACAGGTTCTATTTTTTGCATGACAAACAAATGAAAATACAATTTAATAGCACCTTTACACGAAGTGTTTTTTACATATGTATTGTCACTTTTTTTATCCATATGAAATTCCTCATGTCTGTCAAAATTGTCTTTTACATACGATTCATAATTTTTGCTATCACACGTGCATATGTATTTCCGTATGACATAACCTCTATATGTAAACAACAGCTGATTTAATTTGTGAATTTACAAAAAATTATTGTTTAAAAAAAGGTTATATATTTTTTAATTATTAATTCATACTAAACAATTTATTTTTCTTTCAATATTAATCTTTAAAATTTACTCTGTTTTTCTTTCGCCACAAGCAGTGTTGTATTTTCATATGTTTATCATGCAAAAATATAACCTGTTCTAATTGAAAAATGTACATGTGACTTTCCTCATGTATTGTACATAAACAATGTTTCATATGTATCACACGATGTGTACAACTTTTGTTGTGGGAAAATTTGACAGTACATATGTAAAAAACACATCATGTAATAGCACCTTAATTAGTTAAACAAGGTTACTAAGTCGCGGGTCACACAAGGCAATTTTTATTGCGCAACTTTTTGGCAATTCTGTTTTGAAATTGCTTTTATGTCCACACACGACAATTTTTTCGGCAATTTTACTGTTTTGTTTTGTTTTTATTTTCTTATAATTTGACATTTGTGCTCTAGTCGTAAAAAACAATAATAAAATTAAAATGATTATTAATTTTTCAATTAAGTCCCGATTCCATTTAAAGGCCATTTTAATAAAGTAAACAATAATTACGAATTATTCACACCAAGAAGCGAAACACCGAATGAAAAGATATGTAATATTCAACAAAAAAAAAAAGCGAATGAGAGAATTGCTTGAAATAGCCGAGAACCGGCAATTATTTTTCCCTTTTTATTCCCCTCACCGCAAACATCAACAAACTCAAGAATTGCGCAACAAAAATTGCCTTGTGTGAACTCGGCCTAAATAATAACAGCTCTTGCTAAATGTGTTATATTCACTAAACACAACTTTGTTTTTTCTCTTTAACACAGAGTTGTTATAGACAATTGTGTGGTTTATTAAAAATATATAAAGCATCAATTTTTCTTGAATTTTTTTCATGGATTGTCTATAAAAAGAAGTGCAAAATGGTGTATAATAATTTAGGAAATGACAGCGGTAAGTTTCGAACTGTATAATTACATAGGGTATATCAGAAATATGACAGAAATTATATTACAGGTTCTGGCTCGGATTCAGAGTCCAGTGGCAGCCGTAGCCGCAGTTCTAGTCGTAGCAATACACCGGAAAATGCACAAGCTGGGCAAGTACATTCTAAATATGGCAACAAGAAAAAGGTTAATTTTATATAATATATTTGAAATAGGTCTCCAGGTTCCCACAAATCTGGAAGTGGTAGTGACCGTTCCCGTTCAGCGTCTCCTGCCGGTCGTTCAAGATCACCGTCTCATTCTAGATCCAGATCACGTTCGGCATCAGGTTCGGCTGCAAGCAAGGATGCAAGTCCTCGAAAATCCCGGTCTCGCTCGAGGTCGGGCACACCACACAGTAATCGTTCTGGTTCGGCGGCCAGTCATCATTCAACAGCCTCTAAACGATCTGGTTCTGCAGCGAGTCATCATTCACCAGCTTCCAAACGTTCTGGATCAGTTGCCAGTCATCATTCACCAGCTTCCAAACGCTCTGGATCAGTTGCCAGTCATCATTCGCAAGCCTCAAAACGTTCGGGGTCAGTTGCAAGCCATCACTCTCAAGCTTCTAAACGATCTGCCACAACTCCTGCTTCTCCCGTAGCTGCTGTTGGTGAGAAAAGAGCCGAAAATGAAATAGAATCTAGGTCACAATCACCCAATTTACAAATAGATGATAGGGCTGCATCACGTTCAAGATCAGGTACACGATCACAAACTGGTTCACCGAGAAAATCACGATCTCGCAGTGGTTCATCTAGATCCCGCTCGGGCTCTAGGTCCATGTCCCGATCACGTTCTGGTACACGCAGTCGTTCGGGTACACCACATTCTCGTAAATCTGGTAGTGGTTCTGAATCGGGTAGTGATTTTGGAGCAGATAAGGCCAGAAAGAAACGTAAAGCCGTTTCCAGTGGCTCAGAAGATGAACAGGATAAGGAATCACCGGCAAAAAATAAAAAGTCTCGTATTATAGACTCTGATAGTGGCAGTGAACAAGAAGAAACAGCCAAAAAGGTTGATGCTCAAGATATTTTTGGTGATGCCGATGATATTAGTCTCTCTGAAGATGAGGGTGATGACGAGGCTAATGTTAAAAAGAAATCTGTTAGCGGTTCAGAAAAAGGCTCACCCAAATCACGTTCAAAATCGCGATCCAGATCATCATCCAGAGCTTCAGCTAGATCACGTTCTAGATCTCGGACTCGATCACGTTCTAAATCAAGATCTCGCTCTCGATCTAGGACTCGTTCACCTGAACGTGGAGATCAGCCCAGGGAAGATGAGCCGGAACCTATACCCGAAACTCGTATAGATGTTGAAATACCACGTATTGTTACAGATTTGGGCAAAGAAATACACTTTGTTAAATTACCCAATTTCTTATCTGTTGACACGCGTCCCTTCGATACCGAAACGTATGAAGATGAAATTGATGAAGAGGAAACAATGGATGAAGAAGGTAGACAACGTGTCAAATTAAAGGTCAGTAACACCATACGCTGGCGCGAGTTTATGAACAATAATGGTGATATGGTTAAAGAATCAAATGCCCGGTTTGTGCGGTGGTCTGATGGAAGTATGTCGCTACACTTGGGTAATGAAATCTTTGATGTCTTCCGACAACCTTTACATGGTGACCATAACCATATGTTTATACGTCAAGGTACTGGTCTGCAGGGACAGGCTGTATTCCGTACAAAACTAACGTTCCGTCCTCATTCTACGGAATCATTTACTCACAAGAAGATGACCATGTCTCTGGCTGATCGTTCTTCAAAAGTTTCCGGCATTAAAATTCTCACTCAAGTTGGCAAGGATCCTAACGTCGATCGTTTGTACAATCTTAAAAAAGAAGAAGAAAAACTAAGACAAGCCATGCGAGATCAAAATAAACCCCAGCCGAAAAAGAAGAAGGGTCAAGGCGCTCTTGGCGGTGGAGCACAAGGGGGTTATCATCACGAAGAGGGTAGTGATGATGAAAATGTCATTTCGCTGAGTGCCATTAAAAATAAATACAAAAAAGGTGCCGCGTCTGCTGATCCGAAAAATGCCTCAGCCATTTATTCTTCTGACGACGATGATGGTTCCGATTTTGAGGGTAGGCGCAGCAAGAAAAATGTCGATAAAACAAAGGCGGTCAAAGCTTTAAGAGATTCAGACTCCGATTCAGATGTAGAGCGTGGCACAGATAAGGGTTCACATAGTGAGCATAGTGATAGCGGTGAAGAAAGTGGCAAAAGTGGTGGAGGTGGCAGTGGAAGTGCTAGTGGTAGCGGCAGTGCAAGTGATGGTGACTAAATGTTTTTCAAATAAAATGACACAGATTTTGTAAAAGTTTTTCAATTGTTTTCAATATATAATTTAAAAAAAAATCTTATAGTTTAATGCTGTACAGATTAATTTTTGCTTAAATGTATTTTCAACTTCGCACTAATTACACTGGCCAACAAAAAATTAAAAAATGTATGTACTTTAAGAACTTTAAACGCATGAACATTTACTACAGAATTTGAAAATTTAATCCAATTCAATTTTCTTAAAATTGAACATTTTTGCTATATACATATAAGTCTGTTCATTAGATTTTTTAATTATACTCGTATCTCTGTATATTCTTTATACTGTTCATAGCTCTTTCTCAACATACATATGTATGCATTTTTCATCGCCATCGTCTCTGACAAATACGACGAAGTGATTTACCACTTCAAAATAATAAAAATTGACATTATTGATGCCTCGATACTCCCTCCAACTATTAGTTACAATTGTGGAGTTACAAACACCTTGCAGTCAATGTCTTCGGTGATATTTTCTCTTACCGAACTTGGACTTGTCAATTTGTTCCACTATTCCAGGACCCGTAATAATCATATAATTTGGGCTTAAATTTAGGCGATTAAATTTCGGATGTCATAAAACTGCCTCAGACCCAAATCCGAAATGCGCAGTGATACACGCAATAGGTGCTCCACTCAGAACCAAATATGATGCATTAAGCACTACGTTAATCTTTAATTTCACATCGAAAAGAACTGTTCACAAAGGCTTGTTCTTTGTTGCAAATTCTATTACATTGCAAGCTTGTTGTCGTTTTAAAGCTTATCGGCGGCTTATATTTCTTACACAGAACTTCCAACAGAAGAACATTTTCACCGTTAGTTTTTTTGTCGCCATTTCTTGTCAAACATTTTTTATGTTTTAAATTTTGGCAACATACAATTTTTTGATTAATGTTTTTTTGATTTGTTTTTTATAATTTTTTTTAATCATATCAGATTGTTTGACCAGACAAGACATATCGCACCTGTACCTCTAAAGTGAGTCAACTCAAAATTTTTCAATTTTCACTTTTTGCAAGAAAACGATACACAGTGGTCATATCTATCCACTGTAAAAATCTTACATCGGTTTTTCTAGTCTTTCGCAAAAAAAAAAAAAAAATACAGTTGTAACCGTCTTTGTATTATAAAAGTTGCTTCTTTAGAATCAACTAAAGAGCGATATTTTGAGTTGTCCCCAAATGTAAGTCCAATTAATATCAATGTTGTTTCAACTAAAGAGAAGTATTTTAAGTTGCGCCTGTATTTATGTCATAACAGTTTATTTTATTGAAGTTCTATTATTAGTAAACAATTAAAAAGTTTTTTGCCTCTACTGAAAATTTTTAAATTTTGAGTTGACTCACTTTAGAGGTACATGTGCGATATACCTACATTATCAAAATATTTCCTTATTTCGGGTGGGAGGGAACAATTGAATTTCAACCACTTTAATTCATATATAAAATTTCTTTATAGCAAAATAAAGAATAATCTAACCCATCAAAAGCAAAGTTTTTATTAAAACTCTTTTTCTTTTCTTATGCATATGAGTTTTGAATCTCTCCGTGACTTTGCGTGACTATTTTAAAATTAATCGTTGGTCACAACAAGTCTATGGACCAAGTTTCAGATTGATTGGATGAGGGGAAGTGGGGTTTTAATCTCTCCGTTACTGTGCGTGACTATGCCGAAGTTGATCTTTCTTTACAGCAGGTATATCGACCAAGTTTCAGATCGATCGGATGAGGGTAAATGACATTTACATCACTCCGTGACTGTGCGTGACCATGCGTGACTAAGTCAAAGTTAATCTTTTTTTTATAGCAAGTGTACGGACCAAGTTTCAGATAGATCGGATAAGGGTAAATGACATTTAGATCACTCCGTGACTGTGCGTGATACCCCAAAATTAATCTGTAGTCACAACAAGACTATGGGCAGAGAGAGATTGAGTTAAAAGAAAGTTTAAAAAGGAAATTAACCACTGACGAAAGACGTTATATTTTCAATAAATAATTTTATTTTTATTTTTACACAAAAAACTTTTTTCCGATCTTTCATGGCTGCAAAATTGCTACATTTTTTTTTAGCTCCCATACGTGTACTAACATAACATAATCTATCCACTTTCCAATTACAGTGACTGAGCGAAACAAAACCTCTTCCTATATGTATGTTAGGGTTTGTCATTAAAAACTTTTTTTTCGGTTTTTAAAACTTTTAAAGCTGAATATTAATTCTTATGTTCGAAAATATTTTTGATAGTTTTTTTCAGATTTCTTGGTTGCTGCAATCGATATTATCAAAAAAAAAAAAAAATAATAATGAGATTATGAGATTATTTTTTTTTCTATTGTGCTTCATTTAACAAAATCATTATTTCTCAAGTTGGAGAAATATTAATTATTTGTAAGTAAAATTAAATCCGTAGATAGGTCTTTTAAATACCTTTCGTTTGAAACCAATATATCTGTCCTCATTAGGAAAAAAATATATATATAAATATATAAAAATATATAAAAAAAATATAAAAAAATAATTTTTTTTCCCCATTGCATTACCCGCCCCTAAACATGAGGTTTGTACAAAAATATTCCAACATTTTCATGAATGTTATTTCGAAGAGCTGTCGCCAAAATATTTCCAATTTTTCGACTAATTGAGTTATGTCTTGCGAAATGTTTCTAAGGTTATCAGATTGCCCCTTAAACTAATAATTTTTACCACGAATATTTTTTAGTTAGGCTGGTACTTTAGAACTGATTGCCTTTTTTTCATGAAATTAAAGCTCCAGAGAAAAAAGAAAAATAATTTAAAGGACCCCGTACAGACCTCCAAAAAATCTGAAAAAAATTCTCAAATAACATTTGGTTCACATTCACATTCCCGTTAAAGTAGAAAGAAACGCTTGTCGTGAAACGCCCTAATGGATATGTAATTTTAATATGTTATGTTAAATTGTGAACATATTTCAGACTATTTCGATATTTGCTTCAATTCGAGTATTAGCACTGTTTTGCAAATCACCCTTTTTTCAATATAAACAATATTCGTATAATAATTTATACTAGTATAGCCCAGCACTCGAAATTCGAGTGTAAATTCTAGAAAATATTTTTTATGAATATTTAAATGAGCCTAAAGGTATGCTAATCAATTTAAGCAAGTCACAATTCAACACAGGGCGTTTCATATAGAATTTAAATCATTCTCATTAACAGGGTGGAAAGAATTATTAGAAATATTTTATTTTATTAATTTATTTTTAAGACAGATTAAACATAAATTTTATCATTCTCAGCTTCTCCTCCATATGAACTATAACTATGCCAATTTTCACACTCCTCCGTGCCCGCATATTTTTTTTTTTATATTAACCAACACTCAGGGGATGCCCCCTACAAATGCAGTACATTGTGTTGATTTCAGGAAAATAGGTTGAGGGAAGGAGGAAAGAGGGAGTAGTGTTTGTGGATATTTGACTTAAATTTTATTAGATTATAACTGTCAGGAAAGACGTCTGCGGGGAGTTTATTCCACATACGGCTAGTTCGGCTGATAAACGAATTCTCTCTGTAATGCGTTGTGCGGTCAACTGGACAATAGACTACAAACGGATGTGATATACTAGAGAAGCGGGTAGAGCGAACCGAAACTCGGGCACTTGGAATAAGTTCACTAATCTCAGAAGAAAATTTCCCATGGTAATATCTATAGAACAGTGCTACACAACCCACATTCCGACGGTGTTCCAATGAATCAATAGAGTTGGATACCCTACTGTCATTGATGAGCGCCAACGCCCTCCTTTGTACACGGTCCAGTAGCTCCAAAATAGACTTTGAAGGTCCTGCCCATATATGGGAGCTGTATTCCATTTTCGGTCGGATATAAGTGGTATAGATTTTAAGGAGATCAGAAGGAGTGAAGTAATTTTTACACCGTTTTAGAAAACCAAGACACTTGAATGCTTCTTTCGGCACTTGAAAAACATGCTCGTTCCAACGAACATCACATTGAATTCTCATGCCGAGAACATCAAGAGTATCCGATTCCTCAATACCTATACCACCCATTTATGCAGATGACATTGTTGATTCCATGGCCCTATGGGTAAACATACAGCATTGGGTCTTCAGCGCATTAAAATCAACCCTATTCGCTTTACCACACTCGGAGATTGTTAACAGGTCTTGATTGAGTGTGTCATTCATTGCCTGCCTTCTGCTCCCAACCTCCAATAGGCTTGGCCTACAATTAAAGGAAAATGAATGACAACTGCTGTTGTCATCTGCGAAAGAGTAAATAGAATTAAAAGTTTGACCAAGAAGGTCGTTCAGAAAGATAAGGAAAAGAGAAGGATAAAGAACGGAACCTTGGGGTACCCCTGAATTAAGCTGAAACTCATTAGATGAGACCCCATCAATAACAACACGTATTGTTCGGTCTCTGAGAAAACTCGATATAAATCGAGAGAAGTCATTACCGACCCCAAATGCAATAAGCTTTGATAACAATACACCGTGCCACACACGATCGAATGCCTTGGAAATATCCAGAGCAATATCCACTTTACTTTCGCCATAATTGCGAATGGATCGACTCCAGCGCTCAGAAAGTGGAGCTAACAGGTTTCCCGTGGAACGATTTCTACGTAAGCCATACTGTCGATCATTAAGAAGTGAATTGGCCTCTGAGTAGTTCACAAGATGGAAATTGATCATGCTTTCTACCACCTTTCAGAGCGCAGAGCAGATTGCAATTGGACGGTAATTTTCAGGGTTATTAGCCGCACCCTTTTTAGGGATTGGTTGGAGATTAGAACTTTCCAGCAAGAGGGAAAGACTCCCGCGGTACGAAAGGCTGAAAAGGTTGGCCAATGGACTGGTTAGCGTCGAAGAGCACTGCTTCAGCACCAGTGCTGGTATATCATCCCGTCCCGGAAACTTATTAATGTTGAGATCCGAAAGAACCTTTTTAACTGCACTTATTGCTTAAAAAGGGAAATAAAAAATTACCTTCAGGTATTAATGTATAGATTTCAGATTATTATAATTTTAAATTTCCTAAAATTGAAAATCATAATTAAAAAAAATATATGTACATATATATTTCATAACAAAAACAATCAAAATCAAATCTCTCACCTTGAGGTTGGAAATACAAGGATAACATCTGATAAGGACAAGGCTGAAGTCCTGGCAAATACATTTGTCAAAGCAAATAACCTCACTTCGAATTACAACCACTCAGCGGATATAGTAATAAATACAGCAGTAAATGATTTTAAGAAGGAAAATCCCAGTTCTGAGTCAGCAATTTATACATCTCTAGAAGAAGTAATGAATATTGTCTCATCAATAAAACCCTCAAAATCTCCTGGTTTTGACAATATTCCCAATCTGCTCTTAAAGAAACTATCACCCAAAGCTCTAAAATTACTGGTAATAATATTTAACAGCTGCATCAAACTCAACTATTTCCCAAACCATTTCCAAAATGCTAAGGTTATAGCCATAAACAAACCTAGTAAGCCAACAAATAACCCAAACAGCTACAGACCTATTAGTCTATTAAGTAACTTAGGTAAAATATTTGAAAAAATACTACATTCTCGTCTGAGTGAATTTGTAACGACCAATTCTATTGTTGCCAATGAACAATTTGGATTTAAAAAAGGGCATAGCACTACGCACCAAATAAACAGAATTAAAAATCAAATAATCACAAATAAAAACAATAAACGTTCAACGGGTCTAATATTGTTAGATATTGAAAAAGCGTTTGACACCGTTTGGCATAATGGCCTAGTATTTAAACTTCTTGATGCAAATATACCAAAATATTTATGCAAACTTATTTCAGATTTCATTCACGGCAGAAACTTTAAAGTTGCGATTTATAATGAAACATCATCTCCAAAAACCATTACCACAGGGTTACCTCAAGGATCTGTCTTGTCGCCATTGCTTTACTCGATATATATATCCGATTTTAAAGTCCCGAAATATATGAAAATTGCTTATTACGCAGATGATACTGCGTTAATTTCTTCAAACAAACTTACAAGCGCACTCCTGAAGAAAATGGAAAAGGGACTTGTAAATTGCAGTAAATATTTTCACAAATGGAAAATCAAAATTAATCCAAACAAGACCCAAGCAATTATTTTTCCGTTCAACAAATCTCCCAAAAGATTGCCAAGACGTCATCTTCATATTAGAAATAATACCATAAATGTACTTAATCATGTCAAATATCTCGGAGTTGTCTTGGACAAAAAGCTTACTTTTAAACAACATATTATGGCTACGTGCCAAAAAGCTATAAAATCATTTAAAGCATTATGGCCACTACTAAATAGAAGGTCATTTCTAAACCCCAAAAACAAAAATCTCCTATTCAAAAGTACGCGTGTCCTATTTGGAGTGACGCTGCCAACTGCCACCTAAAACGCTTACAAATTATACAAAACAAATATCTTAAAATGATAAATAAAAAGCCCTGGAGGTATCCTACAAATCTTCTTCATGAAGAAACAGGTTATGAAAAAATTATCGATTTCATTCATAACAACAATTATTTTGCCAAAATTGAAAATTCTCCTTACCCACTGATAAGAGAATGTAGAGAAGTAACGTAAAATTAAAAAGAAATCACCAAATTGAAAATTATATGCTTATAGAGGTCTATTATTTCTAATAAACCTTCTATAAGCATATAAATATTTTCAGATAGTATTTGAATTTATTAAATCATATAAAGGTTTTTTCCCTCCCATTTTCTTTTAAAAATCATTAAAAAATAAAATAAAAACTATTTAATGTCTTTAGATCCTATAGATTATTTGTTGCAATATCTATGTAAAGATAAGATCTCATATGTAAATATCAAATTTGTTAAAATATGTAAATAAAGGAAGAATATATAATTGAAAAAAATTAACAAAAACAATCACCTTTTTTATATTTCATAATTTAAATCTTTATTAAATATGTACTATATTTTTATTTTATATTATAAATTTCCGTTAAAATTTAACGCTAACATTTTTAATAGATTTTTTTTCCATTTATTACTTTAATTTATATATGTATGTATGTATATATATTATTTAAATTCAAACGATATTTCATACAATTGTTTAAATATTTGATACAGTTTTAATGTTAATGGAGACGACAAGGGTGGTTACGAGGTAAAAGGTAAGAGGATATTTAGTATAAAACCAACCACATGTATGTAAATGCTTATAAATAAAATTTAATTTGTTTAATAATTATAAAATATTAAATTGAAAATACTTCAATTCTAAGTGATAGATAGATAAGGAGGTACATACATTATTATTTTTTGTTTTAATTGAAACATTCAATAGATTAATGCTATAATACAAAAAAAAAAAAAAAAAAAATAAAAAATCGGTTCATCAGCTTTTTGTAAGTATACAACAGTTAAAGAGTAAAAAAAAAAAAATATTTAACTTAGAACTCAGTAAAAAAAAATTATATTTCGACTTAAAACTAATAAGATTTAATTTTATTTAATACACAAATATTTTAAATGCTGATTTTTGTTCAATTTTGCAATACATTATTTTAGCTTTTATATCAGACTATTAAAGAATGTTTTTAAATTGTGCGCATTAAAGCAAAAATATTTATTTTAAATGTAAAAATCAGACTGTTTAAGTTTGAAATTTAAAGAATGTTCATGTAAAATTGTAGTGACTAAATTTAGCGATTTTTTTGCAGATCCTTGAAAAGATTGTGCTTTTTTAAGTAAAAAAAAAATCCGAATTGTTTTTAGTATCGTAGTAAAGGAGAAATGATGAAAGTTATTTATAGAATTGAGTCAAAATTTAGTTTTTTTTTTTTTACAATTGTTTATAGAAAATACAATATTGCTAATAGAAAACAACTACAATGTTACTAAACCAAATAACAAAACTATAAAAAACAACCAACAAAAAAACTACAGCTTTAAGAAATTGCCGTTTTTTTTTAAACATATATGTATCTTAAAATATATATATAAGCTCATCACTGACTGTGTAACGCAGTATGATTAATATTTAATTCTATAAAATTATCACTCTATAAATAATATAATCAATCATACCTTTTCTAGCAAATATACATTTTTTAAAAAAGTACTTTTTCTTAAACACTACATTAGCTCAAAAAGTACTTTTATAATTTTTATGTTGTTTTTAAGTTATTTTATTTTTAAGTAAAGGTACTTATTTAAAAAAAATTTACTTTTTAGGAAAATTTCCTTTTCCAACAGGTACATTTAAAAAGGCGTTTTTCTAAGAAAATTCAGTTTTTACGAAAATGCACTTTTTAAGAAATTGTCCTTTTTTAAAAAGGTACTTTTAAAAAAGGCGATTTTTAAAGAAAATTTACTTTTTTTAAAAAAGGTAAATTTTTAAGAAAATTTAATTTTTAAAGAAAAGTTACTTTTTGAAGAAAAGGTACTTTTTGAAGAAAAGGTACATTTTGAAGAAAAGTTACTTTTTTAAGAAAAGGTTTTTTTTGAAGAAAATGTACTTTTTAAGAAAATGTTATTTTTAAGAGAATGTACTTTTTTAACAAAAGGTACTTTTTTAAGAAAATATAATTTTTTAAGAAAAGGTATTTTTTAAGAAAATCTCCCTTTTTAAAAAAATACTCTTACCAACAGGTATTTTTATCAAAAGATACTTTTTTAAAAAGGCGCTTTCTTAAGAAAATGTACTTTTTAAGAAAAGGTACTTTTTTAAAAAGGTGATTTTTTAAGAAAATTTACTCTTTCAGAAAAGGTACTTTTTTAAAAAGGAGATTTTTTTAAAATGTACTTTTTAAGTTACATTTTTAAGAAAATTTACTTTCTCAAGAACATTTAATTTTTAATTAAGGTACTTATTTGAAAAAATTTTAATTAAAGAAAAAAGTTACATTTTTAAGAAAATGTTGTTTTTTTAAGAAAATATAAATTATATATATATATATACATATATATATATTTATATATATATAAAGTACATTTTTTTAAGTAAATATCTTTACTTAACAATAACTTTCCTTAAAAAGTAAACTTTTTATTAAAAAAGTAAATTTTTTTAAGAAGGTACTATTTTAAAGAAAAAGTACATTTTGAAAAAAGTACATGTTGGTAAGAGTACTTTTTTGAAAAGTACCTTTTCTTTAAAAACTACATTTTCTTAAAAAAGTACCTTTTCATAAAAAAGTTAATTTTCTTTAAAAGTTACCTTTTCTTAAAACAGCACATTTTCTTAAAAAGTGAATTTTCTTAAAAAAGCGCATTTTTACAAAAAGTACCTTTCCTTAAATAAGTCCTGGTTCACACAATGAAATTTTTCATTCTGAAAGTCTGAGTTTATAGTTGAGAGGGGCGAGAAGAATGGCATGGGGTACATAATTTCATGTACTCGGAAATTCTCTTTTGTTTCTTACTTCGTAATTGTCAAAGTGAAGTTATTTTACGTTTTCTTTCATTTTTATTTTCGTTTGTGTTAAGAAAGATAATAAATTGAAATAAAGTTACTTTGAATTTAATAAAATGATAAAATAAACATGAAAAAATTTTAGTGTCTAGACACGGATGAAAGTTTAAAAGTGAATTAAAAACAGTTTCAGAAAAAAAAATTCATTGTGTGAACCGGAAGTAAGTAAATTTTTTTAAAAAATTAAATTTCCTTACAAAAGTAAATTTTCGTAAAAAAGTCCTTTTTAAAAAAATAATTTTCTTAAAAAATTTACTTTTTTTTTTTAAACGTAAACTTCGCAGAAAGGTGATTTTTCTAAAAAAGTACCTTTTTCTAAAAAAGTACATTTTCCTTAACAAGTTCTTTTCTTAAAAAAATACTTTTTCTTAAAAAAAAGTATTTTTTCTACTAAAAGTATAGTACTTTTTCTTAACAAAAAGTATTTTTTCTACTAAAAATATACCTTTTCTTAAAGAGTACATTTTTTAAAAATTTTCTTAAAAAATTAATTTTCTTAAAAAAAGTAATTTTTCTTAAAAAGTATCTTTCCTTAAAAACACCCTTTTTGAAATAGTACCTATTACAAAAAATTAAAATTTTATTAAAAAGGTGAGTTTATTTAAAAAAGTACCTTTAATTAAATAAGTATATTTTTTTAAAAAAATAATATTTTCTCAAAAAGTACCTTTTTAAAAAATTTTATTTTCTTAAAAAGTAGCTATTTGCAAAATTTCCTTTTTTTTAATAAAGTACAATTTTCAAAAACATACATTTTCTTTCAATAGTAGCTTTCTTAGAAAAGTACATTTTCCTAGAAAAGTTCCTTTCTTCAAAAAGTAGCTCAAACCTCTTCTTAAAAATATATAGTTCAAAAAATTTCTTGAGTGTATGATTTCGCAATAATCTTTTATTACCAATCATGTCAAAAACAAGTGTTTCGGATCATGTTCTCTCAATAAAAAAATAAGACTTTATTATTTCCGTTATTATGAACTCAAGATAATTTTAAATTTTTCATAAGAATTTTGACAACATTTTCGGATAAATGGATTTGTTTATTGCAAATTGAAGATTGGGTTATCAGACCAAAATATAGTATTTCTGTTGAGTGGTTCTATAAAAATTCTAACAATTTTATTTATTTTTATTTTTTTAAGTTCATAATTTTTTTTTAATAATTTCAGTACAGAAAATTTACTAATGGGAAGTGGTTTGCCGGTCTTTTCATTTTTAAGAGAAAAAACACAAAATTTTATGTACCTGAAAGAAGATTTTTTGGGTCGAAATAGATTAAGTTAAAGGAAACGACAATTAAGATTATTTCGGTTACAGTATTTTAGCGGTAAAATCTATTTAATTATTAAGTCACAATTGGAAAAGTAAATAAAAAAAAAAACGAGCAAAACTCTCTTATAGTAGAGTATTTTTCTACATTTCAATAGATGTTTCCTCTCTCGTTTATGCGTGCCTTGAGAAATCATTAAGCTAAAAATCGGAAACAACTTTTAAAGAAACAAAACCTAAAATTTAAGAACAATCCTAAATGGATGAATTATTTTAAGTCTAAAAAAATTTCTATAGAAAAATGTGACTTTTTTTATAATTCTTCAATTTCTTTATAAATGTAAAATATTTTATAGGGACATATGACCACTTTTAAGAACTTTTCAGTAGGATAAAGTGATCAGAAAACTACTATTTAAAGGACAAAGTAAACACTACAGACAATATTTCATACATGGCCATGTTCTGTATTTCGCTTCTTTGTGAAAGTGAAATTTTAGATTACCAACTTCGGCAGTTAAAAAAATATATAATTTTGATTTCCGAAAAAAAATTATTTTCCTGAAAATTCAAATCCATCTTTAGGAAAGTGAAAATTTAGGATCCCAAATTTGATAGTTATCGAAAACTGATTAATTTTGGTATCCGATAAAAAAATAATTTTCCTTGAGAATTCAAGGAAATTTAAGTTTCCAAAATTCGATAGTTATCGAAATATCTTAATATATAAAAACGTTGGTGCTTATGTTGGTACTCTAATAACTGTTGAACAACTAATGCTAGCGACTTCGTATTCATACCATATGTTCCTTTGGTTCTCCGATTTGCATAACTTTTTTTTGTACCCGATAGGTGGCGCTGGGGTCGAGATTTTCCCAAAAAATTTATTTACGGTCCAATTTAGCTCAAATTCGCAACATATATTATGTACATAAAACTAAAGTTGCTTACAAAATTTTTCACCTGTAGGTGGCGCTGGTGTTAAAATATTCAAGAAAACGTATATTTTTTTTCAGTCATATTCATAATATTATTAAATCGTGCTTTACTTTTGCCCGACACTCGGTATTAAAATTTAGATGCAATATAAAATCCAGATGTTTTCTTCGGGCCAGCAACGCGGACCGGACTCAGCTAGTATTTAATAAAAAAAAAAATAAGTAATGAATATTCATTATTGATTATTTTGTTTCCAAACAAAAAAGTAATATATTATATAAATAAATATGTGAAATTTAAAAAACACGTTACATAATAAGAAACTGACTTAAAATCTCGGGTATATGAAAAAGTTTCGGGATTAGAATCGCTTCAGGATCTTTGAAACAAAGTAGAAATTGTTTAATAACTCTATATGCAAAACCATTCGACATTTTCCCTTTCAATTTGAAATCTCGGTGAAATGCAAAACATGTTTGAGTATGTATTAAAAAAAAAATATTGTAAATTTTCGTTGCATTACAAAATATCGAAGACGACCATGTAAAGAAGTTATTGAAAAACAAATTATATTATTTTACATTATACACCCGTCAAAAGCACGTATGTGTTACGAAAAAAAAACGTGGTTGTTAATACTTTCATGATTTATTATTAAATTCTTTAAATGCAGAGTTTAAAATTAATACATTAAAAATTTTAATGGAACTCAAATTTAAAAACAAGTTAAAATCAATTTTCAAGATTTAAAATAAAATCTTGAATTATAATCTAGCGAAAGGAACAATTGAATTGAAAGCCAAATTTACAGTCTACTTACAGTTAAAGTCTTTATAGTACGTTTACATCTGAGGAAAATCTAGTAGATTTTAGTTGAAATCTATTTCAAAATCTATACCGTTTAGATGTAAATTTTTCTTGACATTTTGTGAGTTTGTTTCCACAACAATAAACAGCTGATTAAAATAAAACATATAAACTAAAAATACCAAAAATAAATAAAACAATAGGAAAATGTGGATATATGGAAAATTCTAAAAAGGAACAGATTTTATAAATATATTATGCATCAAAAATGAAAAAAGCACAAACTGAAATATTGCGAAAAAAAAATCAGCATTTGTTAAATGTATTGTTCGTACAGCAAAAACAAATTCATTTACCACAATTATTATTTAGCAGATTGGAATGGGCACATGTCAATATAAAAAGTTATAACTTTTCAATTACTAAATATTTTTTTATTATAGATCGTATTTTTTTTTTTTGTTTGTTTGCTTTTGTTTTTAAATGCCAATTTTTCAGTCACTGCGTTGTAATTTTCTACTACAATATTAAAATAACACAGTAGCATCATTTGGTAGTGCCCAAGTTTGACAAGATTTTGTGAGATTTTGCACAAATCTAGTAACGAATTAGTTTTTGTTTTGTATGGGAAATCTAGTAAAAATGAGCTAGATTTCGCTCGAAATCTCTTATATACTAGATTTTGCTTAGATGTAAATGCACTATTAATTATAGTTGAATTTCAGTTTCCAATTAAGAATAATAGTAGTATAATTCAAGTCTGGATGGCAAGGTTATATCCAAGCTGTATTTACTTGTCGGTTTTGTAATAAGTGTTTTGTTAAGATTGATTACTGACTTTGATAGTATTTATTGATAAATATTGATTTGGTTAATGTTAATTTATTCTCGCGTTTTTTTTTTCAATGAAATTGTTTGCATTGTAATAATATTTACGTTTACAAACAGCAGCATGTTTTCATTAATTTGTATACAAACAAAAAGTTCTGGGAATCTGAGTTTTTTTTTTTTTTAACTAACACCTTAAAACTTTATTTAGGGTTTTAGCATTTCAATTTAACACCATCTAGTCTTTTTGCTCATAATTTTTTAATGTAAAATAAATAAAAACCGATTTGCTAAATTCTGTTTAATTTTTTTTTTATAATATTATTTTGTTCAATTTAAATTTTTTTTTCTTAATTCTGAAAAAAATCGCTAACATTCCATATATGTATGTATATTTCATTTATTGCTTTTGTTTAAGTTTTTTATTTTTTTTTAAATTAAGTACATAAAGTACTTATAATTATAATTAATATTTATAAGGGAAAAATAAATGTTTTACAAACATTTTCTATAAGGTTTTTTTTTTGTTTTTGTTTAGTTTATAATTAAAATAAAGGCCCAACGGATTTTTTCTTTGTTACATTACTAAAACTAAACACAACTCATTATTGTAAAAAAAGAAGAAGTTCACTCTCTCACTTACTCTCTTTCAGAACGGCAGGGCTGTAGCATAAAGAGTGGGAGTTATTCTCTAAAAATCTTATAAAAAAAAAATGGCTTAACAATTAATAAAAGCGAGATTGCACTACAGAGTGTTAAAACCCAATTAAACTCTGTATGATTTTTTTTTGTTAAAACTTTCGGCCAAAAGTCCATAAAAATGCTTATTCTAGTTAATAAAAAACTATCAGCAGGCCTGAAAGGAAATGGAAAAACAAATCATTTACGATTAAAAATAAGTAAAAAAAAAATATCTCACCTGCAATTGTATAGAATTCATTTCATAGCCGCCCTTACTCTGCATTTGTGTTTGTATTGCATTTAAATGATTTGTCGACAATTCAACATCGGCCGAACCAATATGTCCAGTATGTTGAAAATTTGTTGGATTACCAATCATCGAACGATCTATACGCAACCGCTGATGTCTTCGTCTTGACGGCGATTGGGGCTGATGGAAACAACACGAGAACCATTGTAACCAAATATCACCGGAATTGGCCATTTTGTTTCGTCTATTTGTTTTATTATTGGTGGCCACGATTGATGGTTAATACAAATGCTCAGAGGGGAGGGGGCTTAGTAGGTTGCTATAAAAAGGGTCACCCTAAGGTTTATTGTCGGCAAGGGAGGGTTTAGGTTTATCTACGTACGGTTTTACGCGATATTGGCACACAAGCTGTAAGGGAAAAATATTAGAAAAAAAAAAAAGTATTAAAAATTAATTATAAACTTTTTTTTTGTAATGATAATTTGAAAATATTCTTTGGTATATAGGGAGGAAAATGTTTCTAGAAAGCGGTACATGTAAAGGTAAAGGTAGTATCAAATTATGAATAGTAGTTTTTCCTATTGACAAATCTTTCTTCCAGAAAAAGGCTTAATTTTTCTTCTTTAAAAAATTGGGACATACTTATCAAGGTGACACTATTATACCCTACTAGCATAGCCCAACATTCGAAATTCGAGTGCAAATATCAGGAAATTTTAGTTTTCCATAAAATTTTGTTAAAATCTGTTAAAAACTGCAGCCTGCAAGTAAATTTAACAAAAAAAGTCCATCTCGTTCCACTGTGTGCTGATATGTATATCACATGCCCTGTGTTGAATTGTGAATTGCTAAAATTGATTAGCATACCTTTAGGCTCTTATAAACTTATTAATTAACAAACCCATTTATATATCTTCTTTTTTAAACAAAAAATTTATAATTAAATTTAATGAATTTTATTTAAGTATTCATAAATTTTGTATACATGTATATTAGCGTGTCCCGTTTTTTTTTAGCTTGCCCCCCATGAGATGGGGATTTAGGACCCTTTTACGGGAAAAATAGCAAGAAAATTTTTGGACAAAAAACCAGATGGCTATCGGATCCTAAAGATTGCAATCCTAGTGCATTAAAAAAAAAAAAAAATATTTTTGATTTTCAAAAAATTAACGGCAAAAGTTGCGCAATACAGAGTACATTCCGGGAAAAATATTAATAAAATTTCCGTAGAGTAATTTTGGTGCAGCGTTGCATCATAAAGATGGAAAGTGAGTACAAATATGTTTCTTTTCTTTCTTTCTTTCAAGCAAAATTAGCAAAACTGCGCAAACTAGAGGATATTAGTTTAAACTATTTCAAAAAATGTGATAGAGCTTTTCTGGTCCAGCACACAGTGGAACGAGATGGACTTTTTTTTTTGTAAAATTTACTTGCAGGCCGCAGTTTTTAACCGATTTTAACATTTGTTTTTGCCGCTTGCACCTTATTTAAATAGTTTTAACGAAAGCGCTCTGTTTTTCGTAGCTTTTGAAACTAATTATTAATATTTTTCCCGGAATATACTCTGTATTATGCTACTTTTGGCGTCAATTTTTTGAAAATCAAAAATATTTTTTTTCAAAATGCACTAGGATTGCAATCTTTAGGATCCGGTAGCAATCTGCTTTTTATTCAAAATATTTTTGCTATTTTTCCCGTAAAAGGGTCCTAAATCCCCATCTTATGGGGGGGCAGCTAAAAAAAAAATAAATCGGGACACGCTAATATACATGTATACAAAATTTATGAATACTTAAATAAAATTCATTATAAATTTTTTGTTTAAAAAAGATATATAAATGGGTTTGTTAATTAAGAGCCTAAAGGTATGCTAATCAATTTTAGCAATTCACAATTCAACACAGGGCATGTGATAAAAAATACCTTTAGGCACTTATAAAATTATTTATTATTATTTTATTTTAGTTTATTTAATATATTTTTAACACATATAATACATAAGTTTTATCATTCCGCACTTCTCCTACATATGAACTATAACTATGCCAAATTTCACACTCTTCCGTGCGCGCATTTTGTCTAAAAAGGGTTACAAAGATTTACGATCACGTATTAATATATAGATATCACTATGTAGTGAGGGTATAATGAGTTGTAGTGAGGGTAAAATGAGTTGTGCTGATGTTCGTAACTACCAAAAATATTTGACCTAGACCCACAATTGATTATAACGATCGACTCAGAATCACTTTCTGAGCCGATTTAGCGTTGTCCGTCCTTCTGTCGGTCCGTCTGTCTATGTGTTCATTAGGGTGGCCCTTAATAAAAAAGTGTTCAAACTCTCGGTCTAACCCGCCAGAAATATGCAAATAGCAAAAAAACTGAGAAATACAAAGTTTTGGGTCAATCAAAAAAAAAATTTAGAGGTGCCTCAACGCGACTGAAAATATGACTTTCTTTCAGATTTTACAAAAATTTTGTTCTGTAGTTTAATTTTTTCGACAAGTTGTTATATGAATCCATTTCAGTACTAAATTATCTCTTTAACAAGTAAGAAAATTATAGTCGGTCTAGACCGACTATACGATACCCTATACCATGCGTTTAGAAACCCTATCTCTTAGGCCCAACTAACTGGACATAGAAAATAAGCAAAAACCAAATTTGAGTGGGATTTTTATTAATTTTTTTGGCTGCAGATATGAAAAAGTTCATATCGGATGCTATATCTATAAAGGGACTAGGTCCAAAAATGGACCGATCCTGATCATGTTTGGTAAAGTCTCTTGTATTTTGCAAAAATATGTACAAACAAAATTTGAGAAGAATCAGTGCAATATTTTTGTTTTTTAATAGATTTAAGTGAAGATCGGGAAGCAGCTCTATATGGGGTCAAAGGGATCATTTTTGGACTACTCATTAGTGGATGTAGTGAACGCATACAAACCCAATTTGAGTAAGATCTATATGACAATTTGGATCTTATGGCAATTTATGTCGATTTCATATGGGTAATTTGTATGGGGGCTAGGTCTGAACATGGACCGATTCTCACCAATTTCAATAGCGTTCATCCCATAGCCGATAGAAGCTTATATACCAAATTTCATCAAAATATATTCGTATTTGCGACCTGCAGTTTGATTACAAGCTTTACATGGACACACAGACGGACGGACGGACGGACGGACGGACATTGTTAAATCAACTCAGAAAGTGATTCTGATTCGATCGGTATAATTAAAGATGGGTCTAGGTCAAATATTTTTGGTTGTTACAAACAGCAGCACAAAGTCATTATACCCAAACCACATAGTGGTATAGGGTATAAAAAGCTATATAACTTCAAAATCGAATAAGAAATAGCAAATGCCCCAGAGCACTTTTGTGCCAAAAAAAAACTAGGTCGTGAAATTTGGTGGAAATTTTTTCAACTTTAAGAAATTATTTAATGCCATAATTTTTTTTTTTTTTTGGTCTCTATACCTATAAGTATTCAGATATGAAGTATTGTTTTATTACCACGTTTTTAACCTATTGCGCAATGAGACTAAAGATGGAAAATTTTTTTGATAAAATTTTGAAAACTTCTTAAACCAGGACATAAATTTATTGGACCGATAAACTGCCGGTTAACAATTTTGGTTTTCTCAATGTACCGACAAAAACATTATTTTCAGTTGGCAATGCCTCTCAAAATACGTATGAAAGTTGGGAGAATTATTTTCAGTTGGCAATGCCTCTCAAAATTGATATGAAAGTTGAAAGAATAATTTATCTGTACGATAAATAAATAACTGGCAGATGAGTGCCGGTTAGCTTCGCGACAAAATAGAAACTAACCAGACATTGAGAAAACCAAATTTCTTTAATCGGCAGTTTTTCGTTGGGATAAAAGATAATCGCCTATTGAGAAAACGGGCATAAAACTGTTGTTTTTGCTTAAAAGAAAAAAAAATAATTAATTCCTCCATAAAAATATGTTGACTTTTTTGTCTTATACTATAAAAAATTGTTTTCACTAAATGTGAAAATTTAATTTAAGTCAAAAGAATTTTCGCTATAAAAATATAGTGAAACAAATTTCAAAAGTTCAAAAAAATTTTTCAACTCAAAAATATTATTTCTTTAAGTTATTTACAGGTGAAAATTTAATTCACCTTAAAAGTATTTTCACTATTAAAATATAGTTTTTCGACTATAATAGTTTTGTTTTTCGGTGAAAAATAAAAGGAAAATTCACCTAAGAAATATTTTTAATATAAAAATATATTTTTCTTTTACATTTTTTTGTTTTATGCCATAAATATATTTTCACTGTAAAAATATAGTTTTTGTTTAAGTTTTGTTTTCCGCTTAAACAAATTTCAAAAGTTTTTTGCAGCCGTCATAAAGGTGAAAATTTTGTTATGCTCGAAAAAAGTTTACACCTCAAAATTATTTTTATTTCAAAAATATTTTTTTGTTATTTCAAAAAAATTTTTTTTTTATTTCAAATACACATATATTTTTTTAATTCAAAAATATTTTTTTCTTCCAAAAAATTTTTCAAACAAAAAAAAAAAAAAATTGTCATAAGGTAAAAACTTTATTATCACAAAATTAAAAATTTTATTACAAAATTCAAAAATATATTTTTTTATTTCAAAAATATTTTTTTCTTCCAAAAATTTTTTTTATATTTTTTTCTTCCAAAAAATTTTTTTATCGTTTAAACAAATTTCAGAAGTTTTTACAGACGATAAAATTTAATTGACCTAAAAAATATTCTCACTATAAGAATATAATTTTCCTTCAGCGTTAGTTGAGGGCACTATTACTAGTCAAATTCACCATCAAGCATTGTGCTGGTATTAGTGAAAATTTGTTTGTATGTGTCACACCGACGATGCTTGATGGAAAATTAATAAATTTAGATTTTGCCGGTGACACACATACAATCAAATTTTCACTAATACTACCATAACGCTGGATGTGAATTTACAAGTGTTTTGTGCCCTTTATATTTAGGGTGTTCACAAGGGTGTCCTAAGTGTTGTATGTGCTAAAATAATACAACAGTTGTATAATTGTTGTTGATATTTTCCATACAAAAAAAATTTGAAGACAATACAACGTTTGCAGGTATGTTTTTGCGGTGTACTATGTGATCAGCTGTTCCTTGTTTACTATTTAATCAGCTTTTGTATTTTACTTTTCGTTCAAGTATTGTGGCAAAATAAAAATAAATAATAGAAAATGGAAGGTAATACCGATATTGAGGTAAGTTTTTGAGTAAAAGAACAAATATTAAGCTTATATTTGAATTTTTGTTTGTTTTCCAGTCCAAGCAAAAGCGCACGCGTACCAATCCTACCAGAAAATGGACTATGGTCGAAGAAAAGGCGTTAATTGAGTACATGTTGGAACATACGGAAATCGAGGTTTGTGTTTGTTCATTCATGTAATACAAAATATTTAAATGCTTTTTTATGTGTATTACAGAAACCAACAGCCCAAGCATACTACAGACGGTTCAGAGAAGAAAAAAATGTCCCTGTAGAATGGAAGCTGGCACGTGCGAAGGTGCGAAATATGCGTGTTAGCTACAACAAGGCTAAAGATTGGGAAGGTTCAACAGGCGCTGGCAGCATGTATGGTGAAACCGTAAAAAGTAAGTACATATACAAATATTCTTGGTTTTATATTTTGACATCTTTTAACCATAAACTTTGTTTCCAGGTACTTTACTTAAAATGTGCAGTTATTATTTTGAATTTGACAACATTTTTGGACATAAAGTTGTCGACACGTCGTTTATTCAAGAGAGCTTGGAATTAGATTTTGACGAAAGTACACAGGAGAGTTCGTCGATAGAAATCGAAGTTGTACCTTCGACAAGCCGAAAGGGCATTTATTCCCGAACTGCTGTGTCCGACATCATCCAGTTCCAAGCAGAGATGGTCCAGTTAAAGAGGCAGAGAATGGACCAAGATTTAGAAATAAAGGAAAGAAAGCTAAATTTAAAAGAAAGAGAATTGATGAATAAAGAAAAAGAAATTGCAATTAAAGAAAAGGAAATTTAATTTAAAGAAAAAGAGATGTACAGTCAGGAAAAAATAAAAATGCTCGAACTGGAAATGAATGAGCGATTGGCTATGGAGGAGCTGAAATACAAATACAAATAACGTGTATTACATATTTATTATTTATTATTTTAGTGTTATTTATTATATTATATAATTTAATTTTTTTTTATTTTATTATTTGTGTTGAATTATTACTACTTTTTATTTTTATATTATATAAATTTATTTTTATTTATTATTCATTATACCCTATACCACTATGTGGTTTGGGTATAATGACTTTGTGCTGCTGTTTGTAACCAAAAATATTTGACCTAGACCCATCTTTAATTATACCGATCGAATCAGAATCACTTTCTGAGTTGATTTAACAATGTCCGTCCGTCCGTCCGTCTGTGTGTCCATGTAAAGCTTGTAATCAAACTGCAGGTCGCAAATATGAATATATTTTGATGAAATTTGGTATATTAGCTTTTATCGGCCATGGGATGAACGCTATTGAAATTGGTGAGAATCGGTCCATGTTCAGACCTAGCCCCCATACAAATTACCCCTGTGAAATCGACATAAGTTGCCATAAGATCCAAATTGTCATATAGATCTTACTCAAATTGGGTTTGTATACGTTCATTACATCCATTAATGAGTAGTCCAAAAATGATCCCTTTGGCCCCATATAGAGCTGCTTCCCGATCTTCACTTAAATCTATTAAAAAATAAAAATATTGCACTGATTCTTCTCAAATTTTGTTTGTATATATTTTCGCAAAATACAAGAGACTTTACCAACCATGGTCAGGATCGGTCCATTTTTGGACCTAGTCCCCATATAGATATATCATCCGATATGAACTTTTTCATATCTGCAGCCAAAAAAATTAATAAAAATCCCACTCAAATTTGGTTTTTGCTTATTTTCTATGTCCAGTTAGTTGGGCCTAGGAGATTCGGTTTCTAAACGCATGGTATAGGGTATCGTATAGTCGGTCTAGACCGACTATAATTTTCTTACTTGTTTTTATTTTTGTATTATATGAATTTCTTTTTTATTTTAAGTTGTCTTATGAATAACCGACAGTTCCTTTTTTTAATTAAAGTACAAATATACATATGTACCTGCATATACCAATATTCAATGAAAAACTTTTAACTTTTTTAGTTATGAAACGATTTAATTAATTTTTAAACTTTTTGATATCTACAAATTTGTTTGATTTTGTATAAAACTTAGTAAGCTATTTCTAATGTTAGTAGAGGGTGGTAAATTAAAGTTGGGTTGCAATAGTTGAGTGCTGGCTTCATCATCTTCTATATTCAAACCTATAATAATGTTGTGGAGAATACAACAAACCATAATCCAGTCACTACACTCCTTGTTATTTTCATCACTTGAAATTCTAAATTTTAACTCCTTTAAGCTACCATATTTTTCTTTAAGACTGCCAAAGCAATTTTCGATCCGTACACGATATTTTGAGAAGTATTTGGTAAACTTTTCTCTTTCTTCTCTTGTGTGCTCCGAACTGTTTTACCTGAATGGCGTTATTAAAAACGATTTTAAAGGATATGCGCTATCACCAGCAACCCACTCGCAATTAGATAAAAAATTTTGTGCGATTGGGCAATTTATGAAAATTTTTGCATCATGGACACTACCAGGGTATCCAATTGTGACTTGCCTTATTCGCAATTTACGGGAAAAGTAAAGTTCATGGTTTTTGTTCGGTGCTTCAGCTAACTTTATTTCAGATCCGTCAATATAACCAACACATCCAGGCATCTCGTGGCTTGTTTCAGAAGCTAGTTTTATTCTTTCGGTTTCGCTAGGCCAATACAAAAATCGGTGCTTTAAGTTTAAAATGGCTTTAAAAAAACGTCTGGTCACATTGTGAATAGTGCCACCATCACCTATACTAAAAAGAGATGCACATTTACGTATGGTTAGCTCATCGCCTGATGATCCCAATCGGAAAAGAAACTATTTTCAACTGCAACTCTATTGGAAGTTGTGCATTGGAGTTTTTTGTTTTAAAGACGCCACTATCTTTTATTAAATCCAGAATATATGCAAATTCAGCTGGACGTACGCGAACCATTTGGTTAAACCTGTTGTTGTCGAAGTTTCCCAATACTTTGTGCTGCCAATGTGTTGATTTTGGTAGTACTAGATGAACGTTTCTGCGATTTTTCAGCAAGCAAACCATGTTCATCCTGAAAATTTCATGAATACCATCCTCCTCTTCTTCATCATCTAAAAATATATATTTTTTTTAAAGATAACAAAAAAAAAATTTTCTACCACTTACCTGAATCAACCATAAGTATTTCAAATGCATAATTTTCGCATAAAGCTTTTATAATTTTACTTTTTTCGCTTTCAAAAGGCATTTTTATTTTATGAATTTTTGTGATATTTTGTGTTTATGTTAATGACATCTTGAATTTGACGTTTTTCAGATTTTAGTATATGAATATAGAACAGGTTGTTCACATATGTACTATTTCACATCTTGTATTTCTTTACAACTTACAACGTTAGTACACCTTATGAATTCCCTAATTGTTTTACAGCGTCATAAAGGCGAAAAATTAAATCACCTCAAAATTAATTTAATAGTTTTTTCACTATAAAAATATATTTTTTCTCCAAAAATTTAAGTTTTCCGTTTAAAAAATTTAAAAAATAATTTTCCAAAAATTTTTCGATTTTTGCTTCGTTTCGCACCATCAAATTTATTTTCCCGAAATTTGAAAATCGAATTCACCCCAACATTTTTTTAATTCACCTCTGTTTAAAATTATACTTAAACAATTTTCAGGAGTTTTTTTCATTTAGGCGAACATTTTACTCACCTCAAAACAAATTTTTCACCACAAAAATATTTTCACTATAATAAATTATTTTTCTTACAAAACATTTTCCAAACAAAAAAAAACTCAATTTAATGCACCTCAAAAATATTTGCACTATAAAAATACATTTTTCCCCCAAAAAATTTTTGAATTTTTTTGTTTTATGCCATCAAATATTTTTATTCCCTAAATTTTAAAATTTAATTCAGCTTAAATTATTTTTTACCTAAAAAAAATTCACTTCAAAATTTTTGTAAAACATTAAAAAACAAAAACAAAAACGATTTCCTCAAAAATTTATATTTTCAAGTTTGATGTTTGCGGATGAACATTCGAATATTTAACTTAAGTTTTGTTTGTTTAAATTTAAATTAATTGAATTTTTAATGTTTTGTGTATTTTCTTATTATTCTCTGCCCCCCACATAAATTAAACCATAACTAGTTAAATAAATATTTTATAATTTCTGACCATGAGTTGTTTTATCGAAAAAAAGCTAAATTCGAAATTGTACAAGGTTTCAGTTGCACCTCTATCCGGAGATATTAAGCTTAAAAATTTGACTTATTATTACAGATTGATTATTTTCAAATATGGCAAAAATTAATTTTTTATTCTGTTATGAGTCATAAGATAAAAAGCTTAGATATAATTAAATTGATGTATTATTAGTTTAGTATGTATAAGACTACCGATTATTTGTAATCCAAATGCAACAAGCAGTAGAAAATAAAAACAACCCAATAATCATCAACCACAAATAGTACACTTTAGTAACAATTTGAGGTTTACATCGATTTAAACATTTTAAATGAGGCTGGCAGTATTTCTATTATCAATTCTTCTCATATAAAATTACAAATATTCACACCTTTTTCGAATCGAAGTCAGTGCAATTGCATGTCGATGCACTTGAACAAAAGACAGAGCACACATAAATGTATGAGAAGCGAATAAAACGTGATATAAAAAGTTTTTATTGTTGGTTAATTTGTGTAGTTATTTCTGAGATAAAAAATGACACACTAGAGAAAATTTGCAAAAAATATATTTAAAAAAAAAAAACAAAATAAATAAAAAATAAATTACTTGTTGTTTAACAACTTTTTTCGTTTTAGAATAGCTTCAAGTTTGTTTTCTGTTAAAGTAATAAAAAGGTATTAACAAAAAAAGTTTCAAATTTAAGATTTCTTTAAGTTGAAAAAAACTTTGAGCCAGTTAGGTTTGTTTTTTTTTTTTGATTAATGTCTTTAGTTGGATGTATGTATGTATAGGTTAGGGGAAAAAGCAATTTCAAGTATTTTTTTGGAAGATACCTTCGACAAAAATATGTATATTTAAAATAAAATATTTTTACCTGGACGAACAGTACGATACCCTAACCATAAGTTTGGCAAAGTTTTTATGGTCCAAAACTGTTTAGATTCCCACCATTCTCGCGGGGGCCCTCATTTTGTAATTTTTATACCCTATACCACTCTGTAGTCAGGTTATAATGAGTATGTGCTAATGTTTGTTACTACCAATAATACTGAATCTAGATCCACATTTTATTATACCCATCAACTCTGTATCAATATCTGAACCGATTTAATGATGTCTGACCGCAAAATACAGGTAGCAAATGAAAAAATATGTATCTCAAAATTGGTATCAGTCCAAAAATAAATACGAGAGCGGTTTGATAACATAGTGACTTTTGGAATAGAAGATGACTTTTCCTAAAAAAAAACCGTCTTATTTCTCAACATAGCCTCTTTATACGCCGTACCACTATGTGGTTAGGGTATAATGAGTTTGTGCTGAGGTTTCTAGCTACCAAAGCTAGACCCATCTTTTATTATAGCGATCGGCTCAGAATTACTTTCTGAGTCGGTTTCGCGAGGTCCGTCCGTCCGTCCGTCTGTTTGTACATGTAAACCTTGTAATCAACTACATGTCGCAAATACAAATATATTTTGATGATATTTTGGATATAAGCTTTCTTCGGCCATAGGACGAACGCTACTGAAATTGGTGCAAATCGGTGCATGTCCTAGTCCCCATACAAATGACCCCCATGAGATCGACTCAAATTAACATAAGATTTAAAATATTTCACAGATCCCGGTAAAATTTAGTTTGTATGGTTTATTACATCCATTGAACACTATTCCAAAAATAAACCCTGTTTAACGATCTTCAATTAAATCTATCAAAAAACAAAAATATTGCACTAAGTTTTTCCCAAATTTGGTTTGTATAGGTTTTTGCAAAAATAAGTGTCTTTACCAAATATGGTCAGGATCCGTCCATTTCTTGGACCTAGTCCCCATATAAATATCATGGTTCAGAAAATACACACATGAAACACACAATGTTCTGTTCAAAAGCTGGCAACACATATCTTTATTTTCATATCAATTATGTGCGTTTCTAATTTTTCTACGGTGCCCAACACAACCATGACTGTGTTCGTTTTAATATTTCGTTATTTACACGAACATTTTTGTATCACATACTTTTTGTTTTAATCACACATAAAGCACACATTTCTGAGTGTTGCTTTATTTGAAGTTCATGTTCTGGTACGTGTACTGAAAACAAACACAGAACATGTACAATAAACAGGTTCGAGTTCAGTTATATTTTAAGTCGTGTTGTGACTCGTGTAGTAAGAAAAAACAGAACATGTACAATAAACAGGTTCGAGTTCAGTTATATTTTAAGTCGTGTTTAAAATATATATTAAGTCGTGTTAAAAATATTTTAAGTCGTGTTTAAAATATAACTGAACTCGAACCTGTTTATTGTACATGTTCTGCTTTTTTTTTTTCACGAGCCACAACACGACTTAAAATAAACTGAACTCGAACCTGTTTATTGTACATGTTCTGTGTTTTTTTTTTCAGTACACGTACCAGAACATGAACTTCAAATAAAGCAACACTCAAAAATGTGTGCTTTATGTGTGATTGAAACAAAAAGTACGTGATAGAAAAATGTTCGTGTAAATAACGAAATATTAAAATGAACACAGTCATGGTTGTGTTGGGCACCGAAGAAAATTTAAAAACAAACATAATTGATATGAAAATAAAAATATGTGTGTGTTGGTCTAAGTTATGTTTGTTTACATATATGTACGAGTTTTTTATTCAGTGTGTGTTTTTTTCTGAACTCTGATAAATATAGCATCCGATATGAACTTTTTCATATCTACAGGCAAAACAATTAATAACAATGCCACTCAAATTTGGTGTATGCCTATTTTCAATATCAAATTAATTGGACATAGGACCCTTCCTCTAAACGCATGGTAGGGGATTTCCTATAGTCGGTTTAGACCGGCTATAATTTACTTACTTGCTTTAGCTTGAGGTCAAGGTCCTCAAAATAGGCGTTTGTTTCAGTGATGATCTCTTCATTCGAGCCAAATTTCTTACCGCCAAGCCATTTATTCATGTTTGGCAACAGGCATTTATGGTTGTTTTATGCGCCGGTGCTTTGTCATGGTGTAAGAGCACTTTTTTCTTCGCCAAATGAGGTAGTTTTTTGCTTTAAATCATTGTCTAGTCTATCCAACAGGCAGTGAGCGTTTTGCCCTTTTCAAGATAATCGATGTGATAACCGCATGAACCCTTGGCCTATTTTGGTGCACGTTCATCCGTAGAAGTGCAGTGCTTTGACTATTCCTTGGTCTCTGGTGTGTTGTGATGAATCCATGTTTCATCGTAGTGGTCACACGGTTGCGGTTATTGTCGAGTGTGGGAAATAACTGTACCCAAAAAATGCAAAATGCGTTGTATCCGCTCAGTTGAGATCCATGCAGCCTCATCCAAATCACGTACTTCAATCGCTGATCGTCCAATATCATTCCATCTATTTTACCGACGATTTCTGGCATGAAGAACTCTTTTGGGCGACCTGAACGTTCGGGATCAGTTCTGCAAGTACGACCATAACGGAATTCATTTATCATGAATTTTCTTAGTTTTGCTAATGGTATTCACCTTTTAAAATTTTTGCAAAAATTTTCGAGGTTGTCTGCTTTCAATGCCTTTCAGACACAAACTAAATGACGCAGCTGGCTTAAAATTTTATAGTGGTCTATGAGTTGCCAGGAGCAGTGTTGATTTTTAACTAAATTCAAGAAGTTACGAAGTTGTCAAACTGCCCTCGTATACAAGTCTATATCCGCACTGTTAAAGCATTAAACCAGTACAGCCTTTCTAAAGTTCATTTTATTTTGTCAATAAAAAACAAGTAACAAAATTATAGTCGGTCTAGATCGACTATACAATACCCTACATCATGAGTTTAGAGAATTGGGTCGTAGGTCTAACTAACTAGTTAAAGAAAAGAAACATAAACTATTGTTATGAATTTTTTGCTTGCTGATATGAAAAAGTACATATCGGATGTTATTTTTATATAGGGACTAGGTCGAAAAATGGGCCGATCATGACCATATTTGGTAAAGTCACCTATTTTTTCGCAAAAAACTTATATAATCTAAATTTTCAAAAATCTGTGCAATATTTTTGTATTTTAATGAAGATCGGAAAGCAGAGCTATATGGGGACTATGACTAAATGGTCCTACAGGGTTTTGTTTGGAGTTATAATCATCAATGGTTCTTGAGTTATAGCTGACAAACTAAGCAAACAAACATCAAGATAAGGAAGAAATATAAAAAAGGGTAAAAACAGTTTGACCCGAGAACGCTAAACTCTTTGGAGGTTTTACTATACTGGCCTAGCACTTTCACCCTGACTTGGAATTTCTCACTCCCCTAAAGAATGACACCGCAAATGTTTCACAGTGCAATTATTAGGTGTAATAAACACATATTAACCAAATTCGACTGAGATCTATATGATAATTTGGATTTTTGGGCAATTTAAGTCGATCTCATAGGGGTCATTTGTATGGGAGACAAGGTTTAAACATGCACCGATTTCCACCAATTAACTACAATTCCGTTCATGACTTGGCCAATTAACGTTTATGTACAAAATTTCATCAAAATATATTCATATTTCCGACCTGTAGTTTGATTACAAGGTTTAGATGGACACACAGACAGACGGATGGACATCGCTAAATCGACTCAGACAATGATTCTGAGTCGATCGGTACAATAGCAGTTAGAAACATCAGCACAAACTCATTCCACACTGACCAAAGGGTATAAAAAAAAAAACAATAAAGAAGAGGGATTTGATTGAACTATTTTCCACAAAACTAAAATTAAAAAACTGGAACTGTTTTCCCTTTTATTGCAGAGTTAAAAAAAAAAACACACTGAATAAAAAACTCGTACATATATATAAACAAACGTAGCTCAGACCAACAAACACATATTTTTTTCTTTTCATATCAATTGTGCGTGTTTCATATCAATTATCACGACTGTGTTTTGTTTTAATATTTCGTTATGTACACGAACATCTTTCTATCACGAATTTTTCGGGTCAAACAGACATAAACCACACAGATTCGAGTGTAGCTTTATTTTAGGTTCGTGTTCTTTACATGTACTGCTAAAAAAACAGAACATGTTCTTGAATGCGTACATCTAAAAATTAAAACATTATCCACAACGTATTAGATAAAATTTTTTTTCTCATAAAATATGAGAATAACGTTATTATGTTTAACAGTATGTAGACTTTTCTGTGCCTTAAATTGTATTTTTTTTATTTTTTCATTAATAAATAATGTATAAATAATAATACTTTGATAGTTGTTTGTTATTATTTCATTTGGCATAGAGTTTTCTCCTATAACATGCATACATTCTGTAGAACAAGAATTTTCAAGGGGGTATGTAGACTTATCTGTGCCACTCAATTTAAGTGTAAAAGAAACGTGGTTCCCAAACTCTTTACTTCTCCAAGTCAAATGTTATTAGTATTAATATTATGAGAAATAAATAAATAGTTTTAATATAAACAAGTAAGAAATTATAGTCGGTCTAGACCGACTATACCATACCCTATACCATGGTTTAGATACACTATCTCTTCGGTCCAACTAATTCGATATAGAAAATAAGCATAAACCAAATTTGAGTGGCATTGTTCACGATCGTTAACCACTATTGCTATCATTTGCTTTATTTTCTTGTTTTTTATATAATGTTATTAAATATCTGTATGATAAACTTTGAATTTATACTAACGAATATGGTAATTTAACACTAAATTGTAAAAGATTAAAAAGAAAAAAACCCCTATTTTTAGTTTGTAAATGACATTTATTGTCTCCTTTCTATCCTCGTTTCGAGCGCCATTTTTTGCATTGCAAAAAGCTATAAGTAAAGATGATTTTCAGTTTTTTCGTACACATCGAACTATGAACACCTAAAGTTTTTTCATCCGCTAAACTTGGAACGACGATAGAAAGGAGTTCTGCCATTTTGGATTCATCCTTTATACAACCCTTCAACTAATCATCTTTATCCTTCATACAAACCTACCATTTATCATCTTTAGATTTATATGTTTACAAAACTACCAGTGGAATTGCTGAATTGTAAATCTAATCATCTATACAAAACTCAAAATTATTCATCTTTGGATTTATACTATATACACAACTACCCTTATATTGGATTCATCATATCAAGACCGAATTGTAAATAAAATGTAAGTTGAAATGAATCATAAATCGTATTAATTAATTCCCAAACAAGTTCACTGTAAGTTCCCCATTTATTGCTCACAAAAGTTCCAAAAAAAAAAGGAATTTTTATATATTTAGAACCAAATGGGTTTGTTATGAAATCGTAGTGTACATGATTAAGGTCGTTGAATCTTATTACATAACTCATAACTCAACCTTGCATTAGTCTGTTCTTGTAGTAAGCTGAAATCTCCTTTTAACTCTATTCATCCACATACAAATCAATAGCCTCTACAAGTTTATACAGGCATTATTATTAATTTTTTTTGGCTACAGATAAGAAAAAGTTCATATCGGATGCTATATTTATATGGGGACTAGATCGGAACATGCACCGATCCTAACCATATTTGGCAGTCACTTTGAAAAAATATATACAAACCAAATTTGAGAAAAATCTGTGCAATATTTTTGTTTTTTTTTTTGATAGATTTAAGTGAAGATCGGGAAGCAGCTTTATATGGGGCCTATGACTAAGAATTTACCTATTGGGATTATTTTTGGACTACTGATTAATGTATATAATAAACACATACAAACCCAATTTGACTGCGATCTATATGATAATTTGGATCTTATGGCAATTCATGTCGATTCCATAAGGGTCATTTGTATGGGGACTAGGTCTGAACATAGACCGAATTTCACCAATTTCAATAGCGTTCATCCTATGGCCGATAAAAGCCAAATTTCATCAAAATATATTCATATTTGCGACCCGTAGTTTTATTGCAAGGTTTACATGGACACACAGACGGACAGACGGACGGACGGACATAGCTAAATCGACTTAGAAAGTGATTATGAGTCGGTGAGTATAATAAATGATGAGTCTAGGTCAAATATTTTTGGTAGTTACAAACAGCAGCACAAAGTCATTATACCCAAACCACATAGTGGTATAGGGTATAAAATTAAAAACGAAATAACTTTTAACCCTAACCAATAAATAAAGTATATGTTTTTAAGACTTCTGCTCTAATTGTTAATAGTTTTGTATGTAATTTTTGTTGTTGCTGTTGTTAAATGTTTAAATTTTTTTCGCATTTCATTTGTATGATGACGATGTTGATTGTTTCAAGAGAACAGAACGGACATGTAGTATAATGAAGGGGTTTGTAAATCTAAAAATGAAAGTTGTTCAACCACATTGAGGAAATTTCAAGAACTTTTTTCTTTTTTTTTTGTGCACACAAGAAAGTGTAGTGTTGTTTTACTATGATGAATAATATATTTTATTTGTTTTTTTTTTTTATATATATACAAACAAATACACATTTTATGATATATAAATTTTCTTGATTTTGACCTTTGTGTATAAAAACAAACGCAAAAAAATCATTATCATATTTTTATTTTTTTGCCAATATTTTACATATTTTGTGTATCTTACTTAATCCCATTAAAGTGATTGCATACACGTTCGAAATTGTGTAAATACTTTAGTTGTACAAATAAACATTTTTCTTTTGAAATACTCGTACGCGTATACATATTATATATACATATGTATGTATATATTTATATATTTTTATCATAAACATGTCTGATATCAAGTTCATTGTTTTTCTTACATTTCTACCTTAATTTGAATTGTATTCTTGTTTGCTTTTTGACTCATACGAACTTGTTAATTTGCATTCTTCATCCGTGAGGGGTTAAAGTAGAGAAGATAATCATTTAATTGTTTTACTCGTATGTAATAATCGCGAGGGTAACTCATTTATTGCTAATTTTAGTTTAACAGAAGAGATGATAATGATAGGGTATATATAAGTTTGTCATTCCGTTTGTAATAATTAGAAAAAAAATTTTGGACCCCATAAAATATATATATTTGTGATCCTTATAACAACCGGAGTTGATATAGCGATGTCCGTCTGTCCGTCTGTGGAAATCACGATGACGGCATCAATCGGGCAGCTAGGGTGCTCGTTGATATAAAAAATGATTCATTAACATCCTGAAAAGTTTGCTATTTAAAATCGTCCAAATCGGTCGATTAGGGCCTGAGATTTGAATGAAGAACTAAAAAAAGTCTTGAAAAAATATAATTTTCTATGTTGTCCTTGTCACGATCACGCCCTCAATAGTGCAGCTACAGTGATAATTTTTAGTGAGAATGATTCACCAAATTCATGGGAATGTTTCTATTTCAAAAATCATTAAAATCGGTAGAACAGGTCCAGGCAAATCTCTGAAAAAGTAAAAAAAAAAAATGAAAAATATGATGTTTCTATATTGTTCTTGTTGTTATTCTAAATGTTGTGTTGTTGTCATAGCTGGACTTGTTGTTTTTGTGGTCGTTGTGGTAATAATATAATAAAAACTAACCCTTTGTACATTTTTTTATTAACTCTGGTAGAAAAATTTTAAAGTTTCCATTGTTTTGGCATCACTAAAAAAAATTGTTAGATCATTTCAGTTATTACCACGAGCCTGCCTGCAAAATTTCAGATCGAATGGATCACGGTAAAGGGGTTAAAATCGATCAAAAATTTTTTCGACAAGCAGACACTACGAGTTAATATAAAGGGAGTAAAAATTCACCAACATCTAAAGCAAATAATGCTAAAATACCTAGTTGTTAATAAAAAAAAAAAAACAATGTAAATTTAGCAAAAAAAATTTTATGTATAAATTTATTTAAAGAGAAAAACACTAAAATAACGTTTGATGTTGTATTTTTTGTGTGTAATATTTACATATACATACATAAACATATTAAATAATACAAATAAAATACATATATTATATATATGTATATCCATAACAATTGCATGTTAGAAAAATAAATCGGTATATTATTTTATTTACATAAAATTCTGCAATATTTTGTTTTGGGGAAAATACATTTCTTTTGCATTAACAGAGTGTCACTTCATTTTGCTCACGGTGACTATGCCACAGTAGATGGCGCCACAATTTTTGTTTGTTCTAATTAGCTTTGCAATAGTTATTTCAATTTTAACATGAATGTTAATATTTTCAACTAGATATCATACAGAACAATGCTAAGAGTATACACGGGCTGGTCTTTTATTTCATACGTGTTTTCATTATTCTTTTACAAATATGAACATAAGTTTGGCATATTAACTTTTTGTTGTCTTTACAAAAAAGAGTTACCGAGTTCATCAATGAGTTTTTTGCTTTCAAAACAGTTCTACATAGTTATATAGAATTATTATTCTGCTTTACCTACAAAATATCTGATTGCGATTACATCTAATTTTTAAAAATTGTTTATAATTACTAAAGCATTGTTATTCACATAAATACAAAATTGCTTTTTTTTAAATTTTCCATTCAAATTTAAGAAAATATCAATTCTAAAAACTGGAATTAAAAATTTCCAATTATAAATTACAATTAATTCAATTTCAGAAAATCATATCAAAACGTCGGAAATTATAATTTTAAATTTAGAAGACATCAATTGCATCTTTAATATATAAATTTTATTCGTTAAACACATTTAAAAATTTTTACATTTAAAAAAAAATAATGACATTCAGGAGAAATTAATAGCTTTTCAGTACCGCGATTCAGTAACTTCTTTTAACGATAGTCGAATCGTTAAAAAAAAGAAAATTGCAAAATTATCAGTAAAATTTTTAAAAGATATTCGCTATTGTTAAAGTCAGCTGTTGTTGTTATCTAAACGACAACTATTTTTGTGTTGTTTATTCAATCGATAAAAACTTAAATTTTTAGGTTGAAATGTCGTCATACATAATTAAAAAACTTTTTTTATATAAATAAAAAAATTAAATAGCATATTCAATTCATTATTTCATTTTCAAATAAATTCACAGAAATATTAGTAAAACAAATAAGAAAGTCTAGACCGACTATACGATACCCTATACCATGCGTTTAGAGACCCTAGCTCTCAGGCCCAACTAACTGGTTATAGAAAATAAGCATAAACCAAATTTTAGTGGAATTTTTATTAATTTTTTCGGCTGCAGATATGAAAAAGTTCATATCGGATGCTATATCTATATGGGGACTAGGCCCAAAAATGGACCGATCCTGACCATGTTTGGTAAAGTCTCTTGTATTTTGCAAAAATATATACAAACAAAATTTGAGAAGAATCAGTGCAATATTTTTGTTTTTTGATAGATTTAAGTGAAGATCGGGAAGCAGCTCTATATGGGGCCTATGACTAAGAGCTGTCCAATAGAGATCATTTTTGGACTACTGATTAATGGATGTAATATATATATACAAACCCAATTTGACTAAGATTTGTATGATAATTTGGATCTTATGGCAATATATGTTGATTTCATAGGGGTCATTTGTATGGGGGCTAGGTCTGAACATGGACCGATTCTCACCAATTTCAATAGCGTTCATCCCATGGCCGATAAAAGATCAAATACCAAATTTCGTCAAAATATATTCGTATTTGCGACCTGCAGTTTGATTACAAACTTTACATGAACACACAGACGGACGGACGGACGGACATCGTTAAATCGAATCAGATAGTGATTCTGATTCGATCGGTATAATTAAAGATGGGTGTAGGTCAAATATTTTTGGTTGTTACAAACAGCAACACAAAGTCATTATACCCAAACCACATAGTGGTATAGGGTATAAAAATAAAGATTTTAAACATAAACATAAAATCTTCCTGTCAAACACGAAGTAATTTGTTTTTTTCTATTCTTCTTTGTGTTTTTCGCTTATTTTGACAGAGATAACACTCGTTTACAATTTAAATAAATAGAAAAATAGATTTGTCGACTGTTGTTAAGATGTATGTACTTAGTGCATCACTTAATCCTTAGTGCAAACAACAATAGCTGTCGATATATTTTGCGAATGTCGGATCGTTGAAATTTACAGAATCACACTACAGAAAACATTTATTTAAATTCAATGAATTTTATAAAACCTCAAATGATATTTAAGAATTGCGAACATAAAAACTGTTACATAAATAAACGCAATTTGATGAGAATGTTATTTTTATATATAAATTTTCACATTTTTTTTGGATGAAAATTTGAAGTTTTTCAGAAAATAAAGAGAACAAATTATTTTATTTTAAATGTTTGGGACATTTGGTTTTTTGCGTTTGGCATCCCTAATTTGAATATATATTATTATAAATTTATTCTCTATGTTTTCCAAATATGGCAATATTTTAATAAAAAAAATTGAGTTTTTTTTTTTAGGTTATTATTTTGTTACTCCAACCGACCTATATGGCCGCAATGAAGAAATATTTGGCCAGTTAAAATAAACTATACAGCCATCTCCAATTAGCACGATTTAATGCATATAGCCACCCTACACAACCATTACCTTTGCAATGGAGGTTAGGGCGAGCTATTTAATTAGCAAAAATTAAAATAAAAGGGAAGTTATGTCATATAACCGGAAACGCATGCATATAGGTATATAACCTAAATGCATGCCGATCAGCAACCATGATGACCAAAAAGCAAACACCGAAATAAATCCGAAATTATAGAAAAGACGAAAACCAACCCAACGAATTTGCTGAAATAATTTGGTATTAAGTTTAACAAATTGTTTACTTTTTCATTTACATTTATTATCAAGACTCAAACCGAGGTGGAGGGTATCAAAGATTCGGCACAGCCGAATTTAACACTTTTACTTGTTAATCCTATTTATACCCTATACCAACCACTCTGTGATCAGGGTAAAATGAGTTAGTGGTGATGTTTGTAACTACCAAAAATAACTGTCCTAGATCCATCTTTTATTATACCAATCGACTCAAAATAATGTTCTGAATCAATTTAGCAATGTCCGTCCGTCCGTCTGTCTGTGAATCCATGTAAACCTTGTATATATGGGGTGTTTTTTTTTTTGCTTATAGTGCGTTTACATCTGAGGAAAATCTAGTAGAATTTAGTTGAAATCTATTTCAAAATCTATACCGTTTACATCAAACTTTTTTGACATTTTGTGAGATTTTGTTTCCACAACAATAAACAGCTGATTAAAATAAAACATATAAACTAGAAATACCAAAAATAAGCAAAACATTAGGAAAATGGAAATATGGAAAATTCTAAAAAGGAACAGATTTTATAATTATATTATGCATAAAAAATTAAAAAAGCACAATCTTGAATAGAAATTTTGCGAAAAAAAATCAGCATTTGTTAAATGTATTGTTTGAATAGAAAAAACAAATTCATTTTCCATAATTATTATTTAGCAGATTGGAATGGGCACATGTCAGTATAAAAAGTTATAACTTTTCAATTACTAAATATTTTTTTATTATAGATCGTCATTTTTTTTTTTTTTTTTTGTTAATAATTAATATTTTATGCTCTTTTTATTCAACTTGTTTGCTTTTGTTTTTAAATGTCAATTTTTCAGTCACTGCGTTGTAATTTTCTACTACAATATTAAAAAAACACAGTAGTATCATTTGGTAGTGCCTAGATTTCGCTCGAAATCTCGTATATACTAGATTTAGCTTAGATGTAAATGCACTATTAGATAGAACTTATGAAAGGGTTAGCTGTCAAACGAACTGTCATACTGCGCTCACTTTTTGACATTTGAGATCAATGTACTCTGGTAAACCATCGTGAATAGATTCACGCTACCAAATTATACAAATTTACTTGGAAAATCAATCCTCGATTCGCGGAACTTATAGACTTTTATGGCGCATATAATCGTCCATCTGAGCAAACCATCCGTGGAACTGTGAATAGATTTCACACTATATTATGTAAGTAAACATATGGGCAGGAAAATAGGTGTGAGATTTTTTATTTTAATTGAACAGAAATCTGTTAATTTAACTCCTAAAAATAATATTATAAACTTTTAATCACCAATTGAAAAGCTTTAGCAACAAATGCAGAGAAGATTTTTAGATTTAGTTGGGAATATAGTAAATTTAAATTATATTAAATTAAATCATATTTGAATTAAATTATATTAACGATGGATCGTGGACATCACTGCAGTGAAGAAGCATGACTAGTTCATTAGTTGCGAAAGCAAGGAAAAACTTACAAATGTATGTATTGCTGCATCGTTAGAACGGTCAGAAAACTTCGTTACAAATGCCTTAAAACAAGAAAAAAATATTGTAAGACCCAGAGCGGGTAAAAAAAACCTCTGCGATAATAGATAATCGCATTGTAACGTTAGTTAAACGACACGCTTTTAAAAGCTCTAAAGTAATTTCAAATGAAATTGGGAATGTCGTATCATCCCGATAGGTTCTACGAAGATTGGTGTAGAATAGCTCGGAAAGTGTAGAATAGCTCGGAAAGTTCCTTTGTTCAGACAGGCTAATTTTTTGCCATGGCTCATAAAACAAGGACCAGAAGGTGAAGAAAGTGGCGGAATATCTTTTGGAGCGACGAAACTAAAGTCAATTTGTTTGGTAACGATGCGGAAAAAAATGTACGTCGACCGAAAGGAAAGGAATTCTATGTAAGATTTACCCAAAAAAAAACTGTTAAACATGGAGGAAGAAATGTCATGGTTTGGGGCTGTTTTTCTTGGGAGGGAGTAGGTCCGATATATCTTATTGAAAACACAATGGATAGATTTATATACTAGGAGTTGTTGGAAACAGTTATGATACCATAGGCTGAGGAAAATATGCCACTAGTATGGAAATTTCAAAGCACTTATCAAAATTGGTGAGTGCGTGGTTCCGGGAACATAATTTGAACGTTGTTGAGTGGCCAAGTCAGTCCCCTGACCTTCATCCCATAGAGAATCTTTGGGTTGCACTGAAGCGACAGCTAAGCTACCTCATGTACACCTATGAATATCTTGATTTTACATTATTTTAAGTTTTTTAACTCTTTCTTTTAACTCATACTCTTTGTCTGTCTGTCTGTCGTGGGGCAACCCCATTCCCCCTTATCCAATCGATCTGAAACTTGGCCCGTAGTTTTGTTGTGACTACAGATTAATTTTTGGGTAGTCACGCACAGTCACACATAGTCACGCACAGTCACGGAGTGATCTAAACGTCATTTCCTCTCATTCGATAGATCTGAAACTTGGTCGATGGACTTGCTGTGAAAAAAGATTAACTTTGACTTAGTCACGCACAGTCATGCATAGTCACGCACAGTCACGGAGAGATTAAAACCTCACTTCCCCTCATCCGTTCGATCTGAAACTTTGTCCATAGACTTGTTGTGGCCAAGGATTAACTTTAAGATAGTCACACATAGTCACGCATAGTCACGCACAGTCACGGAGAGATTCAAAACTCATATGCAAAGGCAAGAAAGCGTTTTAATAAAAACTTTGTTTTTATGGGTTAGATTATTCCTTAGTTCAATCTTAAATCTAAATACCAAACAAACTATCTACTGCTTTTGGTTACTGATGAGGGTTGGTAATTCTTCCCGAAACAGGTGTATAACCTGTCATGCAGAATATAGATCAATTTTTGAAACAAATGTGCTAATGCTTTTGCTTTATTTAAAGTAAAAACATTTGATCTTGAGCCTGAACAATTTCAAACTCAATCATTAAATTGATAAAGATCGAAAATAAGATTTTTTATTTTTATAAAAAATAATAAAATTAAAAATACGGAGGGCACGCCGTTAATGCTAAATGGAAGTTTAGCAAAAACAAATTGTTTTTCTTGTTTTTTCAAGAAAAAAACAAACATGTAAGTATATTGTAGTACGCAATGTGTACTCATACAAATATATTTGTTTCAAAGTTGTTTTATATTTTAGTTTGTTATATTGGAGGAGGCTTAAATAGTATAACTCATTGCTTGAATTCTCATTTAGTTGTTTTCAGCATATGTATATGAATTTAACTTTTTACCAAACAAACTATCTACTGCTTTTGGTTACTGATGAGGGTTGGTGACTCTTCCCGATACAGCTGTATAACCTGTCATGCAGAATATAGATCAATTTTTGAAACAAATGTGCTAATGCTTTATTTAAAGTAAAAACATTTGATCTTGAGCCTGAACAATTACAAACTCAATCATTAAATTGATAAAGATCGAAAATAAGATTTTTTATTTTTATAAAAAATAATAAAAATAAAAAAAAATTAAAAATCTAAAATAATTTGTAAGGATGCGAAATATATTAACTTTGTAATTTAACCTGCAACGTAAAATAAAATGAAGAAAATATAAAAATCACACACTTCTTCAAATAAAAAAAATTTACTCCTATTTTTCTGTCCACATGTGCACTTTCTAAATGATGCAATAACACCAACACGTCGAAGAAATGTGCGTACAGAAGAGAATATCGCCCGAAAGTGTGGAAGAAGATCCAAATTTATCGAGTCCACCACGTGGAAAATTTTGCGCAAAGATCTTCGCCTACACCCGCATAAGATTCACCAGATACTGAAACTAAAGCCACGAGACTATCATATGCGTCTTTCTTTCGCCGATTGCGCTCTAGAGCAGTTGGAAATTGACCCGATTTTTTATCGCAAAATTGGCGATGAGGCTCATTTTTGGTTTAACGGGTTCTTTAATAAACAAAATTGCCGCATGCGGAGTGAGACCAATCCACAAATGACCCTACAGACACCATTACATCCAGATAAATGCAATGTTTGGTGCGGTTTATACGCTGGTGGCATTATCGGACCTCATTTATTAAAAAATTAAGCAGGAGCTTGCGTTATGATCAATGATTTTTTGTTTGAAAATATGGATGACAATGATCCGGGCGAGATGTGGTTTCAACAGGATGGCGCTACTTGCCATACGGCGACCGCAACCATTGACTTTTTAAAATCAAAATTTGGCGATAAGTTGATTTCGAGATAAGGACCTGTCAATTGGCCTCCACGATCGTGCGATTTGGCACCTCTCGATTATTTTTTGTGGGGCTACGTGATGATACTGGTTCATCTTGATAAACCGGCAACAATTGCAGCCAGAATGGGTTTCATCAAGAATAAAAACCATTTTCGATTAAAATTTTATTTTTTATGTTATTTTTCACAATTTAAAGTTCTATCGGGCTTAAAAAAACACTCTTCATTTTGACGAAATTTCGTGTACAAGCTTTCATCGGTCATAGGACAAACGCTATTGAAATTGGTTAAAATCGGTGCTTGTTCAGACCTAGTGCTCAAACAAATGTTTCATATTGTATGTATTTTTTCTTATACTGAAATATGGCAAATATTGTTAACAAAAAACCGGTGTTTGGGTTTTTCAAAATAATAATCCGTACTATTCCATAATAATAAATTATAATTCATTAATAAAAAACTAAAAACATATCGCACTTGTACCTCTAAAGTGAGTCAACTCAAAATTTACAAATTTTCAGTAGAGGCAAAAACGTTTTTTTTTTTAATATTTACTATAAAATTTAAAAACAGTTGTTTAATTGTAAAGAATTGCGAATAATAAGTATACAACAGTAGCGGTTTTTGTGATTTTTTCAGTGATCAGCAAAAATAACAATTCTTTTAGGTGGAACTCAAAATATGTCTTTTTAGTGGATTCTTAAGAAGCTACTCTTATAACACAAAGAGGGTTACAACTGTATTTTTTTTTTGCGAAAGACTAGAAAAATCGATGTAAGATTTTTACAGTGGATAGATATGACCACTGTGTATCGTTTTCTTGCAAAAAGTGAAAATAAGAAAATTTTGAGTTGATTCACTTTTGAGGTACAGGTGCGATGTATGAAAATGTAAAAAAAAAAAATCAAATGACTTGTGCTGGACTCAGAAAACGCACATATTGAAAAAAAAAAAATCGTTTTCAAATTCATTTGTTACTATTTTGGAATGTAAAAACATGTAAATTATAAACTATTTTTTGCTGAAATTTTTTTATGACAGATTCGCACCTGCGGCTCATGCTCTCTACGAATTTTGTTTTTATCATTTACCTTTGCGATTTTAACCTTGACTTAATTTTACAGTTTTACTATTAGAATTAGGTCAGGGATTTGGGCTGGCAATCGAAAACGTCGATTTTTTCCGCACAAAAAATTTTTTTTTTACTAGTTTGAAGGAATATTTGGGTTCATTATCGTGTATACATTTTCACTTAATTGATATAAAATGGAAGGCATATAGTTTTTCTTAATGTCCAAGTACTGAAATTTGTGCATTTTGCACAGAAATTTTTAAGAAGGGATCTACGCCATTTCGAGAAAATGCACCCTAAGTCATAATGTGTTTTACCGTCTTCTGGGTGAACCTAGGGCCATTTGGCCCTATCTTATTGATCTTCTTTTCGTCGTTCCACAACAAATTTTTCCATAAATCAATGCTTTTTTCTTTAATCGTTTTAAGATATTTATACCCTACTAGCAGATTCAATTTCTAGGCCATTTCATTTCTCAACTTAGCCAATTCACAAACCAAGACTTTTTTGGTTTATTGTTATTGTGAATGAAGATAACGAACTCATTAACAAACACATTAACAAATCTAAAAAACACACACATAGCATACGTATAATTTTGTGTATGTGTTAGTAGCAACTTTAAATGCAATTTACTCAAAGGAAAAAATAAAAAATCTGTAAATCTGGCGAAAAAGAAATACCTTTCAAATAATATACTTTTGATCCAAATCGGGATAAAACAGTAGAACAAAACATCGGTAACAAGAAATCACCTAGCCTATTAATATTGTAATACCGCTATGTGGTCGGGGTATAATGACTTTGTGCTTATGTTTGTAACTACCAAAAATATTTGAACTACCAATTGACTCCATTTAGCCATGTCCGTCTGTCCGTCCGTCTGTGTGTTCATGTAAACTAAACTACAGGTCGGAAATATGAATATATTTTAATGAAATTCAGTATATAAGCTTCTATCGGCCATAGGATGAACGCTATTAAAATTGGTGACATAGTCCCCAAAAATAAACCCTATGTGACAGTTCTTACTCGTAACCCCCATATGAAGCTGCTTCCCGCTCTTCACTAACATCTATCAAAAAACAAAAATGTTGCATTCGATATGAAATTTTGCATATCGGCAGGCCACAAATTAATAACACTGGCACTCAAATTTGGTTGATGCTTGCCCCTTGCTCTAAACTCATGGTATAGGGTATCGTATAGTCAGTCTAGACCGACTATAATTTTCTTAATTGTTTTTGAATACGAATGAGCAGATGTTCTAGTTTGAGCTCAAGCTGGTCTAACAAGTGGCCTATGAAAATAATTTCGCTTAGCAAAACTATTAATTAATCCCCTCTTCTCTTACTTCAGGTTAACGAATCTTGTTTGGAATGACATTTTGGGTTTGTCATATCAATAGTTCGTGTGTTTTCAAATAAAAGACATCGCTATGTGATGTGTGGTTTCCAAATGTAGGTGAAATATATTATCCAACAAAATTATGCGAGTTTTCGATAATTTTAAGATATTATGCAATTATGTTTATTAGAAACAAAGCGTAAACAGAAATTGGCATAATCATCCTCACTACTATTTACTATTAAGGCGTGTCTAGATTACTGATATCGCAACCTTTCATAGGCAGACATATGAAATATACTCGTACTTTACAATTTCCGATTGACCACAAGACAAAGAGACAATCAGTAGTTATTAAAAGCTTGTAAACAAGACTTGAATTTTAAAACAGTATTGACAACAAATCTACATTTCAATACATGTATGAATGTACATATGTATGTATGTGTAGGTAGCACGTATTGAAAAAACATTTATAAAAATTGTAAATTATAACAAAACCGTAAAGAAAAGTATCGGAAACAATTTAAATAAATGTATAAAGAATAGAGAATTCAAATAATTTGCATATTTTCAGATGTGAATGATGGATAAAAAAAAACTAATCAAAGTGGATAAGTACCCGAAATAGTTTTAACTAATTTCTGCTGAATACGAGTCGATAAGTAAAAGTTTTCACGATACTGATATCTTCCGAATTTAACGCTTCTAGCTTCATTCAACTTGAAAATATTGATAGATACTTATGGCGTTTTCTTTTCTGGCAAAAATGTTACACGTTTTTCCCACTTCGCACTTTTTTTTCTCTTTTTGTGTTCTTTTCTAAAAAAATGTCAACCTTGCGAAAGGGTAACGTGTTCTTTTCTAAAAATGTCGCAATATAAATATGTGAAAAAGGTGCATTTTTGCACTCTAAAAAATTAGAGGGGGAGAATAACATGATAAAACAGCTGACATTTGTGTTGTTTGTAAATGTGTATTTGTGTGAAGAAACAAAAAAAAAAAATAAGGAAAAGTGTAATTTTTTTACTGTTTTGTTTGAAATAAATTATTAATATGGAAAATATCAGTTTTTTTTTTTTAATTTTTATTTTTCCTTTTTGGTGTCCAAGAATAAAAATGTCAACAAAATCAACTATTCATTAAAAAAAATGTTGCATAGTTGTAATTTTATGTTCTATTCTGACCATTAAAAATGCAACATCTTTAATGTACCATTAAAAATGCAACATCTTTAATGTGTGAGGCAAACATTATAAAAATGTAACTTTATAAAGTGTAACATTTTTTTTTTCAAAAAAGAAAACGCCATTAGTTGCTATCAAAAGCTCTGTTCTTTAGTAATAGTAATAAAAGTGTTATAATTTAAAACAAGTAAGAGTGTAAAATATGGATGTGCCGCATCTTTGATACCCTCGACTTGCGTCTTAAACTCATTATTACAATCCATGTTGGGTACGGCTACGGCTTACTGATACTGAAACTTTAAATTCGAATATTAAATAAATTTTAAGTTGAATACATACTTTTCTTATTGCCCAGTTTCTATAGTAATTTCTTGTTATAAAAACAATGATCGTATCTTATCTTTTATTGAAAGAATTAATTACTATTTCAGACCACATCAATATCTTTTACTACAGTAGAGAACCCATAGTACTTCATAGAATACCAATTAATGCCATGTTCACACGGACAGCAAGATTCGCGGTTCGCTCTCTCATTCACAGTTCGCGCCCAAATCATGATTGAATCTACATGATTCCCCATACAAAATTTTGAGAGCGAACCTACTTGGTTCATTTTGAACCTAGTTGTGAACCTAGAAAAATGATAAAAAACAAGTAAGAAAATTATAGTCGGTCTAGACCGACTATACGATACCCTATACCATGTGTTTAGATAACCTATCTCTCAGGCCCAACTAACTGGATATAGAAAATAAGCATAAACCAAATTTGAGTGGGATTTTTATTAATTTTTTCGGCTGCAGATATGAAAAAGTTCATATCGGATGCTATATCTATATGGGGACTAGGCCCAAAAATGGACCGATCCTGACCATGTTTGGTAAAGTCTCTTATATTTTGCAAAAATATATCCAGAAAAAATTTGAGAAGAATCAGTGCAATATTTTTGATTTTTGATAGATTTAAGTAAAGATCGGGAAGCAACTCTATATGGGGCTTATGACTAAGACTTTTCCAATAGGGATCATTTTTGGACTACTGATTAATGGATGTAATATATATATACAAACCCAATTTGACTAAGATTTGTATGATAATTTGGATCTTATGGCAATATATGTTGATTTCATAGGGGTCATTTGTATGGGGGCTAGGTCTCAACATGGACCGATTCTCACCAGTTTCAATAGCGTTCATCCCATGGCCGATAGAAGATTAAATACCAAATTTCATTAAAATATATTCATATTTGCGACCTGCAGTTTGATTACAAGCTTTACATGGACACACAGACGGACGGACGGACGGACATCGTTAAATCGAATCAGAAAGTGATTCTGATTCGATCGGTATAATTAAAGATGGGTGTAGGTCAAATATTTTTGGTTGTTACAAACAGCAGCACAAAGTCATTATACCCAAACCACATAGTGGTATAGGGTATAATTATCGCTAGTTTATCTGAACTAGCTGTAAAAAATGTATAAACAAAAAAAAACAAAAAATTAATGTGTGCAATATAATAAATAGAAACATTAAAAAATAAAAAGTATATATGTATATCGCACCTGTACCTCTACAGTCAACTCAAAATTTTTCAATTTTCACTTTTTGCAAGAAAACGATACACAGTGGTCATATTTATTCACTGTAAAAAGATTACATCGATTTTTCTAGTCTTTGTTGTTTTGTAAGAGTAGCTTCTTTAGAATCCACTAAAAAGACATTTTTTGAGTTGCACCCAAAAAACTTGTTATTTTTGATGATCACTGAAAAAATCGCAAAAACAACTACTGTTGTATACTTATTATTTGCAATTCTTTACAATGAAACAACTGTTTTTAAATTTTATAGTAAATATTAAAAAAAAAAACGTTTTTGCCTCTACTGAAAATTTGTAAATTTTGAGTTGACTCACTTTAGAGGTACAGGTGCGATATATGTACATTAGGGTGGCATTACGTTGTATGGAGAAATTTGAACATTGGATTATCGCTTAGCCCTGAACGGATTATTGTGACACTTGGTCTAAAACTAATATGGTGAAAATTTGAGCTAATTCGGATAACTCTAAGCCGTGCCCCCTAGGAGTCAAAGTTCAGATTTTACGAAATACTGTAGTTTTAACTGTAATTGTTTAAAGAAATCGTTATTCTGGCAAAAATTGGTAAAATTGTTGTAGTGAATATGTTAAATTATAATCTGAAATATTTTTTTTAACTAACCCTTTTTTGTCATGGGGGTCAATATGACCCATTTTTTTTTTTTACAAAATTAAAAACCATTATCGTCCAAATTATGATTAATAAGCAACTATTTTAAATTAGAAACTGAAAATTTGTTTGGAAAAAATTAACCTTTTTAGTGTTGGAGGTCAACCCATTTCTTAATTTTAATCTTATATTACAAAATTGGGTCTTATGATGCACTTTACCAAAGTTATCACTTACAAGAGCTAATTTACTTCGCTTAACGCACTCAGAGTTTATAAATTTATGTGTGAACGACATACAAAAAAATAAATTACCATTACCCATGCGGATCAGATTTAAATTTTGTTATTATCGTCAAAAACAGTAATAGTGTTACCATCTACTGATAAGTATGGACAAAAACCTATTAGTAAGGACATAAAACAATTGTTAGTTTAAATTTAACGGATTTAGAAATGAACAACTAATAATACAACTAATAATACAACTAATACATATAACTATTTGGGGTTTTCCCCTATTAAGTTAAAAATCATTACAAAAAAATTAGTTTGTAGTAGAAATAAATACAAATAAATCAGTTGTTTTAAATCAGTTGAAAGCGATTCATGTTTTAAGTGATTTTTTTTTGTAAATTCTATAAATTTAAATATGCCACTACTAAGAAGTGAAATCTTCTTAATTGGTCACCAAAAAAAAACAACTATCTGGTAGTAAGCTTCCATCAAAATTAGATTGTCTTAGAGTTTTTTTTTATAATTTAAGAACTACGAAGTTAAATGTTGTAAATAGTGCTCGTCTAGTTATAAAGGAGTGCTCAATTTTTTGGGAAAATGCCCGCATGCCTATCATGACAAGCACAAACGCAGAAAATAAATAAATTAGTAAATTTAGAGATTCTGATATATTAAAACAAAGGAGAGAATCTTGGAAAATTTCACTGGACGATTTATGTACTCAATCTAATAAAAATCGAGGAAGACAAGCAGTTTTTTTACAACAGAGATTAAAAGGCCGTAAAGGGTGCATGGTAGGTATTGATGTAAACTTAAAAAAAAAGGGAAGAAAAACGGGAAAAACGTCAACGTGAGGCTGAAATTAGAATGCAAAAGTTTTTGGAAGCTCCATCAACCTCAAAAGGTAAATCTATACATAAAATTTTACCCATTTTAACCAAAATGTTATTGCTTAAAAATTGGTCCATAGCTTCAGATAACAAAGTGTTTTAAATTTTTTACAAAAACTATTAAAAATTAATTTTAACAGATTGTATTGCCTACCATTCTTTATGTTTGGATGAGTCAGACGACGAAGAATCCACTCAAAGCGAGGATGACGATATTGTTTTGAATGCACAAATAGAGGATAATGTCACAAACCCGAAAAGAAAAAGAGCTTGCAAGGAAATTTTGACACCAAGACTAGCAGCTGTTTTGGATAAATTAAAGTTAAGTTCCAGAGATACAGTTCATATACTAATAGCTGTTCTGGATGCAGTTGGGCTAAGCTCATCCGAATTTATTATAAACCGTAATTCAATTCGTCAGCAAAGGGATGCGTTACGAAAAGCGAAAACATTGTATCAACGTTTAAAAAAAACTCTCAACCATTGACAATTCACTGGGATACAAAACTTTTGTCTAGCGTAACAGGGAAAACCGAAGACCGTCTCTCAATAATAGCAAATGCACCAAAGATAGAACAATTGTTAAATATTCCTGATATACCATCGGGAACTGGCTTGGAAATTGCATCTGCAGTCTATGATACTCTTGAGGAACACAATATTTTAGACATAACAGAGGCCTTTGTGTTTGATACAACCGCGTCAAACACAGGCAAATTTAGAGGAGCTTGCAATATTTTAGAAAAAAGATTCGTACGAGACATTTTATTCCTTGGCTGCAGACATCACATTTTGGAAATAGTGTTAGCAGGTGTATTTACGGAAGAGATGCGATTGTCTACTGGCCCTGAAATTATTACATTTAAAAAATTTTAAAAGCATTGGCCCAACATAAAACAAAATATATTTTTGACGGGATTAAGATATCCACGACTTAAAACTATTTTAGGTGATGAAAGTGATGAGATTTTAAGCTTCGCAAACCAAAAAATTAAGGAGCGCTATCCACGGAATGATTACCAAGAGTTTCTTGAGTTAATTATAATTTTCTTGGGTGGAATTCCTCCTCGAGGATTGAAATTTTCTAAACCAGGAGCTATGCACTTTGCTAGGTGGATGGCGAAAGCCATTTATTCCTTAAAAATTTTAATGTTTCGGGACCAGTTCCCTGACGTAACCGAATCTGAAGTAAATGGTTTAATTGAAGTTGTTGGCTTCATTATTAAGTGTTACTCGAGCTTCTGGTTCAATGCAGACAAAGCAGAACAAGCTCCTGTAAATGATTTAGAATTTATAAGAAAATTAGAAAGCTACAAAACTATTAATATAAAAATGTGTGGGGTTCGCTTTATTCGATGATAGAATTGACGAGGAAACTAAAGCCAACTTATCTGAAAAGATCTGCTTGAGTCATGTTGAAGAAGAAAATAATGAAGAAGGCGAAGAAAATTCGAAAAAGCTACTTATCAAGCAGGAAAATATCAAAAAATTCATTGACAGAGACAATTCATCAATTTTGAAAGACTTGTTCTCCAAAAATACCAAGAGGCTTTTGAACAGGTTTAAGATTTCAATAGATTTCTTAGAAATAGATCCAAGTACTTGGAATGATTTGGAGGAATATAGAAAAGGAAAGGAAATTATTCGAAACTTAAAGATCATTAATGACTGCGCCGAAAGAGGAATTAAACTAGTTCAAGATTACCACGAAAAAATAAAAGATGAAGAGCAGAGGCAATACTTATTCAAAGTTAGAATAAATTGTATTAGTAGTACTTTATTCAAAATTATTAACTTGGTTTTATTTTTTACTTTTCAGGTTGTACAAAATTATAGGCAACAATATTCAAAAGAAGCAAATTTAAAAGACTTAAGCAATGATTATAATTAAATAATGTGATAATACTAGTAATTATTAAAAATTAATATGTATTCTTTTTAAATGTACTTGACAAAATTTAATTTAAAAAAATCAACAATTCATTTAAACTAATTATTAAAACAATTTTTTAAAATGCAAATCTATAAGTTTTTTACTGGGTAATTTGTGACCTTATAGAACACAAGGATTACTTTTTACGTGTTTTTTGATAATTATACCACAAAATTTTTAACAATACTGGTTTTAAATTGTGTTCTAAAAATGGGTCATTTTGACCCTCATGACACAAAAGGGTTAATTTTTTCAAAAAATATTTCTGATTATAATTTAAAATTTTCACTACAATTATTTTTACCAATTTTTACCAGAATCCTGGGAAAAATAAAGATTTCACCAAACAATTACAGTAAAAATACAGTATTTCGTATAATCTGAACTTTGACCTCTAGGGGGCACGGCTTTAAGTTATCCGATTTAGCTCAAATTTTCACCATATTAGTTTTAGACCAAGTGTCACAATATTCCGCCCAGGGCTAAGCGATAATCAAAAATTTTTTTTCAATGCCACCCTAATGTACATATGTACATTAGGTTGTCCCGAATTTCTTTTTTTTGGATTTCCCTAACGCAAGACCTCTTAAAATTTGCATAATTGATCGTAGATTCCCAAAATGATTTTAAAAATAAAAAGAAACAATATCTTTAGGGTTCTACCGATCTTCAAAGTTTTAAAAAGTAGTTATTTTCATGATTATATTTCCCTATCCTTAATTTCGACACCTAAACTAAATATACCACGACTATATATAACAACAACACTTTAACGGCGACTACGAATTTGCTAGACACAGTGGAGTTCGTTTATAACGTACACCGGTTATAAAGAATTTTTTATAAAAAAAAAAATCCGGGAAAAAAATTTTTTCCGGACCCAAAACATTCACTTTCAAATTATATACCAATTATTACAGTTATAGCGAACTCTTGTTTATTACGAACCAGTTTTTAAGTTCCTTTTATATTTACAGCTTACTCTCTAAAATATAGAAACCCTTGAACATGAAAAAAATAAAAAATCTGGCAACACTTCAAAATCACTTGTTATATTTATTAATACCAAAATACGTAAATTGGGGTTTCCCCAAAAAAGAAAACTAAAAAAACTAAACTAATTTATAATACATTAGTCAGTTGAGTTACAGTATTAAGAGCGGTGTTTGTGATTAAAAAAAATGAGTTCGAGGCGTAGTGAGACAACTTGTGTTATATTGGGACCATATAAGGAACTTGATGATCGGCAGCTACCAACTATAAGAGACGTTCTTAAATATATTTTATTTATCAAGTATAACATGAAATTAAAGTATAATGGAAAAGATCCATCAAATTCAGATATATATGCGATTGTTTTTGAAGAGATTGACAATATTTGGACCAAAGCTTCGATTCCAATCGTAACAAAGGAACGAGTTATTCAGTTACTCAAATCCTATTTCGAAAAGTACCTCCATTTGAAAAGATACCCCAAAAGCAAACGAAAAAATGGTTTCGAAAACAAACTAAAGTGTTTTTTGGAGTCATCTGAGAAGCTTTTCGACGTTGCTGCTTGCAAATGCACTTCATTTGAATTTTGTTCTTGTTTAAAACCTAAGAAAGTTCCAATCAATGAAAGAAGTTTTTTGTTGGATCAAAGAAATTACAGAAAAATGGTTATATGTGGAGTTGATAAAATAGAAACAGCTCGATTAATAAAACGAAAGCAGAGACAAACTGAACATTCCATAAGGGCAGCAAAAAAGCAGCGTTCTACTCAAGAAACAGATTCTATCCCAGAAAATTGTGTTTCACTGTGTGAATCTTCCCTAGAAACGTATCCGATAACGGAGGCATCTCCCACTAACATACTTTCGCCAGATACACCTTCGACTTCAACGACGAATCGGAATACATTGCCGTTGCCAACAGTTGCTAAGGTCTGTGATAGATACGGTTTATCGACTCGCTCTGCTGCTGCTGTTGCTTCTGCGGTTTTGACTGACTTCGGCTTAATTTCTACCGAAAATTTAACTCTGGTAATCGATTAAAACAAAATACACAGAGCTGTATCTAAAGTCCGGAAAGAAAATTCAAAAGACATTGGAAATATTGTTATTAAAAGCATTTACTTTGATGGACGAAAAGACAAGACTCTGATAAGTGAGAAAATAGGGGATCGTTACCATCGCAAAGAAATTTTAGAAGAACACATCTCAATTTTAGCAGAACCTGGATCAATTTATTTGGGTCACACAACGCCAAGTCGTGGCACTGCAAAGGGCATTCTAACTTCGATCACAACTTTATTAGAAGATAAAGGTTGGAATTTAGATGACGTGATTTGCATTGGATGTGACGGAACTGCAACTAATACCGGTTGGAAGGGTGGCGTTATTCAATATTTGGAGGAGTATTTGAAGAGACCGCTACAATGGTGTGTTTGTATGCTCCATGCCAATGAGTTACCCCTTCGTCATTTATTCTTGACTTTAGATGGTTGCACTTCGGGACCTAGAGAATATTCCGGACTTATTGGAAAACAATTAGTTACTTGTGAAAATGAAACAACGGTGTCTTTTTGTGCGGTGGCTGGTAATTTGCCTGACTTGCCGAAAAATGTGGTCGATCAACTAAGTACGGATCAAAAATATCTTTATGAGATATGTAAAGCTGTTCAAACTGGTTATTGTAGTCCTGAGCTGGCAAACCGAAAACCTGGAAAAATTGCGCACTCGAGATGGCTTACCTTTGCTAATCGTCTACTCAGAGTTTACGTAAGTACCCTTAATCCATCAGAAAAATTGCAACTACTAGTCAATTACGTTGTTAAAGTATACGCTCCGATTTGGTTCCTAATCAAACAAAAAACGTCTTTTAAAGAAGGAGCCAAACATATTTTTCATCTGATTTTGTACTCTCGTTTTTTACCCGAAAATATGCGATCAGTTGTGGATTCTGTTATCGAAAGAAATGCTTTTTTTGCTCACCCGGAAAATCTACTTGTCAGTACGCTGTTTGATGATAGAGACCACATTCGGGAGCTGGCATTGCAAAGAATAATTAAAGCTAGAGAAGCTGAAAGTACCACTAAACACAGAATATTTAAACCACCAAAAATTAACTTCTCTGCTGGAGATTACACCGAAATTATTATATGGCACGAGTGTGGGGTTACAGCACCGCCGGTTCTTCGGTATATTTCTAATGATGACCTTCAAATCATGGCAAAAGATAACAGCTTGGAAATTGTTGACTTTCCTTGTCACACACAAGCTGTGGAAAGATGTGTTAAACTGGTAACAGATGCCTCTCAAAGTGTAACTAACGCTGCTTCTAGAGATGGCCTTATTAGAACCAGGTTGAAATCACGAGCAGAAATGCCAAATTTTTGTCAAAAAAATATGTTTACATTTTAAGTTTTAGTCATTTATTATAAGTTTTATTTTATTGTACATTAATTGCAAGTATAAAATATATTAATAAAATAAATTTGTATCTCGTTTTTTTTTTTATTTATTATTTTAAGCATACGGTTTAGGTTTGTAAAAACGTTTTCAAAAGTAGAGCCCTCAAGATGGCATGTAATTGGATTTTTATTACTTCTACCGTGGTCTGTTTAAAATTACGCAAATTTTGATACCTCTTGCGAAAGTGTGGCTCGAAAAACCATTTTTCTCATTCAAGGACGGGACAGCCTAATGTACATACGTATATTCAAATAAAAATGGAAAAAATGAAATAGTGAAACGTAAAGTGTAAAGTGTATTTGCACAAAAAATATAAACGTCAAAATGAAACAAGAACACTCGTCTGAACACCAAGGTTCGCAATCGTGATTCAGAGAGCGAATCAAGTGGTTCATTTTGCCGTCATAACATTTCAGTCCCAAGTGAATGCCAGTTTTTAAGAAAAAGAAAAAATAAATAAAATGTTCTTAATATCGATAATTAAATAAATTATGGCAAATAACGCAAATACATCGGTAAGTTTATTTATATAAAAATTAATGTTTAATTCATTTTAGTGTTTAATTTATTTTAAAATATATATTTCCTCCTTTAATTTTCTCCAAAACGCAATCGGCTAAACCCAACAAGTGGTCAATGGCAGATGTCTAACTTTTTAATGAAAAGTCGGGATTCGAGTAATATATTGATGCATGTTTGTGTCAATGGATATGTATTATAATATTGCGTTTTATTTTAGAAACCAATAGCTCAAGTGTATTTAAAGCGCTTCTGTATGATGTGTCGAAATTCTGCTGGACGACACCGCACGATAGGGTTATATTTTTTGTCCACAAAATTCTTTAATATTTTAATGATTTAGGAAATTATAAATGAACACGTCTACGGCGCTTCATCACCTAAAAATTGATTTATTTGTGATATGAAAACCAAACAATTTTGTTCCATTGACTGCAATAAATCAGAGGTATGTTTTTCACTTAATGAAATATACGCAGCCGGTGTTACAATACCTAAAGTTTGATCCCTATAACAATGCTTAGAGACCTTAGAAGTCACACGATAACTCAAAGAAATTTCAAATGAGGTTCCACCAGGTGACCATGCCAATGGAAAAGCGATTCAAAAGCAAAAAATTATATGTATTGCTTGCGGAGGTTTGTTGGTGTAGTTCTAAAATTATGCACTTTAAAGATGAAAGCACTGAAGATGAAGATGACACTGAAATTGGTGGACACATTGAAGAAAATATGCCCTTGAATATTATGTCGAAATCGGTTCATGATGCAGACTCAGACCATGAATATGAACAACCTACGAAGAAAACAAGATCCTCAGAACCACAAGCGTCAGCTTCAACGAGGTTGGATATTGACAATAATTGAAAATGTTCTAAATTTTGTTTCCATGCGTAGATAACAAATAAAAATCTCAAATTTTCTGTGTAATTTTTATTTTCATGCAAAATAAAGTTTATAAAGAAAAAAAAAAAAAACAGCATATTTGTGGATTTGTAATCCAGTTATTTAGCAAAAAATGTGGAAATGGGGGAAAATGGGCATTTTTGCGATTTTTAAGGAACTGGATGCACTTTTTTCGGTTACCGAGTTATAACCGTGTTAAAATATACAAAAAGTGCAATTCTCAGAATTGAGTCCCAAATCAATGACCCAAATCAATGTTGTACTGTGTTAAGGAAATATTTAAAACAGAAACAATAAAAACAATAAGAAGTTAAAGTCGCTTTATACAAACAAAAAATATACCCGATAAAAGCTTATGTACCAAATTTCCTCCAAATATATATTTGTATAATTCCGACCTTTAATTTGCGTACCAGGTATAAGTGTACTGATAAACGGACGGACGAATGTCGTTAACTCGACTAAGAAAGTGATTTATAGTCGATTCTTTTAACCCTTTCACAACCAATGGGATATATATGTCCCCTTATTATTTTTTCCTTATATTTTCCACATTTTCCAACCGATTTTTTAAAGCTGACTTGAGTCGGCAGAGGATAGTTTTAGCTTTCAGACCATACCAAAAATGTTGGCACATGTATTCTCTGGACCTAAGACGGTAACACCAAAGTCTGAAAATTATGTTTTTTTTTACCGTATTTGGATGTCATTAATTCGGACGTTATTGAAGCAAAAACATTAAAATTTTGATATAACATGGACCAGTATTTATGGTTTTGGAATCGGTTTATTATTCAGCAAAATTCAGTACGGACATATATGTCCAATTGGTCGTCAATGGTAAAAAAGATATTTTATAATTTTATATTTTTATTAAATTAAAAAAATTCATAATATTAAATCAACAATTAATTAAGCTATAAATAAAAAGACATAGAAAAAGATTAATTCTAAATATCTAAAAAATACAAAATCAATTATGGTAATCTTCGAAGCAATTACGGTTTTTTGTGAAACAAAAAGGTTTTTTGCAAAAGGAGCATATTGTGTTTGTCCGATTTTCCTTTCCCTTTTTAGTACAAACTAAAAAAGTTGTAATCGATTCTCTGTGTTCTTCATTTAAAAATTTACAAGAAATACAAACCAAAACTATAGTTATTTATGTAAAAAATAAAAACAAATATCACTGACTTGCTTGCTCACTAATTTTGACCGTTGAACGACCGATGGTATATATATGTCCCATGGATTTTGTCCTTGAAGGAATGGAAAATAATATTTTTGATGACATTTGTTTAGAACTGTTGGGTCGTTAAGTTCGAATCCACAAAAAAAAAATTTAAATCAGTTTAGGTTCGGTAGTGAAAGGGTTAAGATAGTTTAACCCTTAAGTTCAACACAAACTTATTAAATATTTTTTGTCAAAAAATTTCTTCTTAACATGCTAAGATGAACATATATTTAAAAAATTTTTTTAACTCACCTATTGAAAAAAAAAAACTAATTTGTAGCAGAAATAAATATCGAAACAATTAACAAAAATAGTGATGTATGTATATATAATTGAAACAAAATCAAAATCAAAAATTACAAAAGTTATCCAAAAAATGTATATTTAAATTTTATTGTTATTTCTAGGCTTTATAAGGTAAACAAACATTTCTCTGAAAATTTGCATCATGTTTAAAACCATTTCATAAAATAACATCAAATTATTATTTTTTTATTTAATTATAAGTCAAATATACATATTTTATAATGTTATACTTACAATGCAATTAAAATCACATTTTTATTGTAAAAAAAAAGAAATAAAAAAATACAGAAAACCAAATTGCTTAATCTTTATTTAATTTTATATATTTTGTTGATTTTGCGTAAATTTTGATTTAACGTTTGTGTTTTTCATTTCTTTCGATTTTATTTTAGTTAAATTGTTGCTGTTTCAGCCATTTAAAATAATCACCAAAGAACATTCACTGCACTCAACAATCAATTCGCCGCCTTCTTCATTGTCTTCATTAAAAACAATGCCTGCACTACCAGCAGCAGTAGTTACACCACCACCATCATTTTTACATTTGTTCGTATTGTTGTTGGGTCTGTTGTTGTCTGCGTCATCATCATCATCCTCAACACCATTGGAATCGACATCATTATTGTCGTTGTTTTTTCTGACTTCAAAACCATGATTGCCTGTGCGGCAGTATTGTTCAGCTGACTCATCAACAATATATTGACCGCCACAACGACAATCATATGTATAAAGATATTTTGTAGTAGTACACTCTTCTTTTTGTGCGTTTTCGTTAAGAGTTTCCTCCTCTCCTTCGGCTGCTTCGTCGTTCACCTCATCGATATCTTGATAGTCGTCGTCAATATTAAGTTGCTTTTTCATTTCAGCCAATTTAATGTGGGCATAAATATTATTGTGCGCATGAAATTTATTTAGCAATAGTTCAGCATCATATTGTTTACGCTTTGAAGGGTCTTTCAAACAATTCCATGCCTCAGTTATGGCAACAAACTCCATGTTATTGGGGTCATCATTTTCTAATTTATTTAAGTCAACTTTCAATTGTTGTTGTTGCTGCTGCTGCTGTTGTACTAATTTATCGGGATGACATTGTAAAATCAATTGTTTATAATTCGATTTTAATTCATCTACGCTTGCATTAGCCGATGCATTTAAAATGTCATAAAAATTGCGTTTTATAGTGAAGTGGTGTGGTGTTGACATGCTGCTTAAAAGATAGATCTATCTGTAAATAAGAATAGTATTTTCGATAATATGTTTAAACTTTTGTCCCAATTTTGTTAAGGTACTTACATAGTAGCAGTAAAGTAAAAATGAATTGGTTGTGATATGTATGTAGTTTATGATAAATTTGGCTAATTTTTTATTATTTTTTTTTTGTTTTATAAAAATCTACTGATTTTATAATTAAACCCAACTGATAACATAACTATAAATTTTATTTTTAGAGAAATTACTGTGTCGCGTGTAAAACACACCTTCGTTACGATAATAACACATACACGTACATATGTACGTATAAATGTATGTGTTTGTTTTTTCAAAGCCATACCTTTTTTTTGTTATTTACTAACGCAAACTTTAATAATGTTCGTTTAAAATTAATAAAAGGATTATATAAATTTGTATTCGTATGTATATATGTTTGTATTAGGGTTCGCAATACCCAAATTCGATATATGTATATATTTTTTTTTACATTTAAATACCAAATATTTTGTCACCTTTTTTTTTATACCCTATACCACTATGTGGTTTGGGTATAATGACTTTGTGCTGCTGTTTGTAACTACCAAAAATATTTGACTTAGACCCATCTTTTATTATACCGATCGAATCAGAATCACTATCTGATTCGATTTAACGATGTCCGTCCGTGTGTCTGTCCGTCCGTCCGTCCGTCTGTGTGTCCATGTAAACCTTGTAATCAAACTGCAGGTCGCAAATATGAGTATATTTTGATGAAATTTGGTATATAAGCTTTATCGGCCATAGGATGAACGCTATTGAAACTGGTGAAAATCGGTCCATGTTCAGACCTAGCCCCCATACAAATGACCCCTATGAAATCGACATAAATTGCCATAAGATCCGAATTATCATATAGATCTTACTCAAATTGGATTTGTATACGTTTATTACATCCATTAATGAGTAGTCCAAAAATTATCCCTATGGACCAACCCTTACTCATAGGCCCCATGTAGAGCTGCTTCCCGATCTGCACTTAAATCTATCAAAAAACAAAATTATTGCACTGATTCTTTTCAAATTTTGTTTGTATATATTTTTGCAAAATACAAGACACCTTACCAAACATGATCAGGATCGGTCCAATTTTAGGCCTAGTACCCATATAGATATAGCATCCGATATGAACTTTTTCATATCTGCAGCCAAAAAAATTAATAAAATCCCACTCAAATTTGGTTTATATTATTTTCTATGTACAGTTAGTTTGGCCTAAGAGATAGGGTCTCTAAACGCATGGTATAGGATATCGTGTAGTCGGTCTAGACCGACTATAATTCTCTTACTTGTTTTTAGTTGGGATGGTAATTTTTAAAATTTTTTGAAAATGTCAAAATGGTATGTTGCCAGTTTAGGGAATTTTTTGGTTTGGGGGAAATTTTAGGGGGTAAACATTAGTTAGGCTAAAATTTAGAGGCTAAAAGATATATTTTGGGTACTTTTTGGGGAATTTTCGTACGATTGTTTTTTAGAAAATATCTTATTCAAAACCAAGTAAGAGTGTTAAATTCGGCTGTGACGAATCTTTGATACCCTCCACCTCGGTTTGAGTCTTGATAATAAATGTAAATGAAAAAGTAAACAATTTGTTAAACTTAATACCAAATTATTTCAGCAAATTCTTTGGGTTGGTTTTCGTCTTTTCTATTATTTCGGATTTATTTCGGTGTTTGCTTTTTGGTCATCGTGGTTGCTGATCGGCATGCATTTAGGTTATATACCATATGCATGCGTTTCCGGTTATATGACATAACTTCTCGTTTAATTTAGTTTTTGCTAATTAAATAGCTCACCCTAACCTCCATTGCAAAGGTAATGGTTGTGTAGGGTGGCTATATGCATTAAATCGTGCTAATTGGAGATGGCTGTATAGTTTATTTTAACTGGCCAAATATTTCTTCATTGCGGCCATATAGGTCGGATGGAGTAACATAATAATAACCAAAAAAAACTCAATTTTTTTATTAAAATATTGCCATATTTATAAAACATAGAGAATAAATTTATAATAATAAATATTCAAATTAGGGATGCCAAACGCAAAAAACCAAATGTCCCAAACATTTTAAATAAAATAATTTGTTCTCTTTATTTTCTGAAAAACTTCAAATTTTCATCCAAAAAAAATGTGAAAATTTATATATAAACAAGTAAGAAAATTATAGTCGGTCTAGACCGACTATACGATACCCTATACCATGCGTTTAGAAACCCTATCTCTTAGGCCCAACTAACTGGACATTGAAAATAAGCAAAAACCAAATTTGAGTGGGATATTTATTAATTTTTTTGGCTGCAAATATGAAAAAGTTCATATCGGATGCTATATCTATAAAGGGACTAGGTCCAAAAATGGACCGATCCTGATCATGATTGGTAAAGTCTCTTGTATTTTGCAAAAATATGTACAAACAAAATTTGCGAAGAATCAGTGCAATATTTTTGTTTTTTAATAGATTTTAGTGAAGATCGGGAAGCAGCTCTATATGGGGTCAAAGGGATCATTTCTGGACTACTCATTAGTGGATGTAATGAACGCATACAAACCCAATTTGAGTAAGATCTATATGACAATTTGTATCTTATGGCAATTTATGTCGATTTCATATGGGTAATTTGTATGGGGGCTAGGTCTGAACATGGACCGATTCTCACCAATTTCAATAGCGTTCATCCCGTGGCCAATACAAGCTTATATACCAAATTTCATCAAAATATATTCATATTTGCGACCTGCAGTTTGATTACAAGCTTTACATGGACACACAGACGGACGGACGGACGAACGGACATTGTTAAATCAACTCAGAAAGTGATTCTGATTCGATCGGTATAATTAAAGATGGGCCTAGGTCAAATATTTTTGGTTGTTACAAACAGCAGCACAAAGTCATTATACCCAAACCACATAGTGGTATAGGGTATAAAAATAACATTCTCATCAAATTGCGTTTATTTATGTAACAGTTTTTATGTTCGCAATTCTTAAATATCATTTGACGTTTTCTAAAATTCATTGAATTTAAATTAATGTTTTCTGTAGTGTGATTCTGTAAATTTCAACGATCCGACAATCGCAAATTATATCGACAGGTATTGTTGTTTGCACTAAGGATTAAGTGATTCACTAAGTACATACATCTTAACGACAGTCGACAAATCTATTTTTCTATTTATTTAAATTGTAAACGAGTTGCATCTCTGTCAAAATAAGCGAAAAACACAAAGAAGAATAGAAAAAAACAAATTACTTCGTGTTTGACAGGAAGATTTTATGTTTATGTTTAAAATCTTTATTTTTATACCCTATACCACTATGTGGTTTGGGTATAATGACTTTGTGTTGCTGTTTGTAACAACCAAAAATATTTGACCTACACCCATCTTTAATTATACCGATCGAATCAGAATCACTATCTGATTCGATTTAACGATGTCCGTCCGTCCGTCCGTCTGTGTGTTCATGTAAAGTTTGTAATCAAACTGCAGGTCGCAAATACGAATATATTTTGACGAAATTTGGTATTTGATCTTTTATCGGCCATGGGATGAACGCTATTGAAATTGGTGAGAATCGGTCCATGTTCAGACCTAGACCCCATACAAATGACCCCTATGAAATCAACATATATTGCCATAAGATCCAAATTATCATACAAATCTTAGTCAAATTGGGTTTGTATATATATATTACATCCATTAATCAGTAGTCCAAAAATGATCTCTATTGGACAACTCTTAGTCATAGGCCCCATATAGAGCTGCTTCCCGATCTTCACTTAAATCTATCAAAAAACAAAATTATTGCACTGATTCTTCTCAAATTTTGTTTGTATATATTTTTGCAAAATACAAGAGCCTTTACCAAACATGGTCAGGATCGGTCCATTTTTGGGCCTAGTCCCCATATAGATATAGCATCCGATATGAACTTTTCCATATCTGCAGCCGAAAAAATTAATAAAAATCCCACTAAAATTTGGTTTATGCTTATTTTCTATAACCAGTTAGTTGGGCCTGAGAGCTAGGGTCTCTAAACGCATGGTATAGGGTATCGTATAGTCGGTCTAGACCGACTATAATTTTCTTACTTGTTTTACTAATATTTCTGTGAATTTATTTGAAAATGAAATAATGAATTGAATATGCTATTTAATTTTTTTTATTTATATAAAAAAGTTTTTTAATAGAAGCAAAATATTTTCACTATTTTATGATTTTTATTTATGTATGACGACATTTCAACCTAAAAATTTAAGTTTTTATCGATTGAATAAACAACACAAAAATGGTTGTCGTTTAGATAACAACAACAGCTGACTTTAACAATAGCGAATATCGTTTAAAAATTTTACTGATAATTTTGCAATTTTCTTTTTTTAACGATTCGACTATCGTTAAAAGAAGTTACTGAATCGCGGTACTGAAAAGCTATTAATTTCTCCTGAATGTCAATATTTTTTTTAAATGTAAAAATTTTTTAAATGTAAACATAGGTATTTGGTGTTTTTTTTTTTTTTTTTTTGGAATTTCAATTTGTGTTTAACGAATAAAATTTATATATTAAAGATGCAATTGATGTCTTCTAAATTCAAAATTATAATTTCCGACGTTTTGATATGATTTTCTGAAATTCAATTAATTGTAATTTATAATTGGAAATTTTTAATTCCAGTTTTTAGAATTGATATTTTCTTAAATTTGAATGGAAAATTTAAAAAGTGCAATTTTGTATTTATGTGAAAATAATGCTTTAGTAATTATAAACAATTTTTAAAAATTAGATGTAATCGCAATCAGATATTTTGTAGGTAAAGCAGAATAATAATTCTATATAACTATGTAGAACTGTTTTGAAAGCAAAAAACTCATTGATGAACTCGGTAACTCTATTTTGTAAAGACAACAAAAAGTTAATATGCCAAACTTATGTTCATATTTGTAAAAGAATAATGAAAACACGTATGAAATAAAAGACCAGCCCGTGTTTACTCTTAACATTGTTCTGTATGATATCTAGTTGAAAATATTAACATTCATGTTAAAATTGAAATAACTATTGCAAAGCTAATTAGAACAAACAAAAATTGTGGCGCCATCTACTGTGGCATAGTCACGCTGAGCAAAATGAAGTGACACTCTGTTAATGCAAAAGAAATGTATTTTCCCCACAACAAAATATTGCAGAATTTTATGTAAATAAAATAATATACCGACTAATTTCTAACATGCAGTTGTTATGGATATACATATATAGAATATATGTATATTATTTGTATTATTTAATATGTTTATAGAAATTTATAAATAAATTTATACATAAAATTTTTTTTGCTATATTTACATTGTTTTTTATTTTTTTTATTAACAACTAGGTATTTTAGCATTATTTGCTTTAGATGTTGGTGAATTTTTAATCCCTTTATATTAACTCGTAGTGTCTGCTTGTCGAACAAATTTTGGATCGATTTTAACCAATTTCCCGTGTGCCATTCGATCTGAAATTTTGCAAGCAGGCTCGTGGTAATAACAGAAATGATCTAACAAATTTTTAGAGTGATGGAAACTTTTAAAATTTTCTACCAGAGTTAATAAAAAAATGTACAAAGTGTTAGTTTTTATTATATTATTACCACAAGGACCACAAAAACAACAAGTCCAGCTATGACAACAACACAACATTTAGAATAACAACAAGAACAATATAGAAACATCATATTTTTCATTTTTTTTTTACTTTTTCAGAGATTTCCCTGGACCTGTTCCACCGATTTTAATGATTTTTGAAACAGAAATCTTCCCATTCTCACTAAAAATGATCGCTGTAGCTGCACTATTCAGGGCGTGATCGTGACAAGAACAACATAGAAAATTATATTTTTTCAAGACTTTTTTTAGTTCTTCAATCAAATCTCGGGCCCTAATCGACCGATTTGGACGATTTTAAATAGCAAACTTTTCAGGATTTTAATAAATCATTTTTTATGTCAACGAGTACCCTAGCTGCCCGATTGATGCCGTCATCGTGATTTCCACAGACGGACAGACGTACATCGCTATATCAACTCCGGTTGTTATAAGGATCACAAATATACATATATATTTTATGGGGTCCAAATTTTTTTCTAATTATTACAAACGGAATGACAAACTTATTATACCTTCTGCACACTGGAGTGGAGGGGATAAATATACAACCAATCAATTTTGAAAATATACGAGAGCGGATCAATAAGTCCGTGTCTTTTCGAACTTCCCTCGTAGTTATATGAAATGCAACACTGCTTCCATCAAGTACCATCTGTTAATAGACTACTGTAACAGTAATTTGAGCAAGTTCCGTCATTTATTTTGCGTTTAACAGCTGTTCAAAATATACAACCTCGTGTTTTTTTTTAATGAAAAAAAGTGAATTTCGAGTGCTCATTAAACATTATTTTTTGCGAAAAAAAAACCGTCAATCAAACCAAAGAAAAGCATGATAAATACTATGGGGACTCTGCACCATCTATTTCAATGGTAAAAAAGTGGTTTACTGACTTTCATTGTGGTCGCATAAATACAAATGACGCTGAAAGTTCTGGACGGCCAATTGAGGTCAATACACCCGAAAATGTCGAAAAAATCCACGATATGGTGTTGGCCGATCGAATAGTAAAAGTGCGTGAGATTGTTGATGTCATAGGCATTTCAAATGGCAGTGTGGTTTCGATTTTAAATGATCAGTTGGGTTCAAGAAAGCTGTCTTCAAGATGGGTGCCGCATTTGCTCTCAATTGACCATAAACGTAATCATGTGACAACTTCAAAGGATTGTTTGTTGGGCTATGGATTGGTACCTCATCCGCCATATTCTCCGGATTTAGCCCCCCAGTGACTATATCCTATTTCCAAACCTAAAGAAATGGCTCATTGGAAAGAGATTTAGCTCCAAATGAAATTATTGATCAAACAAATGCCTATTTTTTGGACCTCGAAAAATCCTATTTTTTGGAAGGGATACAAAAATTGGAGAAACGTTGGACTAAGTGTATTGAGCTAAAAGGAGATTATGTTGAAAAATATTTTTTTTTTTGTAAAAAAAACTGTGTTTCATTCTAAAAGTCAATCCGCCCTCGTATGTTATGAAAAATAAAAATAACATGGTTCACTTTGAAAAAAAGAAATGCCATTTCAAGCCCTAAACCAGTTGTGGCCATCGAGAGAATTGAGTTAGTAATAGTGTTTATGAGCATGTGTTAGTTGTACTACACTGATCGAAATCCATGGACGTAACACAACGCCGATATTAAATGGGTTTGTTTAGATTTTGTATGAATGTTTATATGAATGCATAAAAGGGCAAATAGTTGAGTTCACTTTTACTTTTACTCTTTGGTGAGTATTTTTGTTTTCGTTCGGCTGTATACATATAAGAAGCCGAGCACCAGTGTGTTTGGCACGGCCTTCACTGCCCTAAACACATAACTGCGAGTTGCGAGTGCGAGAAAAAACGAGAATGAGGCAGCATGATTTTTTCTATATGTGGAAGCGAGATCGATAGAAAGCTTTTTTGTGTGGCGTTGCCAACTTAGATTGTAAAAATACTCGCAAAGAAAATAGAATTGATCAGAAAAATCAGATGACTGGAGAATCAGCTTATAGGCATTAAACGCGATGCCTATTATAGTAATTACTTTACTTAACCCGTTAATAATTTCGATTTTTATTAATTTTGTTATATGAACAGCTTTGTATACAATTGACATTTGAACTGTTTGACAGAGGGACAATCAGCTGCTCGCACTCGCAACTCGCCGTTATGTGTTTAGGGCTTAAAGAAAAGTGAAGCTTCTATTGCAACGTATTAATTTATAGTGTGCAAAAATGGCAAAAAAAAAAAAGTTAAAAAATATAATACAAAAATATAGAAGAAAATCGGAAATAGATGAGGATTTTAAAGGTAATATACATGGAGTAAAATCAATGAAAATAGAATCTAGTATTATTTAAAAAATTTTTTAAGCCCACTTTAGCAAATGCTCGAAAAATTGCATTGCAGACAATTAGGAGAAGAATCAAAAAGTCTAAAGGATATTCGACTCCACAGAACTATTATACAAAAACTTTTTGAAGATTTAGGAGACAGACGGAATCGATATAATGAGATTACTTGATATAGGAGTTGATGGAGCGAACGTAATGGTTGGAAAATATAATTCGGTAAACAGCATATTGAAGGATATGGTTTCACACTTGGTAACAGTAAAATGTATATGTCATTCATTGCATCTTGCGTGCGAAAATGCAATGAAAGCTTTACCTTCAGAATTAGATATAATCCGGGAAACAATTGGTTGGTTTTGTCATAGCACCAAAAGGCAAATTGAATAATCTGTTATCTATAGATTGATTGCAGATAAAAATGCAGCAAAAATAGATAAACTAAGTGGAACCCGAGCACTGGGAACCATTGGAGCTTCATTTCATATTGACGTATTCGCAGGAAAAATGCCACACTGCCTAAATTTTATTGAAATTATATGCTAATGAAAATAAACTATATATTTTATTTTTGTGAAAGACATTTTGAAACCAGTTATAAAATTAAACAAACTGTTCCAAAGCGAAAATATTGATTGCTTAAAACTTTATGAAGATTTGAAAGATTGCGTTTTTTGGTCTCTTACAAAAAATAATCGATCCAGATATTTTGGCAAATGAGGACAATTCAACAATTACCCAATTTAGTTTTATTGAATATTTAATGCCAAAAAATACAAATACAAATCATTAACAATAAATAATATTATATTCGTAAAATTACATTATAAATCGTTTGTTGTAGAAATATCTCAGCAAATAAAAAACGGCTTCCGGATAATATAAACATTATGGAAAAATATTAACATTTAACTCTGACAATGCACAGAAAACAAAAAACCGGACATAACTAGTATTGTAGTGTACTTCAAAAATATTTTCCAGGATACAGATGATACTGTAATTTCTACACAGACGGATCGAAATTGTGTGGTCAAGTTGGCTTCGAGGTCTATTCAGGGGAGTTTGGACTAAATCTGGCTCGAAGGTTACCAAACCACTGCAGTATATATCAGGCGGACGTACTGGCAATAAAGGAGGTTGCTGATTGGCTAGGTCGGAATATTCTGTCTGCAACTTTGATAGTCAAGCCGCAGTAAAATCCAGGAAATCAATGTTTCTGAAAACGAGAACCGCCCTTAACTGCCGCACGTCCTTAATTGACAAATGTGGAAATTTGACATCTCAGGGGCTTCATCAGGAGCTCAAACTGGTTATACAGTGGAGACTGAGGGTAACAGCCATTCGTCCCGTAATATAACAACGGAACCCAGAGTCTAAGTGTACTTGTCCTTGGATTAGCAGCCACCTTTAACCTAACCTAACCTAGATGCTACTGTTAATGAATGGAATAATTTGCATTATATAAAATGGAATAATATATCATCCACAGAAAAATTTTTGGCATGAAGTGAAGGGAAAAATGCAGGTCAATCACCAAGATTTCCTAAAATAAGCAAAGTGGTATGCTCGTTACTGGCTCGTCCTTTTTTTTTAAATGTATCGGTAGAAAGAGCCTTTACAATATTTAACATTGTAAAAAAATAAGTTGAGAAATAGAATGGACATTTCAATGTTTCATTTAAAGGGTAAGATACTCCTTAAATAACAGGTCCATAATTTTACACAATATATACAAAGCTAGCGAAGATGATGTTGCTGTTCTAGATATTTTTGAAAACATCTGATTCTTTTTTGTAATGTACATATGTATGTTTTTATATCGAGAGCTTATATTCAAAAAGTGCTATCTGCATCAATAATTAATTTAAAGAGAGCGCGTAAAACCAATTTATTAAGATCTGAAAGTATTTGTCGATCGATTTGCTACAATGTCTATTAAGAAATAGTCGTACTAATCATGTATGATATCAAAATTAATATTATATTTGACAGTTATATCAGACAACAGTCTGATTTGCTGTCAAATGTAGATATCACTTTTTGAATATAAGCCCTCGATATACATATTCATTTTCATATTCTTACGAATTTAATAATTAATAATTACATAAAATGCTCTTTTGCGTTTTTTCGAGAATTTGTGATTTTTTTTTTTTCATTTTTAAATTTTTACTAAATAAAAAAAATAATCTAAAATTTTATTTTAGGGGAATTTTTTCAAATTCGCTTAAATTTATGGGTATATGTTATAATTGAAAAAATTATAATGGAAAATAGATTGTGCAAATAAAAAGTTTTTATTATAGTTATAGAACAACATCATCTCCAAAAGTGTGTTTTATTAACATTACATTGACTACTGATTACGAGTTTTTTTTAAATCAGCGCAAAATGTAGACGTTTTTTAAAATCGTTTTTTTTTTCATAAAATTAATGTCTAATTTTTATACCCTATACCACTATGTGGTTTGGGTATAATGACTTTGTGCTGATGTTTGTAACAACCAAAAATATTTGACCTAGACCCATCTTTAATTATACCGATCGAATCAGAATCACTTTCTGAGTTGATTTAACAATGTCCGTCCGTCCGTCCGTCCGTCCGTCTGTGTGTCCATGTAAAGCTTGTAATCAAACTGCAGGTCGCAAATATGAATATATTTTGATGAAATTTGGCATATAAGCTCTTATCGGCCATGGGATGAACGCTATTGAAATTGGTGATAATCGGTCCATGTTCAGACCAAGCCCCAATACAAATTACCCATATGAAATCGACATAAATTGCCATAAGATCCAAATTGTCATATAGATCTTATTTAAATTGGGTTTGTATGCGTTCATTACATCCACTAATGAGTAGTCCAAAAATTATACCTTTGACCCCATATAGAGCTGCTTCCCGATCTTCACTTAAATCTATTAAAAAACAAAAATATTGCACTGATTCTTCTCAAATTTTGTTTGTACATATTTTTGCAAAATACAAGAGACTTTTCCAAACATGATCAGGATCGGTCCATTTTTGGACCTAGTCCCTTTATAGATATAGCATCCGATATGAACTTTTTCATATCTGCAGCCACAAAAATTAATAAAAATCCCACTCAAATTTGGTTTTTGCTTATTTTCAATGTCCAGTTAGTTGGGCCTAAGAGATAGGGTTTCTAAACGCATGGTATAGGGTATCGTATAGTCGGTCTAGACCGACTATAATTTTCTTACTTGTTTAAAGTAATGACAAGGTTCAATAAAAAACATGTTAGAGTTTAAATATCAATTAGTTTTTTTATCTCTTAAGACCTGCTTAGTAAAAAAAAGGCATTTGTTTTGATTTCACAAAGCCTTTTCTATGTGAATTAAAACGAGAAAAAATATTCTTATTGAAATTAGATAACAGCAAAAAACTCGTAGATTTAAGAATTTTTTCATTTACGAGTTTTTTTGTGATAGTGGTTTCAAGAACAGGGGTGTATATTTTTTTTCATAACTTAGAAAAATAAAATGATACTTTTAATGTAAATACACAAAACATTCCTTAATTTTCTTGTGCTCAATATCAGTAACAAATAAAATTATGCTACCAAAGTTACAGCCAGAATAAAATTTTCTCATTGACATTTGCATGTTTTACGATTCGCTAAACTAACTATACGATACCCTATACCATGTATTTAGTGAAAAGGTCTTAGGTCGAACTAATTGGATATAGAAAATAAGTATAAACTAAGTTTGAGTGGCAATGTTATTAATGTTTTTGTCATATCGGATGCTAGTCCCTAGGTCGAATAATGAACCGATCCTTACTACATTTGGTAAAGATACTTATTTTTGCATATACAAACCAAATCTAAGAAAAACCTTAGCAATATTTTTGTTTTCGATAAGTTTAAGTGAAGTTTGGGAAGCAGCCTTACAAGGGCGCTATGGCTAAGAATTGTCCTAAAAAGTTTTTTTTCTGACTACTAATTAATGGGTATAATAAACACAAACAAACAAAATTTGACCGGGATCTATATGATCATCTTGTAGTAATTTAATATGATCCCATAGGGGGCATTTGCATGGGAACGAGGTCTGAACATGCACCGATTTTCACCAAATTCAATATCGTTAGTCCTATGGCCGATGAAAGAGTATATACCAAATTTCGTCAATATATATTCTAATTTGCGACCTGTAGTTTGATTTCAAGGCTTACTTGGGCACACAGACAGACAGACGAGTAAAATCAATGGAAATTCCATATTTTGGTTTATTACTTAAAGAAGACGGATAAACGTCAGCCCTCTTGGCACTTTTACTCTTAACTAGGGGCCATAATTCGTTAACTATGACATAGTAAAATTCTTAGTATTTTATTTTATTAATTAGATGCCGCATAATCGGGCGGCATCAAACCAAAAGAATGTGTTTTTCCTTCCATAAAGATTGGTATTTTTTTTTTTTAAATACAATTCGGAAATAAAAATCAATCAGTGACTTTTTTAAACAAAAACCGATATTTTAATTTACTTTTATTTAAACAATATTAAAGTCATATAAAGGTTAATTTTTTGTAAAATTATGAATTTAGTAACGGGAGAATTTGAGTTCATAACATTCGTGTTTTATTAAATTCGCCACGCGACTGAATTGCAGTATTTTGGGCGTTAATAATCAATTCTATGATGGCAATTAGCTAAAGATTAACCTGCAAACAAACTATACAACAGTGAATTTATGCCAAGAAATTTAAGCTATTAAAAAATATTATGATATAGCGATTTTAACGATTAAAGCAAATAACTTTTATTTTAGGCCACGGCCTTGCCCTAAGAAATAAAAGTCTTTAGTTGGATGACTTTTATTTTTTATCGGAAAAACTAAAAGACATTAACTGATTTTTATTTGTTGTATGATAAAATAAAAATCAGTAATTGATTTTTATTAAGAAAGTCATCAATCACTGTTATAACTCGTAAATAATAAAAAAAATTACATCAAATATAACTTTTATTATTGCTTTGTTGCCAGTAGTAATAAGATATTTTCACAATGAAGTTTTAAAAATTAAAATATTAATATTTACAAGTGTGGATAATATAAAAGAAAAACAAAAAAAAAAAAAAATAATCAGAAAAATCAAAAAAAAAAAAATAATCATGATTTAAAAAATAACTGAATGAATTATTTGGAAAAGTCTATAATATTTTATTTCTGCGTTTTGTTAAAATAAAACAAATTTACTCAAAATAAGTTCATTCAAATTTCGGATGTTTCGTTACATCTTCTTTAATAAAATAAGTAAACAAAATAAATTCTTAATGTAACATATTTTTTAGTTTTGTTGTAAAAACAAATTGATGTTGTTTGTTCTTTTTAACATATGTAAATATATAAATAAGTAAAACCGTAGGATACGCTAAATCATAGGAAATAAACTTTAAAGATTTTTAAAAATAATTAATTCGGGTGGAACTTGTTTTCATAAGAAATATATAAAAATGTATGTTCAAAGATATTATTAAATTGAGATAATTGATATTAATGTCTTTAATTTATAATTCAACTAAAATTTAAATCCCCTGCTTTATAATTCAAAATCTAGATTTCTAATCAAGTCAGTTGGTCACGTTAGTTAAACCTCTAAGAATATAATCACACAATCAGATCGTTTCGGTGTTTCTCATATAAAATTTACATAAAAATCGAAAAGCATCCCTCGCTGAAAAAAGTTTGTTTTCATCAAGAATGATATAATTTCATGTGTTTTCACTATCATTCTTGTGTTTTCATTATCTCTTTAATGTTGCCATGTTATTGATTTAATTTCGCTTAACGAGAAAAGAAAAGAATTTCATTTTATAAACGATTAAAACAAGAAAACTTGGGAAAAACCTGATAATAGATATACACATTTTTTTCCCCCCGAAACGGAAAAGCATTCCGCACCGGTCTTGTTTTGGACTGAAAACTAAATTTTTTTTATTTAGTTTATTTTATATAAAAACAATTTTTAATTTAATTTTAAACAACAAATTAAAATTATAAGCAAATTTTTATATAAATATTTAAAATTCCGAAATTTTTGTATACACATATAATATTTCAATTTCGAATAAACTAAAAAAATCTTGCAAGAACTTTACTTCAACATTTAATAGATTCACAAATATTTCAGTCAGTAAAAAGTTCTTTCATTTCATAGAAACCTAACGGAAATGAATAAATAAATAAAATTAAACCTTATGATTTTTTAGGTTATTTAATTTTGTATAGAAATCCATTCGAATTATTAGCTGAAATCCAAAAACAAGTAATTAACATAAAATCAAAATCGGATTTTTGATTGATTGTGATGTATTTCATTAAAATTCATGTCCCCACCACTATTAAAACTCTAGCTAACGACTTTATTTAAATAACGTATAAAATATAAACATAAGGTTTTTTTACAAATATTTTCGCTTTTAAATGTACATACATATGTATATATGTATAATTGCCTATAGCCTGTGTAATTGCCTATCAATAGCCATTTAATTTTTATAAAAGCATAAATTAAAATTAAAGATGTGTTAAAGGGAAATAGACAGTAATTACTGCAATTAAAATAGAAATTGGGACAAAATGACATTTAGAAACAATTTGAGCATAGAGCAAGAATGATATTCTATATTCTATCATTCTTGAGCATAGAGAACATTATGAATGACCGATAAGAGTGATGGACAGACAGAACAAAATAAATAAACAATCAAATGACCGACCGGTAATAACGGTAAAAAGCGCAAAAGCAAAAGAAAGTCATAGTAGTAGTGTAGTAAGTTTGGGAAATACAATAAAATGTTTTTCCTCTTTCCTTATGGTCTAGAAAAAAAAAGTTTGTCAGTTAACTGGATGCGAAAGATTTTGTTAATGCAGTGACCTAATTTCCAAGGAATAAAATAAACACGAAAATGCTAAAGCAAAAAAGGAGAAAGAGACAATTTATATAAAACTTCCATACTACAGGAAATAAAAAAACAAACACTACAGCAGTGAAAAGATTAAATCTTATAAATGATAAGATTTGTATTTAAAATTTTTGCAAATGCTGTAAATAAGTATTTAAAGTTAATCTTCTGAAATAATATTAAAAAAAGTTCTCATTTTGCTAGCATATCTCAGGCAACAAATATTAACACAATGAATAGTTTTGGGTAAAAAAAAATCCCACATTAATTATTTACTTAATACTAAACAAAAAAAATATGCGTTGCGGTGTATTAAAGTAATAAGAGTAGGGTATTTAATATAAACACAGCAAATACTTGCCTTTTTAGGAAATTAACATCAGACGACCAGACACAACTGGAATTAAATGCAATAAATTCGATATGATGAAGGCGGTTATCGATATAATTATTTATTATTAAACACTGTCACTTCTTCTAATAAAATCGCTATATTTTATAAATAATATAGCATTACTTTAATTAATATTAAATTAAATTAAGCACATTAACATTGTATAAAATCACTTAATAGAAAGACGAATAATCACTGAAAAGAAAATATGAACAATGTGAGTAAGAAAACGGTAATTAGCAGAGTTGTTTGAATATGTACTATTACTAAGCAAGTGGGTTACCATAATCTTACAAAATATATAAAACAACCAGAGTTGTATTTATTGGTATTAAGATATTTAGAACAACTGTGTACCTAAGCGGCCAGGAGTGGGCTATTACAAAAAGACACAATTGGCAATTGGGGGCTGTCTCGTGTTTTGGTATAATTTAACTTGTTAATATTTTCGTAACTTATGAAAGCTTTTTCTTTTTATTTCTTTCCTGATTTCTTAATGAATGTCGAATGTTTATCAATTTTCCAAGTCACCAAGCAAATGCAACTATGCATTTACCAACCAAATCACACATAACACTGCAAGGCAAGTTCGAAAAACTCAATACACTCAACTTTTTTTACTAATCCACACACATTTTCCGCAGTGGTCACACTAATGGCACAAAATTTTTCGTGCGAGTAAGAAATAAATCATAAAGAAATAAATCATGAAGAAATAAATCATAATAATAGATTTAACAAGTTAAAACTTTAATTACAATTTCACAGAATCCAGTAAATTTGCATTAAATTTATAACAGGGTAACATTAATCATCGTTAGTGTCTGCCACTACTCGCACGAAAAATTTTGTGCCATTACCCAATAAACATTTTTGTTTGCTATCAACTTGAGGTGCATTTGAGATCAAATACATTTCTCAAATCTCCAACGTTAATTCTCAAATACACCTCAATAGTCGGATTATAGTCTTCTCAACTTAAAAGGCACATTTTTTATATGGTGATTTTCTTAGTTATCAAATTGAGAAATTTGTGATTCTCAACTTGATAGCAAAGAAATTTCTCCAATTGGTATCAAATGGAAGGTACGGAATTGCCATATTAAAAAAAATCATATTAATTTTAGAAATGAAAAATTGTACTTTTTTCTGAATGTTTCAATTTAATTTTATTACATATTTAATATGTATTATCATGTACATGTTTTTTTTAATTTAGAATTAAAAATAAATTAAATAATTATTTGTACTTTTTTGAATATTAATATTATATAGGACATAAGTAAGTATTTAAATTAAAAAATGCAAAAAATAGAATATATACAAATTAATTATTTGTACTTTTTCGGCAATTTTTAATTTAATTTATTATTTATGACACATTAAATATTATAACATGTTAAAAATTTTTTAACTATAGAATTAAAAATAAATTAATTAATTACTTGTACTTTTTTTGAAAGTTGCTGGAAAAGAGTATTGGAAGAGGTGAAATTTGGGGAAGGTACGGCAACCTTAAAACGTAAGCCAATATTGGCAAAGGCACCATTTAAGCAGGTAAGTTTGACAAAAATATAAGCAATATTCAAGGCTAATCACTCAACTTGTTATTAGGTTGCCGAACTTATGGCCTTAATTTGTGGCTATTAAACAAAATTTCTAAGAATCGCATGTTAAATATTTAAATTAATATTAAATTATATTAATATTAAAAAATTCAAAAAAAGTAGAAATAGTTAAAAATATATCAATTAATTTTGTTTCCATCCTTTTCATTTAAATATTTCACCTTTTTTGTAGGCGGTTGTTGGCATGCTGGAAAAATGAAATTATCGTTCGTTCGAACTCGCTGTCCGAATAAGCAGCAGAAAATTTTTGATTGTAGGCATCTGGAAAGATTAATTAGATTTAATTAATATCAATTGGAATCAAAACATAAAAATATAATCACGTTTTAATACCGCCGTTACGCTGAGAGCTCGTACAGGTTCTTTGGAATTTGTTCCTTACCAGCAGTATTTGTTGGCTACTTCATCAGTGACCAATTTCCGCCATGCAATTTTTAGAAATTTTGTAGAATTGCCACAAATTATGGCCATAAGTTCGGCAACCTAATAACAAATTAAGTAATTAGCCTTGAATATTACTCATATTTTTGTGAAACTTACCAGGTCGCTAAACTTGTTTTCCGATGATTGTACTTTGGACTCGAATTCTTTAAATTCAGAGGCCTGCTTAAATGGTGCTTTTGGCAAGATGACAACACACTTTTCACTTTTTTGTTCTATAATGTATATCACAAATTTAATTATAGATATATATCATTATTTATATAAAACTTATTATACTTTTACCTCCCTGTTATTTATTTAATTTTTCTTTTCTGCAACAATTCCTTTTTAAATCAAGATAATTAAAATTTACCACAAAGCTGAAAACTTTCACAATTATTATTATTTCTAGAAATTAGAACATATGATTCGCAACGTTAAGGCCGAGTTAGCCACACATTTTTAAAATGTAACCGTACCGTAAATGTAACGTTGGCATTTAGTGCAATTATAGAACGTAAAATTAACCAAACTTTGTAAGCTGTTCACAAATGTGGCGTACAAAAGTAGCGAAAATCAAATTCAGCAGGTTGGGACGTTCCAGTTACGTTACAGTTCAGTTCGCTAACTGTTTTTATGTAAAAAAAAAAACGGCTGACACGTTAGGTTACGGTTACGTGGGGCTAACTCGGCCTTTACTGTGAGAAATGAACAGCGCTGCCATACGAGAATACAAAAGTTGTAAATAATATCTCAAACTCAACACAAATCGTACTCAAGTTGAGAAAAAGTTTGATCTCAAGTGGAGAAAAGTGTTGGTTAGCCAACCCTACAAGAACACTGACAGTCACTTGACCGGTGATATGACTGTCACTACTGACTGAAGTGTCGGTCATCGCGTAGAACAAAGTTTCTATCATTTTATTAAGGCAAATATGCCAAAACTGACCGAAACTTTTGTGTACATGTGATTTTGCATCTTACTCTAACCTATGCAAGTATGTAAACCATATAATATATATCTGAACTGCTCACTCTACCGCTGTTTAGTAGTCAACGATGATAGATAATATATCATCGTTGACCGGTCACATTTGATGAATATATACATCATCATTGACCGGTCACGCTTGATTATAATGAAACAGGACTTATTTTTTATTTATTTATTTTATTTTTTAAAATCAAATTCAAAATTAAAAATAAACATTAAATAATAAAAACACAACAATGTCACTAATTCCGAAACGAGGTGATAACTTTGAGACAATGTTGAAACAGGACAATGGGATTAACTTAAAACAGATATTTAAATAACTTTGCTGACTTTTCACTCGAAACATCCCTAAACTCAATAGAAATTTCCGGTAATGGGCCTTAGTGCAATCAGTAGTTTCTTAAAGAAAACAATTTATTATAACATTTACATATATATCAACAATTTATATTAAAGCTTACCTTTTGAGTGTTGTGAATTAACAATTTCGGCCAAACCTGATACAATTCATTTGGAAAATTGATGAGTAAATGATGTATCCATTCAAATACTGCTACCTTTGTTTGTACAGAACGGTGTGTGAGATATTGTGATAATACCTCCATAAATCAATTTGTTCAATATTCTGAGATCTTTGTTCTATTGAAGAAACTAATTTCATTTCATATTATCAACATCATATTCCAGACACTATATTCCAGAATGGCATAAATTAAAACATTCAAATATTAAAACAAACTCCCCATATCCATGTTATGGCAACAGACTGAAAGATAGATATAAGGATTAGTGTAAAATGATGCAGGGAAGATTTGCTTTGTTTCTAGCTACAATTTTTAATAAAATGTCAGTGCATTACCTTAATAAGTTCATTTGGTGATTGCGCATGTATTAACAATATATTTATAGTGTCTTCCATGCGCACTTAACTGGAATCACTACGAATCGATTTAATAAACTGTGTCAGCGTTGTTCCACACAATTATATTTTTTGTGTATTATCTTCCAAATCATAAAAAGTCCATCAATAATATCAAATAGATAACCATGTTATTTTCTGGTACAGCATTCACAATCGAAATCCAGGATATAACATATTGTCGCACAATATAATTCTTTACACAAATACGTTTCCTAAGACGTATAAAAGTTCTAGATTGAAAGTTTGTGAAGATTCTACAGCAATATCTTTAAGTTAACGATCCAACAGGAATAGGCCACAAGTGAGCAAAAAATAAATTGTGGAAGGGTAGAATGGAGAGACGTGCCACCACAATTGAGAATGGCACTAACGAATTCACTGACATATTTTGAAGCATCCTAAAGAAACAACAAAAATTAACTTGAACTTTTTAATTTAATTAATTACTTACCTTTCCTAAATCTAAACAAAAACAACTCCACAACAGCAACAACGACAGTCATATGTTTTTAAATAGAAAAAAACTGCAAGTGTGTTAGTACAAAAATTGTTTATGTGTTAGTTTCAGTCATTCATTTCTTGTAGGGAATTGATGTTAAAATATTTCTCAAAGATTGGAAAAAATTTTAAGTCTCAATTTGATATCAAGTTGAAAGCAAACAATGAGAAAAATTTTTCAACTCAAGTTGAGAATTATATTAGATATCAATTTGAGAACTTAACTTTTCTCCAACGTTGGAGAAATAATTTTTCAATGCATACTGGGTAGTGTGACCACTGCGGAAAATGTGTGTATTAGTAAAAAAATGTGAGTGTATTGAGTTTTTCGAACTTGCAGTGTGATGTGAGATGGCTGGGTAGTGGCAGTCACTAACGATGATTCTGTAAAATTGTAATTAAAGTTTTAACTCAGTTCGAATCTAACTCTCTTTACGAACGGTTGTGTAAAAAATCAAAGCGCTTAGAGTACAACTATTTAAAATTAAAAACAAGTGTTTATTTTTGTTTTTGCAATTGCCTATTCTTGATCTCATTTGAACTCACGTGGTAGACAATCCAGCTTTAAAACAGGAATAAAAATTTTGCGATGGCCCGAGGGGCCAAATCATCAAAAAGAAAGCTTGTGAATAAGATGACAAAACTTCCTCCGGGTTTTGTTAACCCGAACATGGCGTCAACTTCAAGCAACAGATTTAGCCTGCTTGCTGGCCTCAATGATATGGACGTAACTCCCGTATCAAATATTAACGATGTTAAGGAACACAAACCTCCACCGATTGTTGTAGAAGCTAACGCTTCATTTACAGAAATACAAAAGCTGCTTGGTAAGGATTGCATTTTCAAACGTACTTCAATTGGTACCAAAATTTTTGCTCCTAGTAATAAAATGTACGAATGCTACAAGCAAATACTTAAAGAGAATAAGATGGAGTTTCATTCTTATGGCTCCAAAGAAAATAGGTTATACACCACCTTTTTACACGGTTTTCCCCGCATAAGCTCTGAGGAAATCTCCAAGGAGCTAAAAAACTACAACCTATCCCCCTCTTCCGTAACTGAAATAACCACCAAATTCAGTTCAAACAATAATGCAGTTTATAAAGTTCAATTTGTTCGTAAAAATTTTAATCCAACTGCTTTAAAAAATGTATGAACAATTTCTAATATTATAATTTCTTGGAAAAAATATAAATCGAAATCCAAGAACAAATCAACTCAATGCTGGAATTGCTTGATGTATGGCCACGGCGGCGAACATTGCCATCGAAGTGCTGCGTGTATGATATGTGCAGAACAACATCATACAAGTGTGTGTCCGTTTAACACAAATGAAAAAAGACCAGCTGTTTTTACATGCTTTAATTTCAAAAAACAAGGAAAAGAAAGAACTGATCACTCTGCAAACGATATCAACTGTCCGTTACGTTCTCTCTATTTGGAAACTAGAACAAGAGTTACTTCTAAAAGTCCGAATAAAATCAGACAACAACAAAATAACTCATTTCAATTTAATGTGGGAGATTTTCCTAACTTAAGAAACAACAACACAAATTGTAACAATAACATCAATAATAACAGCAAAGGTACATATGCTAATCAGCTGAAAAAAAACAACGATTTATTTAGCATTGATGAGCTTTTTGATATTTTCACTACAGCTATGGATGATTTGCATAGGTGCACTTCAAAAGTACAACAAATCAAAGTTGTAATGTCAATGGTAAAATACGCCCATGGATTATACTAATATTTTAAACGAATTCAAAATGCTTCACTTGAATGCTAATGGCATTTCAAACTTTTCTAAATTAAAACAATTTGAAATACTAATTGAAAGAGAAAATATTAAAATAGCGTCTTTGAATGAAACATTTTTTTCAGAAAATCATAGACCCTATTTTAAAAATTATTATTTATATAGAAGTGACAGAACAGATGCAAGAGGAGGAGGAGTAGCTCTGTTAATTCATAAATCTGTCGCTCATAAAAACCTCTTTATATCAAACACTTCATCAATCGAAAACATCTCAATTGAAGTTATTATAAATAATAGACCTATTGTTGTATCTTCGTTATATTCACCAAGATATACCCATAACTTCTGTGCTGATATCTTGAACCTAACACCTTCCACCAAAGAATACATAGTTTTTGGTGACCTAAATGCCAAACATTGCTCTTGGAATTGCCGTTCAAATAATACTGCAGGAATCGCACTGAACAATCTACAGCAATCAAGCAATTTTTTTATACACTATCCTAATAGTCCAACCCTATTCCCCCATCAACACAATCGCGAAGCATCTACAGTCGATATTATTTTAAGCAATACCGCTTTAAATATAGACGTAAAGACAATGGATTACGAAATACCATCAGACCATCGCCCCATTATGTGTACACTTAAAAGATCAGTGGCCTCGCAGGTGGACCTCAACTATTATGATTATAGTGCAACCAACTGGAACATTTATATGAATTTTTTAGAAAATAAAATCTCGTTAAATTCGGATATATACAATACCAAGGCAGTAATTGATCAGGAAATACAAAAATTTATAAATGTAGTTTTTGAAGCAAGGGATGCGTCTACACCTAAAATAACTCAACAAAATAATTTCACATTACCAGAAAGTACTGTGAAATATATTAAACTAAGACGAAGCTTTAAAAGAAAAAGCCAACGATCTTCAAATATAGCCGAGCAAACTTTTTATAATCAATGTACTAAGTTTCTAAGTAACATGATTGATAAATGTATTAATTCGGAACGCAATAATAAATGGTGTCAATTATTATCCAATTTAAAACCAGGTGATAAATCATTTTGGAGAATAAGCAGGAACTTGCGAGGAAAAGGAAATCATCAAATCTCTCACCTTGAGGTTGGAAATACAAGGATAACATCTGATAAGGACAAGGCTGAAGTCCTGGCAAATACATTTGTCAAAGCAAATAACCTCACTTCGAATTACAACCACTCAGCGGATATAGTAATAAATACAACAGTAAATAATTTTGAGAAGGAAAATCCCAGTTCTGAGTCAGCAATTTATACATCTCTAGAAGAAGTAATGAATATTGTCTCATCAATAAAACCCTCAAAATCTCCTGGTTTTGACAATGTTCCCAACCTGCTCTTAAAGAAACTACCACTCAAAGCTCTAAAATTACTGGTTATAATATTTAACAGCTGCATCAAACTCAACTATTTCCCAAACCATTTCAAAAATGCTAAGGTTATAGCTGTCAATAAACCTAATAAGCCAAAAAATAACCCAAATAGCTATAGACCTATTAGTTTATTGAGTAACTTAGGTAAAATATTTGAAAAAATACTACATTCTCGTCTTAGTGAATTTGTAACGACCAATTCTATTGTTGCTAAAGAACAATTTGGATTTAAAAAAGGGCATAGCACTACTCACCAAATAAATAGAATTAAAAATCAAATAATCAGCAATAAAAACAATAAACGTTCAACGGGTGTAATATTGTTGGATATCGAAAAAGCGTTTGACACCGTTTGAATATTTTCACAAATTGAAAATTAAAATTAATCCAAACAAGAGTTATAAACCATAATAAAAGTTAATTTTACAGCTAGTCTAAAGTAAAAGAAAAATTATGAGAAATATTCTTTAATAAATCCATAATTTCTTAAATTGTTATAATTTTCAATGTTTATTGTGTAGATTTCCACACCACCTTTGAGGTACTACAAATGGCGCGTTGCAATTTATTTTACATGGCTTGCATCCCCAATAGGCCTAAACCATTTACCACTTTCCATTATCCATTATCCACTATCCAATTTCCATTATCCAATTTCCATTATCCACTTTCCATTATCCATTATCCAATTTCCATTATCCACTTTCCATTATCCATTATCCAATTTCCATTATCCAATTTCCATTATCCATTATCCAATTTCCATTATCCATTATCCAATTTCCATTATCCATTATCCAATTTCCATTATCCAATTTCCATTATCCATTATCCAATTTCCATTATCCAATTTCCATTATCCATTATCCAATTTCCATTATCCAATTTCCATTATCCATTATCCATTATCCAATTTCCATTATCCATTATCCAATTTCCATTATCCATTATCCATTATCCAATTTCCATTATCCAATTTCCATTATCCATTATCCATTCCCCATTATCCACTTTCCATTATCCATTATCCAATTTTCACTTTCCATTATCCACTTTCCATTATCCATTATCCAATTTCCATTATCCATTATCCAATTTCCATTATCCAATTTCCATTATCCATTATCCAATTTCCATTATCCATTATCCAATTTCCATTATCCAATTTCCATTATCCATTATCCATTCCCCATTATCCACTTTCCATTATCCATTATCCAATTTTCACTTTCCATTATCCACTTTCCATTATCCATTATCCAATTTCCATTATCCATTATCCAATTTCCATTATCCATTATCCAATTTCCATTATCCACTTTCCATTATCCAATTTCCATTATCCATTATCCAATTTCCATTATCCAATTTCCATTATCCATTATCCATTATCCAATTTCCATTATCCATTATCCAATTTCCATTATCCATTATCCAATGTCCATTATCCATTATCCATTCCCCATTATCCACTTTCCATTATCCATTATCCAATTTTCACTTTCCATTATCCACTTTCCATTATCCATTATCCAATTTCCATTATCCATTATCCAATTTCCATTATCCATTATCCAATTTCCATTATCCATTATCCATTATCCAATTTCCATTATCCAATTTCCATTATCCACTTTCCATTATCCATTATCCATTATCCAATTTCCATTATCCAATTTCCATTATCCACTTTCCATTATCCATTATCCAATTTCCATTATCCATTATCCAATTTCCATTATCCATTATCCATTATCCAATTTCCATTATCCAATTTCCATTATCCATTATCCAATTTCCATTATCCATTATCCAATTTCCATTATCCATTATCCATTATGCAATTTCCATTATCCATTATCCATTATCCAATTTCCATTATCCAATTTCCATTATCCACTTTCCATTATCCATTATCCAATTTCCATTATCCAATTTTTCCATTATCCATTATTCATTATCCAATTTTTCATTATCCATACATAATCTAATATCCACTTTTTATTTGCCACATTCTCTATTTTTGTAATATTTGTTTGCTGCATATAGAATTTAATCAAGCTTCCCTTAATATCTCCAATCCAATATTTCGTCGTTGCTGTTATTAATTAAAAGATTTTTAGAGTTTTTATATAAGAGAATAGTAATGAAAACTTCTAAAAATGATTTTCTATGAAAATGGCAGGGATTGCTTTCGTTTAACCAATCCTTAAATTTCGATTTTTTAATGTTATCTTGTACAGTACAAATTAATGTCTGCCTAAGATGTAAAATATGGAAATTTTTCTTGAAGAAATTGCTGTATTGTGTAAAGATTAATCTACTTATTTCATTGTATTTATCCGACGGAACTATAATTTCATGTATGTCTTTCGCTTTGTTATGTAGGAAGTATGAGGCTGCATCTGGTTGTCCTTTTGCCTCTTCCAAACATTTATAACATTTGTATTCTTTATCAAACACTTTTTTGATAACGTATCCCGTGTAATAGGGCAACGTTTCTATTTCAGTAATACCCTTTTGATTTTCTGGGTTAATACCACCAACGGCACCATTGTCGTCTGCCATATGTACCATTGAATTGCCAATATTTATGTTGTCATTTTCTTCTGACAACTCCATTCCTTCTTCACTTTCTAAATCTACATCCATCGTCGTGTTCATATCGCCACTTTCGTAGTTTATTTCAGGACAATTTTGATCAAAATTTAAAATACTTAATTCAATAAATTTATCTATTTCGTTTTTAAAATGTTTTATCGTTACATGTTGCGAATTATTTCGTATATCTTTATAGAAATCTTCCAACATGTTTTGATTATATTTATTAAATAGGATACTGTTTACTTCTGGATATTTATTGAACATATCCGTGCTCATTTGCAATAAACTATTTAGAGTTATAACCAATCCTTTTATCCAAGTATTTGTATTGCGATATGCGTAGTTAAATGACTTTAAGTATGGAATGAATTTTAAAATAAAATTCTTTTCTCTGCAGTTATTTCTATAGAAAGGTTTAACATTATTTTCTTTATCAGTTCCATCCTTCGCATTAAGGATATCAAGTAATTGATATAGCTGTTTGATAAAATAAATTGTGGCATTTACTTTCTCGAACGAATGATTTGTGAAAAAAACCCGCATCCAATTGAGTTTTTATTGCTGCAACCATACTATGGCTGAATAATTTAGAGAAAGTTTGAATATCAAAAAGTTTTGAATATAATGGATTAAAATGAGAATCGTCGAGTTCCGGAATAATACGTACGATGAGATTTTCCTTGTCTCTTTCGTATACTTCTTTGATTATTTTCATACTTGCTACACCGTGGTTTGTTTCAATTTCTTGTTTTGAAAAAGTCCTCCATAATGAAACGAGCGTGTGACAGTAATCATAAATAACGTATATCTTTTGATTCGTGGGACTTAAAAATTAAGGCTCTTCTTCAGTTACTCCTAAATTTTGAAACAATTTCATGTTATGTGCTGCCTGATCCGTAATAACAGACGTAACATTAAGTCCAATTTCATTAATGGCATTTATATTTTCCGTCAAGTACTTTTCCATGTCATCGGAGGTAATGGTTTTTGGAGTGTTATAGTAGCTAATTATAAAACACCAGCTACTGAAACAACTTTTCAAAAGGAAACATAAAACCCTTTCAGCACCTTTTTTTTCTGTTTCACCACCTACGCGGTCAACAAAACCAAGAATCCGATCAGTGGTTTTATTGTATTCTAGATCACGTGCTAAAAACATCTCGTCCATGTTAATTGTGCATTCCTTTTCTCTAGTTAGTAAATTTTTTGTGATGTTTTCCAACTTTTCCATTACCTCTTTATTGATTCCTGCTGTGTAACATTTAATTGCTTTGGATTCATTCAATAACGCCTCCGAAGGCATATTGAATTTGAATCTTTCTCTCATAACAGTATACGCTTTGGATGACGTATACTGTATATTTGAACATATGGCAAATTCGTCCTCATTGAATTTTTCATCTTTTTTTATAATCATTTTTGCAAATGTTACAGCCTCCTTACTGGCATTTGCATGTGATATAGGTACATTTAGGCTAAGTTCCTCCAACGCCGTCAATTTTTTTTCCAGTTCCTTTATGTAAATATTTTTGTCTGCAATTTTCTGGAGGTATTTGTTCTCCATCGCAGTAAATTCATTCTGTGAATAAAAGTTTCCTGACATTGTACGATGTTTTCTGAAATGAAACTAATGTTATCTGAAATTGTATTGATGCTTTTTGAAATGAAACACCAATTAATTACGTTATAAAAAAAATAAAAATAGAGTTATTGTTAATAAAATTTGTTTATATCATTATTATCATGAAAATTAATACACCATTGGCTTATTTTATCTTATATATGAAAATGTATTAGTGATGAAATTTAAACAGAAAAAATGTATTTAACACAGCAATATACTGCATGAATTTTATTGATATGTAACTTTAACATATAATATAGGTTTTTGAATATTTTTCTTCAACATTTTTCATTTCGAATCTAATTCTCTTTACGAACGGTGAAAGCGCTTAGAGTACAACTATTTAAAATTAATAACAAGTGTATATTTTTGTTTTTGCAATTGCCTATTATTGATCTCATTTGAGCTCACGTTGCAGTCAATTCAGATTAAAACAGGATTAAAAATTTAGTGATGGCCCAAGGGGCCAAATCTTCATCAAAAAGAAAGATTGTGAACAACAAGATGAGAAAACTTCCTCCTGGTTTTGTTAATCCGAACATCGCGTCAACTTAAAGCAACAGATTCAGCCTGCTGGCTGGCCTCAATGATATGGACGTAACTCCTGCATCAAATATTAACGATATAAAGCAACACAAACCTTCACCTGTAATTGTAAAAGCCAACGCCTCAATTGTAGAAATATGAAAACTACTTGGTAAAGAGTGTATTTTTGAACGTACTTCAATTGGAACCCAAAATTTTTGGCTAAAACTAAATAATTGTACGAATACTGCAAGCAAATTCTTAAACAAGACCCAATATTGTATGTATGATTTAAAAATCGAAATAGTGTACCTGAATAAAAAAATCATGTGAGTCCGATCACAAGGGAGATGTGTAAACATCAAATAATTAAAGAAAACTTCAACATCATATTTTCCAGTGCATGAAAAATAAGTCGATTATGGTGTTTTCTGAAATTCAATTGATGTTTTCTGAAATGCAATTGATGTTTTCTGAAAATCAATTCATGTTTTCTGAAATACAATTAATGTTTTCAGCAATTCAGATGATGTTTTTTGAAATTCTATCGATGTCTTCTGAAATACAATTGATGTTTTCTGAAATACAATTGATGTTTTCTGAAATTCTATTGATGTTTCTGAAATTCTATTTATATTTTCTGAAATTAGAATGATGTTTTCTGAAATACAATTGATGTTTTCTGAAATATATTTGATGTTTTCTGAAATTATATTGATGGTTTCTGAAATACAATTGATGTTTTTTGAAAGACAATTGGAAAATGTTTAGAAAAGAACATATCATAATTTTTCGCCAATACAATCATAAGTCACACAGCGTTATCTGCTTCAGCTCACACCGATATGAGTTACGCTGTTTTTGTGATTGTATTGTGAAATAGAAATTTACCCCCCTGCGCGTATAGATGTTTACACATCAAAAAAAAAAAATTATAATAAAACAAGCACAGTTTGGCTACGAAGATTTTTCGATACCCTATGCGAAGAGTTTCGAGAAAGAGTTTTACGTCCAACGATGTTGGGTTAGTTTATTAATGGACACCAAAAACTATCATGAAACTTAAGCAATTTGTTTTGTTTTTTCTGTATTAACATATTTTCAACAAATTCGACGTGAATTTAATTTTTCCTGACTACTTTTACTACACAGATCTACTATACACGTGCATATCAGTCTGGTGCTCCATTTCTAAGTAACCTCCTCATTCAAATAATAGAAAATGATGTTTCTTTACCTATTCATCATGAACATTTGTATAAGATTTTTGGTTCACCTAATAATACAACTTTGTAATGCATGCTTAAAAAAGGAAAATTTCCAGATCAATGGGCAGACTTCAACGCGATTCTTATGTTCAAATCTGGTGATAAATTATTTTTTTTAAATTATTGGTTTATTTACGCACAAAATGTAACATTCACAATGTAAATATTTACATTAAATTTAATTTAATTTTATTATAGTAAAAAGAAATAGCTTAAAATTATCAAAGTTATCTTGTGCAAAATTAAAACAAGTAAGAAAATTATACTCGGTCTAGATCGACTATACGATACCCTATAGCATGCGTTTAGAGACCCTCACTTTTAGACCCAACTAACTGGATATAGAAAATATTCATAAACCAAATTTGTTATTAATATTTTGCATTTTTATTAATTTTTTTCCTTTGAATATGAAAAAGTTCATATCGGATGCTATATCTATATGGGGACTAGGCCTAAAAATGGACCGATCCTGACTATGTTTGGTAAAGTCTCTTGTATTTTGCAAAAATATATACAAACAAAATTTGAGAATAATCAGTGGAATATTTTTGTTTTTTTTGTTTTTTTGACTAAGAGTTGTCCAATATAGATTATTTTGGGACTACTGATTAATGGATGTAATAAACACATACAAACCCAATTTGAATAAGATTTATATGATAAACTGTATCTTATGGCAATATTTACAAACCCAATTTGACTAAGATATATATGGCAAATTGGATCTTATGCAAGGTGTTGCTTCAATGTGTTGCACCAAAAATGATTTGCTTGCCTGGTGTATGCATTATATTCGCGCCTTCACAAAATTTTATATTTCACACTACAACATACCAACAAAATTTAATTAGAGATGAAGATGAATGCACAAATAAAATATGAAATAAGTAAACGTAACACTTTTTTAAAATTAATTTTTATTTAATTAGTTTAACAAATATTTTAGTTTTTGTTTTCACTTCAATTTATTATTTTAAATAACACTTTTAAAAGAATTGCTTTTCAAATTGCGATATAAACAATTCACTTTCATTTCAAGATTGATGTAAAATGTAAAAGCAAAAAATGAGAGAGTAACGTTTTTTGTTTCGATTTATCTTTTCTACAATTCATCTCAGAAGGTTTTTTTTAGGTGAATTTTTTTAGTGAATTGCATTTAATGTTGCCAATTTCAAATAAAAAGTATACATATATCAATCATTAAACGCAATAATTTAAACCAAAAAATTTCTAAAATTGATAAAGAAACAAATTTTGCAATACAATTGCCTCATAAATGATCTGTACAAACAAAATCAATGTAAATGAAATACAAGTAAGAGTGTTAAATTCGGCTATGCCGAATCTTTGATACCCTCCACCTGGGTTTTACGTTTACATTAATATCTGGACTTCTTGCACTATTTGTAACAAATGTATAAAAAATATTTGAATATGTAAACACTTTGATAAACCTATTACTGAATTATTACAACAAATGCTCTGAATTTTCAGCATTTTATAGAGGTGTCTACATATTTTAGGTCATAAATTGGCAGAATGACTCCCGATTTATCCCATTTTAAATACTAACCTGATCCAGATAATTACAAACAATATTAAGTTTAACCAGGTAAATGGTTTATTTTGTAATTTTCTTTTTAATTTAAATTTTTTAATATAAAGGTGCATTTTATTTTTTACAATCCTTTTCAATTTTCCAGACCTATTAGTATAGGGCACATTTGTGAGTCCGCATAGATCAACTTTCAACTCTTACTTCTTTTTATTGTATTAAATCTATCTTTGTGTCTTTAAATTAATTAAGATAGTTAAGATGAAAATATTTAACAAACTGTTTTTTTTTAGTTAATATCTGAACATTTTACTGATACAAGGCAAAACTAAAACTGCCAAAAATTTCAGTCAAAACTATTTTGAATGTATTTGTTAAATATCGCATAATTTTTTTCAATTTTAAACTTTAAAGTCTTTTTAAGTCTGGTAATAACTCCATAATATGAAGGAAGTAAATATGTGGATTCTTTAATAACAATGACAAGTATAAAACACTGTTTTGTGCATAACATTAAAATATTATAAATTTGAGCATAATTAATTTAGAAACATAATTAATTTTAGAAAAATGTCCGATTCGTTTTTCGATGATGCTGAAAACACATCAAAGAAATACAGAACATAAAGATTTTGCTTCAGTTAGTTGAGAGACGAGAAGCTAATGGATGGCTGGAGCAGGTCAAAGGTGACGACTATAAATGCAAATGCAAGGCTTTTGAAAATATATTAAAATGAAATAAATCAGATCTAAGTATACATGCTTATAACCACTGTTATAAAAAATCTTTTAAACCCAACAGTATTGCCATAATTTGAAATTGTAAAGATGCTAAATTGCAAAAAAAGATGCTTAAACGTACTGGATGCTAAATTTTTTTTTTCAAATTTCATTACCTTTATACTGAAAAATTATATACTTATTAATAAATTCTTTGGTTTTTAAATCGAAAAATTAATATAAAACATATGTTTCGATTTATATTTTTTAATTTTTAATTAAAATTATTTTGGATTTCATCTGAAATTTTTATTAACATCAAATTGAGTTTATTTTAAACTTAAATTAAATATTTTTAATTTTAGAGGGATTTTTTTTATTTAAAATATAACAGAAATTACATTATCAAAAGATACGATTATATTAGAATAATTGGTTTATGGAATCTAACATTTCTGTGATGTCTTCATCTTCAAGTTCTTCTTGGCTCTGATATATTTCTGACGATCGACTCTTATCAACGACATCGCTCGGTATATTGTAAGTGTGACAGCACCAATTTTTCAATTTCAATCCTTCTTTTATACGTATTACAGAACATAACAACTCGGATTTTATTCTGTTCGAAGTTTGATTTTAATTAAAGCTATTAAGCTAAACAAACGTTCAACTTCGGCTTTTGAGAAAGACAAAACTAATATAGACAACACAAATATTGATTCCTAAAATGGATTTTCGCCAATAGAATTTTTCAATCCATAAAGAGGTTGTATTCAGTGTTGTATCCCAGTTTTGTTCTGTGATATAACTCCATTGGATTTGAATTTTTTCTGTTTCAGATGATATAAATTTAAACTCTTCTAATATATTGGTTATCTGTTCTTTTACCCGTTTTAATGTGTTTTGTATTGAAAATTTTGGCATTTTTTAATACAATAATATTTTTTGGCAATCGACTTTCAAATTCATTAAAAACTGTTGTTGGTGTTTACATTCTTCTATTTCAAAATGTTTTGTTATATTTGTTGAAAGAAACGAGCAGAGTGGTAAAAGGAGTAGTACACAAAATTACTGTACTACACTTTGAGAAATAAAAACATATCAATACCATTAAAAGATGCTAAAAGCAACATTTTATTAATAAAAGATTCTAAGTTAGCATCTAGCATCTTTTGATAAATTTTGGATGCTAAACGACAAAAAAAGTTGCTAAATCTAGCAACTAAAAAGCTACAACGGCAACACTGAAAACCAAGAACAAATATTCTGTTTGAGTTGTAACATCTCATTTGCAAGCCATTTTAATGAAGCTGCGTTCACACTATGTGTTTTGCTTGTGTTTTTCTTATTGTTTTAGCACATGCAATTTGTACACATAGTGTGAACCCTTTCAAAAACTGTTTATGTACAACACATTTGGCAAAACATATGTAAATTTTTCAATTAGAGCAGGTTCTATTTTGGCATGACAACCATATTAAAATACAATACTGCTTGTGGCGAAAGAAAAACAGAGTAAATTATAAAGATAAATATTGAAAGAAAAATAAATTGTTTAATATTAATTAACAATTAAAAAATATAAAAAATATATTACTTTATTTTTAACAATAACTTTTTGTAAATTCACAAATTAAATCAGCTGTTGTTTACATTTAGAGGTTATGTCATACGGAAATACATATGTACGTTTGATCGCAAAATGATGAATTGTATGTAAAACGCCAATTTTGACACACACGCCAAATTACGTATGGATCGTAAAACTGAATTTACATATGGAAAATACACATAGTGTAAACACACCTTTAATTGTGTAAATTTTAAATGCACATCTAACCATATCAAAAAGATGAATTAAACAGAATTGCAAAAATATTTTTTTTATAATATCTGTATGTTTTTTATATTATTCTTATGTAATTCTCATGATATTTTTATCTTATTTTTTATTTTTACATAATTGAAATTGTACAAATTAAAAATAAATTTTAAAAAAAGTAGTGTAGGGAAAAAAGGGAACTTTTTTCATAAGCGTAGAGATTTCTGAAAAAATCTCCTGGCATCACTAGTACCTATTAAAAAACAATGTAAAAATTCACAAGACAACGCGACATAGACTTGCTTTGTTCAAAAGCTTCCATAAGACTGAATGAAATTGTTGCTTACTTTACTCTTTGGTGAGTATTTTCATTTTTGTTCGGCTGTATACATATAAGAAGCCAATTTGAGTTCGGTTTACTCGTGCTGCTATGCATATGTTTGTGTGTTAACAAAAATATACGATATCCCAGTCATCATTTCGAAGATTGTTTTAACAAAAAATACCTTACTGTGTCTTCTTCGAGCACTTTTGATAATTAAAAACTGCTTAATCACATGCGCTATTAGAAAAAGACTAGATAATGATTTTTGCTTTCTCTTAGAAAGTGATTTATAGAAAAATTACATTAAATAAGACTCAAAAATGAGTCGAAACTGATTAGAAAAGCGGATAAAAAGGACTCTCAAGAAGATTCGCGGGTAAGGTAATATTTAATCCCAACAAAAGAATATTTTGTGATCAGCAAAAGGGCGCATTTATAACTGTTTTAATAGCACATATGAGTCAAAAAGACTCTACATGATCATTTATTGCATAAAATGCTTACTGGGATTTTATTCACTATCTGTAGAAACAGGTTTTTTAAGTCGGGGGTCACACAAGGCAATTTTTATTGCGCAACTTTTTGGCAATTCTCTTTTGAAATTGCTTTTATGTCCACACACGACAATTTCTTCGGCAATTTTACTGTTTTGTTGTGTTTTTATTTTCTTATAATTTGACATTTGTGCTCTAGTCGTAAAGAACAATAATAAAATTAAATACATACATACATAAATTAATTTAATTGGTTTTGTTGAAAAATGAATTCAAAAGAAAAAAATTAAGTCCCGATTCCATTTAAAGGCTATTTTAATAAAGTAAACAATAATTACGAATTCTTCACACCAAGAAGCGAAACACCGAATGAAAAGAAATGTCAAATATTCAACAAAAAAAAAGCGAATGAGAGAATTGCTTGAAATATCCGAGAACCGGCAATTATTTTTCCCTTTTTATTCCCCTCACCGCAAACATCTACAAACTCAAGAATTGCGCAACAAAAGTTGCCTTGTGTGAACTCGGACTAAGTAAAACAAATCTGCATACAATTTTAATTCTATTTCGTTCACAATGATACGATCAGTTTGTTTACTAGCTACTAGTAAAATAAGAAAATAGTATTATAATACAGCGTAATGATGAATTGTACTTCTCAATTAGTTTATTTTTAATGTGCCATAAGAAGTTCGGTTTGTGCTAAGAAAAGCATGAATATATGTTTCCCAGGGCGAAGCTTCATCATTGCACTATGATTGAGTTGAGCTCCGCGACTATTCATAATGTGAATAGCTCGTGTCAAAAATTTTTGGTAGTTGGGAATGGCGTTTGTGTTAAGAAAAGCATAAACGCATGTTTCCCAGGGCAAGGCTCGATCATTGCACATTGATTGAGCTGAGCTCCGCGGTTATTCTTAATGTGGATAACTGTTGAAACAAAATTTTCGGAATGGCGTTTGCCTCCGTCCCGACATTAAATAACAAAGTTTAAAAATTTATTTTAATTAACATCTGACAAAAAATAGTATTTTTCTAAACAACAATTTTTTTTACAGGGTAAATAAATATTTTATGGCTTACCTACCTACTACTTTTGAAAGCAAGTATGCAGGGTTTATACATGTACTAAAAATACAACTCTTAAAACCATACTATTTTTTCAACTCTAAAAATTTCAGAATTTTGTAAAAATAAAATAAAATACCGATTTATTTTAATATGCGCTTATTATGGATATACATATACAAAATATATGAATATTATTTATAGTATTTTGATATTGGCAACAGTAGTATATGTATCAATTTGTAACATTTTGTGATGTTATAAAAATCGCAGAATATTGATATTGATTTTATATAGTTTCTTTTATTAATTAATTAACTTAAATATTACACCAAAAAATATTGATATTGATGAATTTTTATATAATTAACACAACGACCACAAAAACAACATGCACAGCTATGACAAAATACAAAATTTAGGAAAACAATATAGGAAAACGTCATATTTTTTTTTACCTTTTCAGTGATTTCTCGGCACCTATGAAACCTATTGTCATGATTTAAAAACAGGAACCTTTTCAAGATGTTAGTGAATCATTCTCACTAAAAACAAGCGCCCTATCTGCCCTATTGAGGGCGTTATCACAAGAACACATATTCAAATCATATTTTCTCATGACTTTTTAATTCTTCGCTCAATTCTCGGGACCAGATTAACCGATTTGGACGATTTTAAATAGCAAACTTCTCAGGATGTTAGTGAATCATTTTTTATACCAAGGAGCACCCTAGCTATCCGATTGAAGCCGTCATCGTGATTTCCACAGACGGACAGACGGACAGACGGACAGCCGGACAGACGGACAGACGGACATCGTTATATCAACTTCGCTTGTTATAAGGATCACAAATATATATATTTTATGGGGTCCAGAATTTTTTTTCTAATTATTACAAACGGAATGACAAACTTATATATACCCTCTGCACACTGGAGTGGAGGGTATAACAATGTAATAATGTGCCATCACATAATCGTGCTAAGGAAATTTTCTTAGAGTTAACACAAGGCAATTTTTATTGCGCAATTCTTGAGTTTGTTGATGTTTGCGATGAGGGGAATAAAAAGGGAAAAATATTTGCCGGTTCTCGGCTATTCCAAGCAATTCTCTCATTCCTTTTTTTTTTTTTAATATTTGACATTTCTTTTCATTCGGTGTTACGCTTCTTGAAAGGGTGAAGGATCATGACATATATAAAAATAAAGCTTATGGACCCACCTTTTATTCAGTTAATATAAAACCATACATGAAATACGTCTATTTACGAGATAATCCCATATTGAAACAAACTCTCTCACAAAAATGCAAAATTTTCAATAGATTCATAATGGGTTAATGGATTTCAAATTTTAAAATACCACATAGAAGACGCTCAACTAAGCTTTCAAACGATATATGTAACTCGAAATCCGATACTAAATAACAAAGTTATACACTAATCAATATCAAAACTCGGAAAGTAGGCTCGACCGACAAAAAAAAATTATCTTCCTGGAATCACCCACCCCAAAAAAAAAATATCGAGGCATCGCCCCTAAACTAGACTTGTTCCAGATATAACTTAGTTTCTAATTCACGCCAGGCCTTGTTGATTTTTTTTTACCCATCTGTGACATATAAATTTCAATGCCACTCGGTGGTCCGTCGAATTAATAACGTTGGGTTCCCAAGGACATCACTAAATGTATACATGTCTCGGCCAATCCCACCCACAATCCCACCAAACAAGAAATGTTTTAAAAAAAAACACCTAACAATATACAACCATTCACCCAACAATCCCACCGAACAAGAAATGTTTTAATAAAAAACACCTAACAATATACAACCATTCACCCAACAATCCCACCGAACAAGAAATGTTTAAAAAAAAACACCTAACAATATACAACCATTCACCCAACAATCCCACCGAACAAGAAATGTTTTTAAAAAAAACACCTAACAATATACAACCATTCACCCAACAATCCCACCGAACAAGAAATGTTTTTAAAAAAAACACCTAACAATATACAACCATTCACCCAACAATCCCACCGAACAAGAAATGTTTTTAAAAAAAAAAAAACCTAACAATATACAACCATTCACCCAACAATCCCACCGAATAAGAAATGTTTTTATACTCTTGTTATACTTTTACCACTATGTGGTTTGGGTATAATGAGTGCTGCTGTTTGTAACTACCAAAAATATTTTATTATACCGATCAATCAACGATATACACACAACACACATCAAATTCGTACGTCATGCATGCAGAAAATCTAAAATTTTTGATTTTGCTCAATCATCGTCGGTGTGACACATACGAACACATTTTCACTAATACCACCAAAATGCAGTTCAATCATTTTGACCGTGTATATCCCGCTTTAAACACTTTCCAAATGAAAAATTCATGAATTTGACGTCAAGCAAATGTTTGTTTCAGTGGCATCTCTTTGACATTTATATTTGTTTCAATTCCTTGTTCCCCTTTCAAAGTAACCTTTTTAACAAATTATAAATTTACAGTTAGTTTTCATATCAAGTGAACGCGCGTTGGTTTTTATAAAAAGAGAAAAAAATTATAAATTGAAATATGTACAAAAGAAATGTATATACAATAAAATTTGAGATCGAGGGAAGAAATTTTTGTGGAGAAGGGAATAAAAAAAAAAATTAAACATCCCGCTCAGAAAGGGAAAGAAAACAAAAAAATTAAACCTCCCACACAATTCGTACGAAAACGATTTGGTGAGGAAAAAAAATACAATTCCCACAACCATTGCAATTGCGGAGTGTCGGATAAGAATTTTGACCATCATCAAAACATTCGCCTTCGCCGGTCCAATTTCATACTTGAGGTCACAGGCCTGTCATGTACCGTTTCATGGCAGGACTTGAAGGATCATATGAGAAAGGCAGGTGACGTATGTTTTGCTGATGTCTACTCAAATGGAACGGGAGTCGTCGAATATTTACGGCACGATGCCATGGCATACGCCATAAAAAATTTAAATAAATCGGTATTAAAATCTCACAAGGTAAGTACGTGTGGTTCTCTTATATTTTTCAACAAATTTATTTAAAATAATTCTTTACAATTAGTGAATAGAAATATATATGTTAATGAAAAAAAAATATAATTTTTGTTTATATTTCATTTCTTCTAGGGAGATTTTTCAAAAATTTATTTAAAGCAACGTAAGGATTACACTACTGAGAGGTACAAAAAAATCATTTTGTTTACAACTTGTATTTTTGTGATTCCATATCTTTTCCTTTCTTTACTTACAGAAACCGTTCCCGTTCCCCTCGTCGACGTGAGATAAATTGAAAAGAAAAAGATTTGAAAATTTTTTTAATATATTTTTTAAAAAGGAAAAAATTCTATTTTCAATACAATTGATCAAAGTTGATCGAACTTTCCAGAAATTATGATGGTTTTGTAATTGGAGGTGATTTTAACTCCAAAAACCCATCTGGGGTGATCTTTTCGATAACTCTAATGGGAGAGCTTTACAATCCTGGCATCAAGAAAACACCTTAGATGTGATAATACTATCAGACAACTCTCCATCCTTTCCTAATGGTTCATCCTTAGATCATTTTCTAATCGGCGGTGACTTGTTAAACAATGATGTCTCAAGCTACAATATCTGCAGTCTTCCTTCATTCTCAGACCACTTTCCAATCAAAATTGAACTTCAGCTCAATATATTTGATTTTATTCTACGAAGCCCCTGCGTATTTACATCATTTAAAAGTACCAACTGGGACCACTTTCGATGTGATTTGGAAAATTCTACCTTAAGCATAATGCCACCTGAAAATAGAAACTTGGAAAATTTTGAAATAGATCAACTCATAAAGGAATTTCCAACAATAGTAAACACAGTCTCCAACTCACATTCAAAAAAGATAAAAATGAAAAATAAGATCCATATACATACATATCTGAAAAAATACAAAATTTTCTCAGAGTAAAGCACAGATGGCAAAAAGAGTTGAAGAAAATTTTTCATGGAAATGGTAACAGACTCAGTTCTGAATATAACATTCTCTCCAAGCAAGTTCGCCTTCTAAAAGTTATAATTAAAGAGCTTATATGTTTAGAGCAAGCACATTTTAGACAGCGTCTGGAAAAAATTAAACCAAGTCCCACTGCTTTCAAGAAGATGTATGAAGTTATTGGCAAGAACAATTCTTTCTGTAATAAAATTACACATAATAATGTAACAACAACAGACGATAATGAGTTGTGCGAATTATTCCGAGGTCATTTTAAATCAGTTTATGAAGAGAAACTCCCAACAAATACAGTTGATGACCTATCTGTTTCCATCAGCACTGCAAATATTTCGAACGCCATCTACAACTTTGATAATGTATTTAATTCAATACAAAATGATGGTACTTACCATTTTATTAATGTTGGTACTATTAAGGATATAGTCAGCAGCATTAATAGTAAAAAATCTGCAGGTTTTGATGGAATCTCTAATTATATAATCAAAAAATTCCCAGTCACCGCATTTAAATTTTTGACAGTTGTTTACAATAATTGCATTAATAATGACTATTTTCCTATAGAGTGGAAGCAAGCAAAAATCGTACCAATTAAAAAGAAGAATGATGATAGTCAGATAATGGATGAGTTTCGGCCAATTTCACTACTTTCCAACCTTGGAAAATTTTTGAACATATTCTTAAGAAAAAAAACTTGATGATCACTTCATATTTAATCCTTTATCTTGCTTCCAATTTGGGTTTAAGCAATCCCATTCAACAGTACATGCACTAATGAAGTTTCATAGTGACGTGACAGCAAATTTAAGGATTCAGAACTGCACAGTTGCGGTATCGCTAAATATCCAAAAAGCATTTGACACGGCCTGCCATAAAGGAATCTTATATAAACTTGTAGACATTGGTTTTGATCCATTATTGCTTAAAATACTCCAAAGTAATTTTCTTCAACGAAAATGTAGCGTCCAAATCAATAACTCCTGTTCCGAGTTTGGAGATGTGAAAAGCGGTGTTCCACAGGGTAGGGTTTTAGCCCCAATTCTATTTAATATTTTCCTTTACGATTTCCCACACGAAACGACTGATTCGGCAGCTATTTTATATGCAGATGACTGCTTAATCTTTTCCCATCATGGTTCTCTTGCTCAAGCGCTAGAAAAGGTTTCATCACACCTTCAAAGGATACTACAAAAAATGTGGTATAAGTTAAAACATTTAATATTCATTCCATTCTTCTAATGGAATGAACCATATAAAAATAAAGCGTGTCGTAAGTTGATACCCGTTTCTGCTGACGTTATGTCTAGCATTTATAGGAACAACTGAAGACAAACTTTACACAACATCAGCATTTGCATTCGCACACGTATCCGCTGCAATGCATTTGTTGGTGTTTCACAATTCAATTTGAGAACAACATAAAGAAAAAACAAAAAAAAATTCAACAACATCAGCAATTGCATGGCATAGGTATCCGCTGCAATCGCTGATGGCCCATACATATGTTGGCTACATTTTCCAAGTCAGTCGTCGATTTAGTTTTAATAAAATTAGTTGATAAGCCCGGAACAAAAATATTAAAACGGTTATGAAATAAAATAGAAGCAAAAACAGTGTCAAAGTCGTCGGTTTAGTTTTCAACAAGCATTACCAAAAAATTACAAATGATTATAATAAAAGAACAATTTTTTAATAGAAATACTAATAGCAAATTGAATAATCAAAAGTAAAAGTTTTAACAAAAATTGTAAAATTCTATTTGATTAAATAAAAAAATAAAGATAAACCAAAAATACTAGTTAAAACCTATCTTATACATATAAATGCGACAGAATCGGAAGCAATATGTATCAGAAATGCATCTGGAAAGTGTCCAAGATCCGTAGTGCCACAGACCAAAAGCTTAAAACTATACCTGGATGGTATGGAAATTCCCTTCAAAAATACCCTTAAATACTTGGGAATAACATTTGAAGGATGATGTTAACCAAAGTTAGGAGGATCTCTGGATCTCCAATTTGTTCAATAGCAGATACCTTCATAAGGATACGAAACTCCTCATATACAAAGTTGTCATTAGAACAATATTGGTGTACTGTTTCCCAATCTGGTTTACCATTTCTCCTACAGCAGCCAGAGAAATTGAGTTATTTGAGAGGAAAGTAATCAGAAAATGCATTGGTATGAGTTTTTCATTTTACACGAGGCGTTTCTCAAACACAACAGTATACAACTCATCATCCGTGATTCCATTCTGCATATATGCGCTTTTTCTAACAAGGCAATTTGTAGAAAAACTTGACTTCCACGACAACAGCCCTTTAAAAGATATTTTTGAATCCGAAAAATATATTAACTGGTCTAGCTCAAACTACCTATCTCCCATTGGTATCGTAGGGGAATCTCTGGAATATGACGTCTCCCGGGTCATGCCGGAATTTTATTTGAGGACTACTGCAGGATCTCATAGAGGCTAGAGGACTGATAAGGAAATTCTGTGATAATCATTATTTTAAGAGAACTATATTTACATACTTACCTGTACAATTCCACATTTCGACTTACCCGATTTACACCAATGGACCTAAACAATTTGAAAATAATCTATAACATTTAATTTCTTTGCACATATGAAAACTAAACTTATACTTACATACATATGTATCTGTAGGATTCTTTCTTACAATTCCTTTTATCAATTTACATGTTATATAGTGTTCTTTTGTTAATGTTATGCGTTATTTAGTTTTAAGTTTATTTAACAGAATCTCTCTGGCCAACATTGTTAACGTAAAAATATTCAAAATATTTTCATGAATTGTATGTACATTCATACATCGTCTCACTTTTGCGTGTAGCTTCTACATTTTACTGTTAATTAGAACAAAACAATCATAGTTCTAAGAGCTTTATATATCTATAATATTAATAGGCTAGGCGATTTCTTGTGACTGATGTTTTGTTCTACCATTTTATCCCGATTTTGACCATTTTAGCCGTTTTGCAGATTTTTAAATATTTTCCTTTATTTAGAATAAAGTGGATTTAAAGTTGCTACTAACACATACATAAAATTATACAATGCTATGTGTGTGTTTATTATGTTTTTATTTGTTAATGTGTTTGTAATAAAAATGAGTTTGTTTTTTTGTGTTGATTTGAGAACTGGCTATAATTGATTAGCATACTTTTAGGGTCTTTATTTAATGAAAAAATTAATTTCCTAAAATTTGCGCTCTAATTTCGAGGGCTGGGATCCGCTAGTATATATTTATTGCGCTACTATCGTTGTTGTACCTAAACATATGTGTGAAAAGACTCAATAAAGATTTAATTACTTTGATTTGAACACATTTCTTTGAAAACTTATAGAATCCTACATTTGGTTGGAATTCTATATCTCTGTAAAATATTTGTTTTAGCCTAAATAAATATTACTAATAAAACAAACAAAAAATTTTATTTTAACTGTTGAATTAGATATATATTTTTATCAGCGTTTGAATTCAAATCTTTACGTTCAGTACTATTTTCACTAACATATTACAGATCATTACTAATGTATTCCAGAACATCTTCAGTAAAATTTTTCCGAAATCTTAAATTGTTCCCCACATTCCATTTTCATCTTTTAAAGAGACTAAAAAAGGCAAACTAAAAACTCAACATCAAAATTATGACAAAGCTTTCTTTTTAGGTAGCTGTTGGCTGGTATATTTTGTGTATAGGCAGTTTCTGAAATTTCCAACTACCAAAAATACTTAACCTAGGCTGACTTTTTACTACACCTCGACTCATAATCACTTTCTGATGCATAATATCTCAAAGATATCTTTAAATTAAATTAGGAACATTTGTGAATAACAGATGTACGAACTTAATGTAATAACACAAATTTTTAATTTTATTAAAATAAAAAAATTAAATGAAAAACAATTAAATAATTCATTAATATAAAGGAATATTATGCCATAAAGGAATATTAGGCTAATAAAATGATGAAAACAAATAAATTAATATAGATGGCTTCAAATGCGTAAAAAAAGTATTAAAAAAGAGAATCAGAAAAAAAAAAAATTTTTGGCATAACCAAAAAAAAAAAAAAATTTTTTTTTATTTTTTTCGGTAATATTTCAAAATGAGTTTTATTATTGCTTCCTCGAGAAGGTTTCGTTTCTCGGGTGGTAGTGATCTTAACTTAGATGCCACGTACATTCCGAAGATATCGCAGTGGTCCATCGCTTCTCCATTTTTGGGTGAAGCTCTATACATTAGGCTTAAGTCTCGTTTAGGTGCACCTCTCCGATCCGTTCCAAATTTTCACCACTCGGTCCACTTCTTAATGCGATTCCAGCAAAATATTTTTTTTTTGGCGGAACCCCATATTTCCCGAGTTATAGACCTCCAAAGTTTTGACATTGATTTCGATATAACTTGCACAATTCCAATCGGACTTTAGCAATATATATATCATATGAAAGCTTATTGAAGTACCTTTAATTTGATATCAAAAAGTTCGAAATCCATTAACCCATTATGGACCAAAATAATTTTCTTTCTTTTTAGGATGCAGTTTTTTGTAAATAATTAATTTTATTTCAATAAAACGCTATTACAACAACAAAATATATGTTAATTAGTACATTCATAGGATTAACAGCTTTTATTTAAGATATTGTTTGACCTTTTAACCCTTTGTAATCCGGAGATATTAGGGGTACAACTTTGTATTTTTTATTGCACAAATAACAAAAAACCATAACACTAAAAACAACACTTTCTTACAAAATTCGATTTTACAATTCTAACTAGAAATTGAAATTTTTTTTGCTACATACATATTTTGTCCTCTTAACCCCTCCAGGACCGAAGATATTATTGACTTTTAATGAGACTATTATGAAAATTTTGTTGGAAAATTCCCTTGTGACGTACGCAGAAAAACTTTATTCAGCGAAGCCACCTGCCGTATCCTACTGGAGGAGAAAACCCTTAAGCGCGGCCGCAGGCCGCCACGCAGAAAAACTTTTGTATGCAAAGCCAGATTTCAATACTTAACTTTAGTGTCTCCGGGAATACATAAGACAAGATAAAGCTATCATGGCCTTATCTCACATGGTATTAAAGCATCCCCTCATTTCTTCTCCGCCCTATTATGAAAATTTTGTTGGGAAATTCCCTTGTGACGTACGCAGAAAAACTTTATTCAGCGAAGCCACCTGCCGTGTCCTACTGGAGGAGAAAACCCTTAAGCGCGGCCGCAGGCCGCCACGCAGAAAAACTTTAGTATGCGAAGCCAGATTTCAATACTTAACTTTAGTGTCTCCGGGAAGACATAAGACAAGATAAAGCCATCATGGCCTTATCTCACATGCTATTAAAGCATACCCTCATTTCTTCTCCGTCCTATTATGAAAATTTTGTATTAAAAATCACGCGATTTTCATAACCCCCAAATCAATATTAACACTTCAAAAAAACAACAACAATTAAGAGTCAAAAAGTCATAATAGACACCAAAAAATAGCTTGTGATCCCTACTTTTATTGTAAATGTGCAAATACATACCTTATATACGTAATTTCGTCTGATAATTACAGCTTTTCACAAAAAACTCTTTACCAAAAATGCACAATCTTGAATAGGTTCACAATGGGTTAAAGGATTTCGAACTTTTTTACTTTGAAATAAAGGCAATTTAATAAGCTTTCAAATGATACATGTATTGCCCAAATCCGATAAGAATTATTCAAGTTATATCGAAATCAATGTCAAAACTTTGGAGGTCCATAACTCGGAAAATATGGGTTTCCGCCAAAAAAAAATTTTATTTTCTAAATCACCTCAAATACCCCTATTTCCAAAAAAAAAAAAAAAAAAAATCGGGGTGGTGCACCTAAACGAGACTTGTTCCATACATTAATGCAACTTTTTCTCTTAAACGTTTTTTTTCAATTTTCTGCGCTATTTTTTTACCAAGTTTTGCAGAATCTGCAATTGAAGCACCAGCTATTTCCATCAAGGAACTATTACTGTAATACATTTTATGTTTTAATTTGTTTTCATCTGATTTTGACATAATTTGTAGAGGCTCTTGACTATTTTCTTTATCATTCATTGCGAAAATTTCAGTTATTACGATGGAATCCCCATCCGATTCAAAAGTACTTGCTGCTATTGAAGAACGTCGTGTTCCGAAATTAACATCAGACGACTAGACACAACTGGAATTAAATGCAATAAATTCGATATGATGAAGGCGGTTATCAATATAATTATCTATTATTAAGCACTGTCACTTCTTCCAATAAAATCGCTATATTTTATAAATAATATAGCATTATTTTAATTAATATTAAATTAAATTAAGCAAATTAACCAAATTGTATAAACTCACTTAATAGAAAGACGAGTAATCACTGAAAAGGAAATATGAACAATGTGAGTAAGAAAACGGTAATTAGCAGAGTTGTGTAAATATGTACTAATATTAAGCAAGCGGGTTACCATAAACTTAGTCGAGGGTCACACAAGGCAATTTTTATTGCGCAACTTTTTGGCAATTCTCTTTTGAAATTGCTTCTCCACACACGACAATTTCTTCGGCAATTTTACTGTTTTGTTTTGTTTTTATTTTCTTATAATTTGACATTTGTGCTCTAGTCGTAAAGAACAATAATAAAATTAAATACATATATGCTTAAATAAATTTAATTGGTTTTGTTGAAAAATGAATTCGAAAGAAAAAAATTAAGTCCCGATTCCATTTAAAGGCCATTTTAATAAAGTAAATAATTACGAATTACTCACACCAAGAAGCGAAACACCGAATGAAAAGAAATGTCAAATATTCAACAAAAAAAAAAGCGAATGAGAGAATTGCTTGAAATAGCCGAGAACCGGCAATTATTTTTCCCTTTTTATTCCCCTCACCGCAAACATCGACAAACTCAAGAATTGCGCATCAAAAGTTGCCTTGTGTGAACTCGGACTTACAAAATATATAATAAAACCAGAGTTGTATTTATTGGTATTTAATATATTTAGAACAACTGTGTACCTAAGCGGCCTTTAGTGTTTTATTTATATTTTAAAATAGTGTTATTGTTTAATACTTAATGCTTATTAGTTAACATTTAAAACTAATGTTTAAAACTACTTCATTTGATGTTTGGCGTAAAGAGGAGGAATTACCTAGGATTATAACAATGATAAAGGAGCTAGATGATCACTTGGGAGGCGGTTTACCTTTGGGTATTATTACGGAATTATGTGGTGCCCCTGGAGTCGGTAAAACTCAATTATGGTTTGTTTTAATGAATTCTCTACTGCTTCTGTTTCTACTTAAAATTTCTTCTTTAGTTTACAGTTATGTATAAATGTACAGTTTCCAGAAGAATTGGGTGGTTTGGGTGGCAGGGCTTATTACATAGACACAAATCAGGGATTTTCACCATTTCGTTTAAAAGGTAAGGAAACAGCAGTTAAACTTAAAACAAAAATGGGCGCTATGAAGTTTCTTTTAATATTTCTCATACAATCAATTGAAATATTAAAAGAAATAGGGCTTCAAATAAATTAATTTCCTTTCTATACTATGTGTGAGTCGGAATCTTGCAACTAAATTTTCACCAAATTTTCCACTAACTAGAGCTTTGAAACTTTAAGCATTTACTTTAAGTAGATGACAATATATGTTATTTTATGATTTTTACTACAATTTGAACACAAAATCTCGCGGTTAACCTGAAAGCGGACTTTTGTAATTGAATTATTACAGACTTCCCTGAAACTACAATCAACCAATTTCGGCTTGTCTAGTTTAGGGGCGATGCCCCGATCGGTTCAAAATTTTTACCACTTATAAAACTTTTTAATGTGATTCCAGGGAAATATTTTTTTTTTGTCGGTCGAGCCTATTTTCCGAGTTATGGACCCCAAAAGTTTTGATATTGACTACTGTATAACTTTGATATTTACTATCGGATTTCGACAATATATATATCGTTGGAAAGCTTATTTGAGTGCCTTCTATGTGGTATTTTAAAATTTGAAATCCATTAACCCATTATGAACCTATTGCAAATTTTGCATTTTTGTGAGAGAGTATTTTTTTTAATATGGGATTATCTCATAAATAGACGTATGTCATGTATGGTTTTATATTAACTGAATAAAAGGTAGGTCCACAAGCTTTATTTTGATGTATCTCATGGCAACTTAACCCTTTCAGAACCGGATATATTTGGTATTTTATCTTCATTTTTAAGGCTTTTTGAAAAATTTATTCCTAATTCTAGCCTGCAGCGCTTTAAAACAACACAACAAAATTCTTTATCTGTCCTATTATGAAAATTTTTTAGAAAAAATCGCGCGATTTTTTCTAAAAAATTTTCGCCTGCGGCGCTTTAAAATGAGACAACTAATTGTTTATATTTTTTAAAACAACACAACAAAATTCTTTATCCGTCCTATTATGAAAATTTTTTAGAACAAATCGCGCGATTTTTTCTAAAAAATTTTCGCCTGCGGCGCTTTAAAATGAGACAACTAATTGTTTATATTTTTTAAAACAACAGAACAAATTTTTTTGATGAAAATTTTTTAAATCAATAAAGTTGCCACAATTTAAAAAAAATTATATAAATTTTAACTACCTTCGAAATACAAATATATTTTCCAAAAAGCATTACAAATATGACTAAATATATAAAATAAATACACAAATAAAATAAAAAAAATATTAAAAATCCATAAAATATCAATATATTTTTCAAAAAGCATAAAAATGTAGATAAAATACCAAATATATCCGGTTCTGAAAGGGTTAAGTTGCCTTTTATTCAGTTAATATAAAACCATACATGACATACGTCTATTTATGAGATAATCCCATATTAAAAAAAATACTCTCTCACAAAAATGCAAAATTTGCAGTAGGTTCATAATGGGTTAATGGATTTCAAATTTTAAAATACCACATAGAAGGCACTCAAATAAGCTTTCCAACGATATATATATTGTCGAAATCCGATACTAAATAACAAAGTTATACAGTTGTCAATATCAAAACTTTGGGGGTCCATAACTCGGAAAATAGGCTCGACCGACAAAAAAAAAATATTTCCCTGGAATCACCCCAAAAACCCCTACCCCCTCCAAAAAAAACTAAAATATCGGGGCATCGCCCCTAAACTAGACTTGTTCCCCAATTTCTACGTGATCTGATCATTATATATAGCGGTTAACCAGAAATCGTACAAAAGCATGTCTTGAATTTTTTTTGATGTAATTTGTTTGAATTACAAATAGTTCACTTAACCATTAATGGTGACAAAACTCGCTTACGACCACGTGTTTAAAATTTTGGAGTAAATTTTCTTATTTTAGAATATGATTTATGTTCAGAAACCATTTTTTTTATAATAGTACGGTTTTCAGGTGTACAATGCTTTCAACGCACATCCCAAAGTGGTGATTAATTGAAATTTTAAAATTAATTTTTTGTCAGAAACTTTTGTATAGGGTGAAACTAGATAAAATTTTACATCGCTATGAGAAATATTTTTGTTGTATACTTGCCCCGTGGTGAGCTGTCAAAGTCAGCAAATTAAGGCTGTTTTTGCAAAAAGTAGAAAAATTGAAACTCTACGATTTAAATGCTTATTTTTCTATTAAATCTTTAAAAAAAGTAAAACTTTTATAATGGAACCTTCAACTTCAGGTATTTTAAGATATACAACATATTTTTTTTTTGTTTATAAAAATTATGTGTAACTATTTTTAGTATTTTTTTAAAAAAAGGTCAAAAATTGGGACATTTTCCACATTTTCCGGTTCCGACTTGTGGATTTCAGCTTTAATTAAAAAAAAAAACCCCCTGAGACAATGCGGAGCCTTTTTTTATTGTCGTTTTTGTGTAAAAAGTCTGGTTGTCAAGGTCAGTAAGTGTGCAAAGTAAAAATGCATACAATACTAATTGTTGTTTCTTGTGGTCATGAGATTCATTTGGAAAATTTTCGTAGATTTGCTTACAACACAGCAAGATACTTCGTGTAAATATATCCGTGGTTTTGTATGCCTCCCACTTTGCATAAATTTTTTATTCACGGGCCGGAGTTTATACAGCACGCACTTTTACCAATTGGAGAATTATCGGAAGAAGCTCAAGAAGCCAGAAATAAAGATTTTAAAATTATATAGAGCACTTTGTCCGTAAATGCAGCCGAGAAAAGTCCAATGCTGATATTTTCAATAGGTTTCTTCTAAGTTCTGACCCATTTCTATCTAGCTTGAGCAAGAAATATGAGCAGAAAAAAAAAATTAATTTACCAACTTCGGAATTCGACTTATTAGTTTTGCCAAATATTTCTGATGAAAATTATTTCTGATGAAAATTATTTCTGATGAAAATTATTTCTGATGAAAATTAATGAAGATGGTGATGAAGGTGATAATAATTGCAATGAAGATTATGATAATTATGATGAAGATAATGATGATAATGAAGATTATGATAATTGGGATAGTTATGATGAATTTGATAATGCAGAGTAGTAACACAATTATTTTGATACTGTTTATTAAAACTGTAAAATAAAAAAGATTTCACCAGAAAGTTAAAAATTTTTTTTTTAATAAACCATTCTTTCGTGACTCTTTAGAGATAATTTTGCATATTTATGGGATTTAGTGAAAATTTTAATTTTAAATTAATTTTATACTAATATTAATATACATTATATACTTATTATTTTAATTTTTTAATAGCACATTAAGTATGCTCTAATTTCAAATTTGATTTATTCATTTTTCGCTTTTCATTCCAAAGTTACAGTTAAAATAGTGAACTAAGAACTTTTTTTGCCGAAAAACAAAAAAGCGCAGGTTAAAATTTTTTTTTAAATTTTTGTCTAAAATGCTGTGTTTTTATGTATATGTATATGAGCCAGTTCGAAACTAATTCTCTTTACGAACGGTCGTGTAAATAATTAAAGCGCTTAGAGTACAACTATTTAAAATTAATAACAAGTGTATATTTTTGTTTTTGCAATTGCCTATTCTTGATCTCATTTGAACTCACGTGATAGTCAATTCAGCCTAAAACAGGAATAAAAAATCTAGCGATGGCCCGAGGGGCCAAATCTTCATCGAAAAGAAAGCTCCTTGCCAACAAGAAGATGACAAAACTTCCTCCGGGTTTTAACCCAAATATCCCGTCAACTTCAAGCAACAGATTTAGCCTGCTTGCTGGCCTTAATGATATGGACGTAACTCCTGTATCAAATATTAACGAGGTTAAACAACACAAACCTCCACCTATTGTCGTTGAAGCTAACGCCTCATTTACTGAAATACAAAAACTACTTGGTAAAGATTGTATTTTCAAACGTACTTCAATTGGTACAAAAATTTTTGCTCCAAGTAAAGAAATGTTCGAATGCTACAAGCAAATTCTTAAAGAGAGTAAGTTGGAGTTTCACTCTTATGGCTCCAAAGATAATAGGTTATACACCACTTTTTTACACGGTTTACCCCGCATAAAAACTGAGGACATCACCGCAGAGCTAAAAAACTACAACCTGTCCCCTTCTTCTGTAGCTGAAATAGTCACCAAATTCAGTTCGAACAACAATGCAGTTTACAAAGTTCAATTTGTACGAAAATTTTAACCCAACTGCCTTAAGAAACGTAAGAACAATTTCAAATATAATAATTTCCTGGAAAAAATACAAATCTGGATCCAGAAATAAACCAACTCAATGCTGGAACTGCTTAATGTATGGCCATGGCGGTAAACATTGTCATCGTAGTGCTGCTCGTATGATATGTGCAGAACAACATCATACAAGTGTGTGTCCGTTTAACACAAATGAAAAAAGACCAGCTGTTTTTACATGCTTTAATTGCAAAAAAACAAGGAAAAGAGAGAACTGATCACTCTGCCAACGATATCAACTGTCCGTTACGTTCTCTCTATTTGGAAACTAGAACAAGAGTTACTTCTAAAAGTCCGAATAAAAGCAGACAACAACAAAATAACTCATTTCAATTTAATGTGGGAGATTTCCCTAATTTAAGAAACAACAACACAAATTGTAACAATAACATCAATAATAACAGCAAAGCTACATATGCTAACCAGCTGAAAACAAACAACGATTTATTTAGCATTGATGAGCTTTTTGATATTTTCACTACAGCTATGGATGATTTGCATAGGTGCACTTCAAAAGTACAACAAATCAAAGTTGTAATGTCAATGGTAAAATACGCCCATGGATTATACTAATAATTTAAACGTATTCAAAATGCTTCACTTGAATGCTAATGGCATTTCAAACTTTTCTAAATTAAAACAATTTGAGATACTAATTGAACGAGAAAATATTAAAATAGCGTCTTTGAATGAAACATTTTTTTCAGAAAATCATAGACCCTATTTCAAAAATTATTATTTATATAGAAGTGACAGAACAGATGCAAGAGGAGGAGGAGTAGCTCTGTTAATTCATAAATCTGTCACTCATAAAAACCTCCTTATATCAAACACATCATCAATCGAAAACATCTCAATTGAAGTTATTATAAATAATAGAACTATTGTTGTATCTTCGTTATATTCACCAAGATATACTCATAACTTCTGTGCTGATATCTTGAACCTAACACCTTCCACCAAAGAATATATAGTTTTTGGTGACCTAAATGCCAAACATTGTTCTTGGAATTGCCGTTCAAATAATACTGCAGGAATTGCACTCAACAACCTACAGCAATCAAGCAATTTTTTCATTCACTACCCTAATAGTCCAACCCTATTCCCCCATCAACACAATCGCGAAGCATCCACAGTCGATATTATTTTAAGCAATTCCGCTTTAGATATAGACGTAAAAACAATGGATTACGAAATACCATCAGACCATCGCCCCATTATATGTACAATTAAAAGATCAATGGTCTCGCAGGTTGACCTCAATTATTACGATTATAGTTCAACCAACTGGAACATTTATATGAATTTTTTAGACAATAAAATTACATTATTTTCCGATATATACAATACCAAGGTAATAATTGATCAGGAAATACAAAAATTTATAAATTTGGTTTTCGAAGCAAGGGATGCGTCTACACCTAAAATAACCCAACAAAATAATTACACATTACCAGAAAGTACTGTGAAATATATTAAACTAAGAAGAAGCTTTAAAAGAAAAAGCCAACGATCTTCAAATATAGCCGAGCAAACTTTTTATAATCAATGTACTAAGTTTCTAAGTAACATGATTGATAAAAGTATTAATTCGGAGCGCAATAAGAAATGGTCTCAATTATTATCCAATTTAAAACCAGGTGATAAATCATTTTGGAAAATAAGCAGGAACTTGCGAGGAAAAGGAAAAAATCAAATCGCTCACTTTAAAGTTGGAAATACAAAAATAACATCTGATAAGGACAAGGCTGAAGTCCTGGCAAATACATTTGTCCAAGCAAATAACCTCACTTCGAACTATAACCACTCGGCAGATACACTAATAAATACAACAGTAAATAATTTTAAGAAGGAAAACCCCAGTTCTGAATCTGCAATTTATACATCTCTTGAAGAAGTAATGAATATTGTCTCATCAATAAAACCCTCAAAATCCCCTGGTTTTGACAATGTTCCCAACCTGCTCTTAAAGAAACTACCACTCAAAGCTCTAAAATTACTGGTTATAATATTTAACAGCTGCATCAAACTCAATTATTTCCCAAACCATTTCAAAAATGCTAAGGTTATAGCTATCAACAAACCTAGCAAGCCAAAAAATAACCCAAACAGCTACAGACCTATCAGTCTATTAAGTAACTTTGGTAAAATATTTGAAAAAATTCTACATTCTCGTCTTAGTGAATTTGTAACGACCAATTCTATTGTTGCTAAAGAACAATTTGGATTTAAAAAAGGACATAACACTACTCACCAAATAAACAGAATTAAAAATCAAATAATCACCAATAAAAACAATAAACGTTCAACGGGTGTAATATTGTTAGATATTGAAAAAGCGTTTGACACCGTTTGGCATAATGGCCTCTTATTTAAACTTATTGATGCAAATATACCAAAATATCTATGTAAACTTATTTCAGATTTCATTCACGACAGAAGCTTTAAAGTTGCGATTAATAATGAAACATCAACTCCAAAAACTATTACCTCAGGGTTACCTCAAGGATCAGTCTTGTCGCCATTGCTTTACTCGATATATACATCCGATTTTAAAGTCCCAAAATATATGAAAATTGCTTATTACGCAGATGATACTGCGTTAATTTCTTCAAACAAACTTACAAGTGCACTCCTGAAGAAAATGGAAAAAGGACTTGTAAATTGCAGTAAATATTTCCACAAATGGAAAATCAAAATTAATCCAAATAAGACCCAAGCAATAATTTTTCCATTCAACAAATCTCCCAAAAGACTGCCAAGACGTCATCTTCTTATTGGAAATAATACCATAAATGTACTTAACGATGTCAAATATCTCGGAGTTGTCTTGGACAAGAAGCTTACATTTAAACAACATATTATGGCTACGTGCCAAAAAGCTATAAAATCATTTAAAGCATTATGGCCACTACTAAATAGAAGGTCATTTCTAAACCACCAAAACAAAAATCTACTCTTCAAAAGTGTTATAAGGCCAATATTAACATACGCGTGTCCTATTTGGAGTGACGCTGCCAACTGCCACCTAAAACGCTTACAAATTATACAAAACAAATGTCTTAAAATGATAAATAAAAAGCCCTGGAGGTATCCTACAAATCTTCTTCATGAAGAAACAGGTTATGAAAAAATTATCGATTTCATAACAAGGATTAACAATAACTACTTTGCCAAAATTGAAAATTCCTCTTACCCACTGATAAGAGAATGTAGAGAAATAACGTAAAATTAAAAAGAAATCACCAAATTGAAAATTATATGCTTATAGAGGTCTATTATTTCTAATAAACCTTCTATAAGCATATAAATATTTTCAGATAGTATTTGAATTTATTAAATCATATAAAGGTTTTTTCCCTCCCATTTTCCTTTAAAAATCATTAAAAATAATATAAAAACTATTTAATATCTCTAGATCCTATGTATTATTTGTTGCAATATCTATATGTAAAGATAAGGTCTCATATGTAAATATCAAAATTTGTTAAAATATGTAAATAAAGGAAGAATATTTAATTGAAAAAAATTATGTATATATGATTAATTATCAATACAAAATTATAATATTCTCTTTCGTGACTTTTTTCAGATATATTTGTAAATATATGGGATGTAGTGAAAAACAAAATTTGGACTTTAAATTCAATTTATACTAATATGAATACAAATTATATGTTTATTCTTTAATAGCACATTAAGTACGCTATATTTTCCACGTTTATTTATTAATTTATCTCTTTTCATTCCAAAGTTACAGTTAAAATAGTGAACTATGAACTTTTTTTCGCCGAAAAACAAAAAAGCGCCTAACAGGTTAAAAATTTTTTTTTTAAATTTTTTTCTAAAATGCTGTGTTTTTATGTATTTATGATTAATCATCAATAAAAACTCAAAATATTTATAAACTACGGCTTCCCTGAATTAATCGCCACTTTGAGTACCATCGAACCCACTGTGCAACGTCCCATTTCTATGAAAATAAATAATAAAATATGTGATTTTTCTCAAAATCTGCATTAAAAATAATTTTTTTATGTTCACCAATATTTGCGGCAAATTTTTTTAATACTTAAAATACAATATGGGGCTGATTCTATAAAAGAAACGTAACGAAAAATTTAAAATCTTGAAATATTTTAAAAATTTTTACATACAAATTTTAAAAGTTAAAATAAGTTAAAGTAAAGCTAAAATTTTTTATGAATTTACTAATATTTTTATTATTTATCCATATAAAGAACGCTAAAAAAACAAAGAAATATTTTGTCTTTCTAAATTTAAAGTAACCTACTTTATATAAGAGATAAAAAAATATTCATTTTCTTAACTACAACGCGAGCCGTGCATGAACTTTATTAACGACCGCCATAAAGTAATCCCATTTTTATTCATAGTTTTTTATGGCATATTCGGTATGGCTAGAGCCGATTTTATATTTTAAAAACTTTTTCAAAAAGTGTACCCTTAATGCGCTTGTTTTTAATAAGTTTTCTAAAACTTCATACTCCAAAATTTTTTTAACCTTAAATTTGTTTCACCTTAGAATTAGAATTAAAAATTTTATGTTGAGAAAATAAAACAGAAGTGACCAAATTTTAATCGTGTAAATAAAAATCAATATGTAGTATTATTCTCAGTTAAATTGTGCGATTTTCGATAAAAATTGATTTATTTGAAATTTTCCATACTTTTGAATTAATCTAAATTCAAATAATCTTTTTTACTTTTCAATTCAATTTATTTATTTGTTAAATATTATTTACATTTTTTCATTATAAATAATTTATTTTTTATACTAAATAATTTATCATAATTTTTCACACTATATACAAAAACCTATTTAATATTTAAATTATTAAGAGTAGAATGTTTAGAATATCTAATCAAATAGCAAAACGTATCAATATTTAAAAGTTTTAAGTTAAAACATGTAAGTGATTCTTATTCTCACTGAAGTGGCCACTTCAAAACACGAAAAAGGATAAAACGTAACAAGAAAAAAAAAAAAAGAATTGAGTGTAAAGAGAATTGAAAAGGTCTTGCTTCTCTACACCGTTCGCCAATTTTCAATTTTTCAATTATACATTCTTCCTTTATTTACATATTTTAACAAATTTGATATTTACATATGAGATCTTATCTTTATATAGATATTGCAACAAATAATATATAGGATCTAAAGACATTAAATAGTTTTTATTTTATTTTTTAATGATTTTTAAAGGAAAATGGGAGGAAAAAACCTTTATATGATTTAATAAATTCAAATACTATCTGAAAATATTTATATGCTTATAGAAGGTTTATTAGAAATAATAGACCTCTATAAGCATATAATTTTCAATTTGGTGATTTCTTTTTAATTTTACGTTATTTCTCTACATTCTCTTATCAGTGGGTAAGAGGAATTTTCAATTTTGGCAAAATAATTGTTGTTAATCCTTGTTATGAAATCGATAATTTTTTCATAACCTGTTTCTTCATGAAGAAGATTTGTAGGATACCTCCAGGGCTTTTTATTTATCATTTTAAGACATTTGTTTTGTATAATTTGTAAGCGTTTTAGGTGGCAGTTGGCAGCGTCACTCCAAATAGGACACGCGTATGTTAATATCGGCCTTATAACACTTTTGAAGAGTAGATTTTTGTTTTTGGGGTTTAGAAATGACCTTCTATTTAGGAGTGGCCATAATGCTTTAAATGATTTTATAGCTTTTTGACACGTAGCCATAATATGTTGTTTAAAAGTAAGCTTTTTGTCCAAGACAACTCCGAGATATTTGACATGATTAAGTACATTTATGGTATTATTTCCCATATGAAGATGACGTCTTGGCAGTCTTTTGGGAGATTTGTTGAACGGAAAAATAATTGCTCGGGTCTTGTTTGGATTAATTTTGATTTTCCATTTGTGAAAATATTTACTGCAATTAACAAGTCCCTTTTCCATTTTCTTCAGGAGTGCACTTGTAAGTTTGTTTGAAGAAATTAACGCAGTATCATCTGCGTAGTAAGCAACTTTCATATATTTCGGAACTTTGAAATCGGATGTATATATCGAGTAAAGCAATGGCGACAAGACTGATCCTTGAGGTAACCCTGTGGTAATGGTTTTGGGAGATGATGTTTCATTATTAATCGCAACTTTAAAGCTTCTGCCGTGAATGAAATCTGAAATAAGTTTGCATAAATATTTTGGTATATTTGCATCAAGAAGTTTAAATACTAGGCCATTATGCCAAACGGTGTCAAACGCTTTTTCAATATCTAACAATATTAGACCCGTTGAACGTTTATTGCTTTTATTTGTGATTATTTGATTTTTAATTCTGTTTATTTGGTGAGTAGTGCTATGCCCGTTTTTAAATCCAAATTGTTCTTTAGCAACAATAGAATTGGTCGTTACAAATTCACTAAGATGAGAATGTAGTATTTTTTCAAATATTTTACCTAAGTTACTTAATAAACTAATAGGTCTATAGCTATTTGGGTTATTTTTTGGCTTACTAGGTTTGTTGATAGCTATAACCTTAGCGTTTTTGAAATGGTTTGGGAAATAGTTGAGTTTGATGCAGCTGTTAAATATTATAACCAGTAATTTTAGAGCTTTGAGTGGTAGTTTCTTTAAGAGCAGGTTGGGAACATTGTCAAAACCAGGAGATTTTGAGGGTTTTAATGATGAGACAATATTCATTACTTCTTCTAGAGATGTATAAATTGCTGACTCAGAACTGGGATTTTCCTTCTTAAAATTATTTACTGTTGTATTTATTACTATATCCGCTGAGTGGTTGTAATTCGAAGTGAGGTTATTTGCTTTGACAAATGTATTTGCCAGGACTTCAGCCTTGTCCTTATCAGATGTTATCCTTGTATTTCCAACCTCAAGGTGAGAGATTTGATTTTTTCCTTTTCCTCGCAAGTTCCTGCTTATTCTCCAAAATGATTTATCACCTGGTTTTAAATTGGATAATAATTGAGACCATTTCTTATTGCGTTCCGAATTAATACTTTTATCAATCATGTTACTTAGAAACTTAGTACATTGATTATAAAAAGTTTGCTCGGCTATATTTGAAGATCGTTGGCTTTTTCTTTTAAAGCTTCGTCTTAGTTTAATAAATTTCACAGTACTTTCTGGTAATGTGAAATTATTTTGTTGAGTTATTTTAGGTGTAGACGTATCCCTTGCTTCAAAAACTACATTTATAAATTTTTGTATTTCCTGATCAATTACTACCTTGGTATTGTATATATCCGAATTTAACGTTATTTTATTTTCTAAAAAATTCATATAAATGTTCCAGTTGGTTGCACTATAATCATAATAGTTGAGGTCAACCTGCGAGCCCACTGATCTTTTAAGTGTACACATAATGGGGCGATGGTCTGATGGTATTTCGTAATCCATTGTCTTTACGTCTATATTCAAAGCGGTATTGCTTAAAATAATATCGACTGTAGATGCTTCGCGATTGTGTTGATGGGGGAATAGGGTTGGACTATTAGGATAGTGTATAAAAAAATTGCTTGATTGCTGTAGATTGTTCAGTGCGATTCCTGCAGTATTATTTGAACGGCAATTCCAAGAGCAATGTTTGGCATTTAGGTCACCAAAAACTATGTATTCTTTGGTGGAAGGTGTTAGGTTCAAGATATCAGCACAGAAGTTATGGGTATATCTTGGTGAATATAACGAAGATACAACAATAGGTCTATTATTTATAATAACTTCAATTGAGATGTTTTCGATTGATGAAGTGTGTGATATAAAGAGGTTTTTATGAGCGACAGATTTATGAATTAACAGAGCTACTCCTCCTCCTCTAGCATCTGTTCTGTCACTTCTATATAAATAATAATTTTTAAAAAAGGGTCTATGATTTTCTGAAAAAAATGTTTCATTCAAAGACGCAATTTTAATATTTTCTCTTTCAATTAGTATTTCAAATTGTTTTAATTTAGAAAAGTTTGAAATGCCATTAGCATTCAAGTGAAGCATTTTGAATTCGTTTAAATTATTAGTATAATCCATGGGCGTATTTTACCATTGACATAACAACTTTAATTTGTTGTACTTTTGAAGTGCACCTATGCAAATCATCCATAGCTGTAGTGAAAATATCAAAAAGCTCATCAATGCTAAATAAATCGTTGTTTGTTTTCAGCTGGTTAGCATATGTAGCTTTGCTGTTATTATTGATGTTATTGTTACAATTTGTGTTGTTGTTTCTTAAGTTAGGAAAATCTCCCACATTAAATTGAAAAGAGTTATTTTGTTGTTGTCTGCTTTTATTCGGACTTTTAGAAGTAACTCTTGTTCTAGTTTCCAAATAGAGAGAACGTAACGGACAGTTGATATCGTTTGCAGAGTGATCAGTTCTCTCTTTTCCTTGTTTTTTGCAATTAAAGCATGTAAAAACAGCTGGTCTTTTTTCATTTGTGTTAAACGGACACACACTTGTATGATGTTGTTCTGCACATATCATACATGCAGCACTTCGATGGCAATGTTCACCGCCATGGCCATACATCAAGCAGTTCCAGCATTGAGTTGGTTTGTTCTTGGATTTCGATTTATATTTTTTCCAAGAAATTATAATATTAGAAATTGTTCGTACATTTTTTAAAGCAGTTGGATTAAAATTTTTACGAACAAATTGAACTTTATAAACTGCATTATTGTTTGAACTGAATTTGGTGGTTATTTCAGTTACGGAAGAGGGGGATAGGTTGTAGTTTTTTAGCTCCTTGGAGATTTCCTCAGAGCTTATGCGGGGTAAACCGTGTAAAAAGGTGGTGTATAACCTATTTTCTTTGGAGCCATAAGAATGAAACTCCATCTTATTCTCTTTAAGTATTTGCTTGTAGCATTCGTACATTTTATTACTAGGAGCAAAAATTTTGGTACCAATTGAAGTACGTTTGAAAATGCAATTCTTACCAAGCAGCTTTTGTATTTCTGTAAATGAAGCGTTAGCTTCTACAACAATGGGTGGAGGTTTGTGTTCCTTAACATCGTTAATATTTGATACGGGAGTTACATCCATATCATTGAGGCCAGCAAGCAGGCTAAATCTGTTGCTTGAAGTTGATGCCATGTTCGGGTTAACAAAACCCGGAGGAAGTTTTGTCATCTTCTTATTCACAAGCTTTCTTTTTGATGAAGATTTGGCCCCTCGGGCCATCGCAAAATTTTTATTCCTGTTTTAAAGCTGGATTGTCTACCACGTGAGTTCAAATGAGATCAAGAATAGGCAATTGCAAAAACAAAAATAAACACTTGTTTTTAATTTTAAATAGTTGTACTCTAAGCGCTTTGATTTTTTACACAACCGTTCGTAAAGAGAGTTAGATTCGAACTGACACCGTTCGCCAACAAACAAAAAAAGACTTCGAAAAATGACGTCGTCAAAAGTCGCCGTGTAAACACAGCCTAAGACGTAAGACAAAATCGGTGGGACGATGATTCTATTGGTAAACAAATTATAATATGTAATAACCTTTTTCAAAAAGAAAAATAAAAAATGAAAAAGAAACATGAAAAATTAAAAATAAAAAATTAAAAATAAAAAATGAAATATGAAAAATAAAAAATGAAAATTAATAATGAATAACCAAAAATGAAAAATAAAAAATGAAAAATTAAAAATAAAAAATTAAAATTAAAAATTAAAAATAAAAAATGAAAAATAAAAATGAAAAATAAAAATGAAAAATAAAAAATGAGAAATAAAAAAGAAAAAATTAAAAATAAAAAAGAAAAACGAAAAATAAAAAATTAAAAAAGAAAAATTTAAAATGAAATATAAAAAATGAAAAACGAAAAATGAAAAATTAACCAGTTGAAATAGTAAATAATAATAATTATTTTTTTTTATTAGCAGAGCTCCTGCAGTTGATTGCTATAAGTGATACATAGAGACGCTTTCTGTTTGATTTTAAAAAAGTGCCATAAAAAAATCTTTAATTACTAATGTTTACATATCTCCCCTATGATCGGAATCACATGTTTTTTTTTAATTATTGACATTTGAAAATTGTCGAAAACATAAAAAATAGACTGATATTTAATAGCTATTGACTCGTTCTAAAGGTTTTAGGCTTTACTTTTTATTATTATAATTATTTGTGTACTTCACCTACATATATAAAATTAAAAAAAAAAAAAATTCAGTTAAATTGTCATTTTTCTCTCTGTAAATTTTAGAATTGATTTAGATTTTTCTAAAGTTATATTAAAGATTTATGGGCTTGTTTATGTAACATGAACGATAAAAGAAACGAATGACAATGCCAAAATATTGTATGGGTGATTCCATGCGAACCTTACGTCCAATTTTAAAATTTTAATTTAAATAATTTTTATTGTATTTTTGAATATTTTTATAGCCCCTATTTTTCCAGTAAGAAAGGAAAGTTGTATTTAAGTAATTTTGAAAATAAAGGCAGTGTCATGTCTGTCACATTACAAAAATACTTCGTTTTACTATAATTTATTTTATATGCTTTATTAAAAAACTAGCTCTTATATTAACTATAAACAACTGTTTCTTATTCGTCATAAAAATAACTTCAGAGCTTTTTGTATTTTACAAACATCCTCTAACACGATGTCTTTTTGATGTCTTATCTGTCACGATTGCTTTTGCCCCTCAATTTTAATACAATAATACTTTCTCACTTTTTCTAATGGTAAATATGTTGGCCAGGTCCGTCTGCATAATTTTGTATATTTTTACGAATAATGAAAAATTTTTACTGTATAATATTGGATTAGAAAGAACACTGAATGTCATGTGTGTCACTATGGAATTAGCCGTATAGGAAAAAATTATTTTGAAATATATTTCCATACAATTTTTTGACTTTATCGATTGTCTTAGCTATCGTTCGTGTTACGTAAACAGAAGGTAGGTTTATCAGCTTATTTGATGCAGGGCAAAAATTCAGAAAAATAAAATAAAATTCAGAAAGATAAAATAAATAAATATGTAATTTTTGGTTTTTCGTTTACATTAATATCTGGACTTATTGCACTATATATAACAAATGTAATTTGTAGCATTTTTCTCTCCATATTTTTGGCCATATCTTGCTTGCCACAATGGTGCTCGATTTACCCCATTTTAAATAACAACCTGCTGGAAATAATGGCAAACAATGTTATCCTAAGTTTAATCGGGTAAATGGTTTATTTTATTAATGAGCTTGATTTCAACAAACAGATAGATGGACGGACGGACATTGTTATATTGACTTGAGTTCATTTTTCGACGCGTTATAAACGGAATCACAAACTGATATATACCCTTTACACAGTGATATGGAGTGTGTAAAGAAAGTTTTTAAATGATGCAGAAAGTGTTCGACAAATTTCTGATTTGCCATATACAGTGCATTTAAATTATAATTGAACAAGTATTGTTTTTTAATTTTAATTTATTTATTAACAAATTTTATACTTTTAACCTTTTTAACCAAAACTTTTTTTTATAAAATATAAAGCCAGATTGACAATATCAGCTAAATATATCCTATTTTTGTTGGCTTAATTTCACGCAATAAAATAAAAATTGGCAATACTGAAAAAAATGATCAAGGTAATAGTGGAACTCCCAGTTTTAATTGCAAATAGTCGATAATCTCTAATTGAACTTTAACGTTGATGCTGTTTTAAAAGTTTTAAGTCACCGATTGGAGTTTGTAAAGTTCGTTGAACTTCTTTTGCTTTCAGTTTAAAATGGCGTCGCGTGCTATACGAACGTCTCGAGAACTTGGAGAGTTAATAAAAAAAAAATGATCAAATGAGGGAAAAACTATACGTGAAATTGCACAAATAGTGAGCCGCGCTCCTACAAATGTTATTAATGTTATTAAACGTTATAAAAACACAAACAATTTTAATAATAACCGAAACCGGCAAAAGAAAACAAAAAACAAACAATTATCGTGTCTTCTATAGAAATAATTCGTTACTATTAGAAAAATGGCATTATTTTTCATTTACTAGAGTAGGAAACCCCTTCTGAAATTCATTATATAACGCAGCCAGCGTTATAACACCCAAAGTTTGATCCCTGATAATTAAATAAATAAAATATACTGATTCTTGGCTAAAAATTTCCAGATATTAATATATTTTTATCTGAACTAGCTAGTAATTTTTCATTTATCATTTTCCACTTATCATTTTTCATATTCCATTTCTAATTTTCCATTTTTCATTATCCATTTTCCATTTTTCAATCTTAAATTTTCATTTTCAATTTTTAATATTTCATTTTTCATTTTTTATTTTTCATTTTTCATTTTCGATTTTCCATTTTTTATTTTCCACTTTCCACTTTTCATTTTTCATTTTCCATTTTGAATTTTTCTTTTTTCATTTTTCATTTTCCATTTTTAATTTTTCAATTTTCATTTTTCACTTTTCATTTTCCATTTTTCTTTTTCCATTTTTAATTTTTAATTTTTAATTTTTAATTTTTAATTTTTAATTTTTAATTTTTAATTTTTAATTTTTAATTTTTAATTTTTAATTTTTAATTTTTAATTTTTAATTTTTAATTTTTAATTTTTAATTTTTAATTTTTAATTTTTAATTTTTAATTTTTAATTTTTAATTTTTAATTTTTAATTTTTAATTTTTAATTTTTAATTTTTAATTTTTAATTTTTAATTTTTAATTTTTAATTTTTAATTTTTAATTTTTAATTTTTAATTTTTAATTTTTAATTTTTAATTTTTAATTTTTAATTTTTAATTTTTAATTTTTAATTTTTTATTTTTAATTTTTAATTTTTAATTTTTAATTTTTAATTTTTAATATTTAATTTTTAATTTTTAATTTTTAATTTTTAATTTTCCATTTTTAATTTTCCATTTTTAATTTTCCATTTTCCATTTTTCATTTTCCATTTTTCATTTTCCATTTTTCAATTTTCATTTTCCATTTTTCAGTTTCCATTTTTCAGTTTACATTTTCCTTTTTCCATTTTTCCATTTTTAAATTTTTTCGTTTTTCATTTTTCTGTTTTAATTTTTAATATTTAATATTTAACTTTTATTTTTTATTTTTATTAATTTTTAATATTTAATTTTGATGATAAAAAAAATATGTGGTAAAACTTGCTTAGGCCAATGTGACACGTGCAGTATTCAACAATAAGAAGAATTACAACATATAACATATCTTAAGAAAAACAACAAACACACTGAAAAATTTTATTTTTTCAAGAGTTTTTTTAAAGTTTCGTTAATAACTCGTGACCCCTTTGACCGATTTCGACGATTTTAAATAGCAACTCATTTGGGATGTTAATAAATGATTTTATACAAAAACGAACGGTCTAGCTTAGATATTGACGGCGCACAGTGGTTCAAAACCAAAAAAAAGTGGTAATAAGTCTGGAACTTCTAAACTATTGGTTCGATTGGAATAGTATATTCTAGGCGATAGTAGTCAAGGATATAGGCTTTCAAAATATTTATTTTTGAGATACCCTGTTTTAACACAGGGTGAGCTACAGGGTGCCAAATTCGACCACCTCGAGGTGGAAAATGCTTTCAAAGCTTGTAACTTTTATAAATATGAATTGATTTTTACGTTTTTTAAATTTTTCCAATAACCATTAAATTATTAACAAAAAACATGCTTATACTACCTAGTTATCGCTTATGGTTTAAAAAATATTTGATTTTAAAAATCAACATTTGAACTTTTCACCAAATTCTTTCTTGGTTTTTCGCAAATAACATTTTTACTAAAATAGATAAACAAAATCTAAAAATATGTGGCAATAGCCAGTACTTTTAAAAAAAAATACGTTGAAGTATCTTTTGAATTATTTCAAACCGTTTAGTCAGCACAAAATCTTAAAGTTGACTTTTTGAATCAGGTTCTAAAAATTGCAAATTTTTGCCAAAAAATACCCTTCATTCTTTCACTTTTTTCTCACAACCTTGGTAAAACATGTATATATTTTTCTACATATTTTAAAAGAATATGCCTCAAGAATGGTTGTAAGTGAAATTTTTAATATTTTTGGACATTCACCCTACGTCCAGCATTGGACGAAATTGGGCAATTTAAAAAAAAAAAACTAAGTTTTAAAAGTTAATACAAAAATATCCGCTCGATTTCTTCAAATATTTCACCGCAGTATTAAAGCCTTAAATATTTTTATTTATTTGCCGCAATAAAATTCACCGCCATTACATAAACGTGGTCAGGAGGGCTTAAATGGTGAAAAAAGTCAAATTTTCATACGAATTTTTTTTGTTAACATAAAAAACATACTAAGATTAGTTATTTTTATATTTTGTTTATTGATTCAGAACGACATTTAAATTATCTAAAACACTTCAAAAAATAATTTTGATACCATTAATAGTTTTTGAGATATTTATATTCAAATTTCAGAAAAAAATATAGAAAAACTATTGTTTTTCGTTTTTTTTTTGGTTTTTTTGGTAAAGTGTTCCCAAAATTTTTGAATATTACTTATTATTATATATATTGTTAAAGAAGATATATTTATCTATTCAACGATATATAACATGTCTATCAAATATATTGCAACATGCTCAAATAATGACCCCAAACCACACTCCACAGGCAAAAATTTAGCTATTTCTCTATTTGTTCATATAAATGGTCATTTACATAGTGAATGACATATTTTTTTATTGTTTTTTGGTAAAGGGTTGCATACGTTTTTATTACTTCAAATAATATTATATATATTTTCAAAGAAGGTATAATTATAAGTTAATGGTGTATGAAATATTTACCTAATGAGTTTCAACTGATCATAAAATTGCTATATATTGAGGCTATACAATGAGACAAGTTCTTCTTCTAGTGAGAGAGAATATCAGGACATATGGAGTAATTTAACAATCGGATCTAAGTTTCTATGTCGGCCAATCCGATTTGAGTACACAAAGGAAGACAAAATTACAACACAAAGCTTAGTGAGTTCAATAAATCAGGAAATTTCGAGATTGTCTCCAGTTTTTGTGGAAATATCTGGAAGTGTCATTAAAGTGTTATTTCAACCACTTTTTACAATGATTGATGGGAAAGTAGCCAATGCCGTTACAGATATAACATCTACTTGGAAATGTAATATATGTGGAAAGAAAAGTTCAGAATTTCATAACAGTTGTGATGAAATTCCTATTAATGAAAATGCTTTAAAATTTGGAATATCACCACTTCATGCAAGAATACGATTTATGGAATATTGCAAATATTTCATACACCATTAACTTATAATTATACCTTCTTTGAAAAGATGTATAAAATTATTTGAAGTAATAAAAACGTATGCAAACCTTTACCAAAAAAACAATAAAAAACAAGTAAGAAAATTATAGTCGGTCTAGACCGACTATACGATACCCTATACCATGCGTTTAGAAACCCTATCTCTTAGGCCCAATTAACTGGACATAGAAAATAAGCAAAAACCAAATTTGAGTGGGATTTTTATTAATTTTTTTGGCTGCAGATATGAAAAAGTTCATATCGGAGGCTATATCTATACAGGGACTAGGTCCAAAAATGGACCGATCCTGATCATGTTTGGTAAAGTCTCTTGTATTTTGCAAAAATATATACAAACAAAATTTGAGAAGAATCAGTGCAATATTTTTGTTGTTTAATAGATTTAAGTGAAGATCGGGAAGCAGCTCTATATGGGGTCAAAGGGATCATTTTTGGACTACTCATTAATGGATGTAATGAACGGATACCAACCCAATTTGAGTAAGATCTATATGACAATTTGGATCTTATGGCAATTTATGTCGATTTCATATGGGTAATTTGTATGGGGGCTAGGTCTGACCATGAACCGATTCTCACCAATTTCAATAGCGTTCATCCCGTGGCCGATAAAAACTTATATGCCAAATTTCATCAAAATATATTCATAGTTGCGACCTGCAGTTTGATTACAAGGTTTACATGGACACACAGACGGACGGACGGACATTGTTAAATCAACTCAGAAAGTGATTCTGATTCGATCGGTATAATTAAAGATGGGTCTATGTCAAATATTTTTGGTTGTTACAAACAGCAGCACAAAGTCATTATACCCAAACAACATAGTGGTAAGGGTATAAATATGTCATTCACTATGTAAATTACCATTTATATGAACAAATAGAGAAATAGCTAAATTTTTGCCTGTGGAGTGTGGTTTGGGGTCATTATTTGAGCATGTTGCAATATATTTGATAGACATGTTATATATCGTTGAATAGATAAATATATCTTCTTTAACAATATATATAATAATAAGTAATATTCAAAAATTTTGGGAACACTTTACCAAAAAAACCAAAAAAAAAACGAAAAACCATAGTTTTTCTATATTTTTTTCTGAAATTTGAATATAAATATCTCAAAAACTATTAATGGTATCAAAATTATTTTTTGAAGTGTTTTAGATAATTTAAATGTCGTTCTGAATCAATAAACAAAATATAAAAATAACTAATCTTAGTATGTTTTTTATGTTAACAAAAAAAATTCGTATGAAAATTTGACTTTTTCCACCATTTAAGCCCTCCTGACCACGTTTATGTAATGGCGGTGAATTTTATTGCGGCAAATAAATAAAAATATTTGGGGCTTTAATACTGCGGTGAAATATTTGAAGAAATCGAGCGGATATTTTTGTATTAACTTTTAAAACTTAGTTTTTTTTTTAAATTGCCCAATTTCGTCCAATGCTGGACGTAGGGTGCATGTCCAAAAATATTAAAAATTTCACTTACAACCATTCTTGAGGCATATTCTTTTAAAATATGTAGAAAAATATATACATGTTTTACCAAGGTTGTGAGAAAAAAGTGAAAGAATGAAGGGTATTTTTTGGCAAAAATTTGCAATTTTTAGAACCTGATTCAAAAAGTCAACTTTAAGATTTTGTGCTGACTAAACGGTTTGAAATAATTCAAAGATACTTCAACGTATTTTTTTTTTTAAAGTACTGGCTATTGCCACATATTTTTAGATTTTGTTTATCTATTTTAGTAAAAATGTTATTTGCGAAAAACCAAGAAAGAATTTGGTGAAAAGTTCAAATGTTGATTTTTAAAATCAAATATTTTTTAAACCATAAGCGATAACTAGGTAGTATAAGCATGTTTTTTGTTAATAATTTAATGGTTATTGGAAAAATTTAAAAAACGTAAAAATCAATTCATATTTATAAAAGTTACAAGCTTTGAAAGCATTTTCCACCTCGAGGTGGTCGAATTTGGCACCCTGTAGCTCACCCTGTGTTAAAACATGGTATCTCAAAAATAAATATTTTGAAAGCCTATATCCTTGACTACTATCGCCTAGAATATACTATTCCAATCCAACCAATAGTTTAGAAGTTCCAGACATATTACCACTTTTTTTTGGTTTTGAACCACTGTGCGGCGTGATCGTGATTTCCACAGACAGACAGACAGACGGTCATCGGTAAATCAACTTCCCTTGTTATAATGATGAAGAAAGTATATGGTTTTGGTTCTCAGGAATTTATTTCGATGCGTTACAAACGTATTATTTACAGACGAAAGTAAGTATAACGTTTTTAGGCGAGACGGACTCTCATAAAACAAATGAAGAGCTCAAAAAGAATAACTAGCGACCTACAGTAAAGCACGGTATTGGCTCAGTTATGGTTTGGAGTGCTGCATCAGCTGCAGGCCCAGCCAACTTGCATATATGGATTTGGATGTACTTAAGAAAAATTTAAACGAAAGTGTGGACAAATTAGGTATTAAGGAAGGATTTTACTTTTACCAAAATAATGATCCGAATTATTAAGCTTATAGAGACCGCTCGTGGTTTCCATATACTTGTCCTCGAGTTTTGGAAACGCCACCTCAATCCCCGGACTTGAATATCATTGAAGAAAAATTAAAAAATCACATAATTTCTAATCCTGGCCAATTTAAAGCTACTCTTATCGAGGTATGGGCAAAACTCGATCCATCTTATTGTGAAAAGTTGGTTAATTCGATGCCAAAACGTTTAGAAGCGGTAATTAAACAAAAAGGTTTAGCAACAAAATTTTAAAATATTATTTATTTTAATTTGTCATGAAAAATAATTTGGTTTAATTTTAAGTTTGACACGAATTTTATAGTTATTTTTGTTTTTGTTTTTTTAGTATTAATAATGTTTTTGTTATCGTTTTGCTTTAAATTTATGTTAATAACTTATGTAAAATGATAAGAATTTATTCTCTGTACCTAATAAAGATGATTTTTTTTTTTTTTTTGAATATTTAAATTTATTTATTGTTCCATTATTACTTTGAATCACTGTATCTATGTTTGAAGAGAGAGCTTTTAGAAGTTTAAGGCTTTATGTTTATATAATAAAATTGTTTGTATACATTGTTTAATGATGAAACCATAGCAAAAACGATATTTGTATGATATCGTTGGGTAAAAAATCGTAAAAAAGTAGAAAGCATGGCTTCTCTACTATTGTAAATATATTTGTATTTTTTTCAATTTATATGGGTGGGCTGCTTATGCAGTGCATAAAAAAAGTTAACAAAAAAAAGTAGTGAAAAATTATATATGCATGTCTTAAATATTTTAAAAATAAAAACACACGAAAAAAATTACAAAAATTATGATAACAAAAAGTTAATACTTTTTTTCATAAAAATTGATTTTTCTTAGTGATTAAATATTATTGCAAATTGAGATACATAACTTACTTTGATTCCTACAGAAATTGCTGAGCAAATGGAGATTCGCTTTCAACATAACTTAAACAAAGTCTACGCTAATAAGTCGTCAACGTCTTCGTGTTCTTTCCCTCATGGTTTCAATACAACAGATCTGTTAAAAAACATATCCTATGTTTATTGTTCAAACTATATCGAGCTCATGGCATCTGTACTTAATCTACGCAACATTTTCAAAGACGATGTAAAACTAAAACTCATCATAATTGATTCGTTTTCATTTACTATACGACTCTTAGAAGATGTATCTTTACGTACACGCATCATATATGAAATTTTAACAGATTTACAAGCTTTGGCTTTGGAATTTAACGTTGCGGTAATGATTAATTTCATGGGATTTTGTTCTTTTCACCATTCATTTTATAATTTTAGATTGTAATTACTAATGAATTAACCACACGTTATGTGGATGGCAATTGGTTTGTTGCCCCAGCTCTGGGTGATTCGCATAGTCATAAAATAAATCAAAGATTGATTTTAAGCCGTGATTCGGATCATGATTATCATGTTGTTTTGATAGAAAAATCTGTTATGAGTGATAAAATTGCAATACGTTTTAAGGTAATTTTCAGAACTCGGAATATTATCGAAATGTTTTAATTCCTTTTTTTATATATGTAGATAAAATCAGGTGGCATACGCAGTATCAGTTAATGACAAATCCACACAAAGTGTTATAATAGGGTAAGTTTATGTTACTCAAATTTTTTTATGTTTTATAGTTAAAAATATACAAGATGATAAACGAAATGATGATGTTTCATGGTGGCTGTTACTTTATATTATACGTCATTGTTTCTTCAGAAATGACGCATTTATTTTTATCCAAAAGCTTTAAGATCACGTGATTTATAAGTTTAACTTTTTTCTTAAGTATCTGAGAGCATAAAATTCTCAATATAAATGTGAGAGTACCTATAACAGTTTTAATATTTAGACTTAATTTAAGACATTCGACTTTGCACTTGCATTCCATGGAAAATTCATTATCAATATTTTTACTTTAGTATTTTTATACCCTCCACACCTCAGTGGCAGAGGGTATATATAGGTTTGTCATTCCGTTTGTAACGCTTCGAAATAAATTTCTGAGACCCAAAAACCATATATTTTCTTGATCATTATAACAAGGGAAGGAAGTTGATCTACCGATGACCGTCTGTTCGTCTGTCTGTGGAAATCATGATCAAGCCGTCAATATCTAAGCTAGACCGTTCTTTTTTGTATAAAATCATTTATTAACATCCCAAAGAAGTTGCTATTTAAAATCGTCAAAATTGGTCAAAGGGGTCACGAGTTATGAACGAAACTTTGAAAAAACTCTTGAAAAAATAAAATTTTTCAGTGTGTTTGTTGTTTTTCTTAAGATATGTTGTATATGTTATAATTCTTCGCATTGCTGATGTCATTACAGTTGTGTGTATATTAAAACTACACGTGTCACATTGGCCTAAGCAAGTTTTACCACATATTTTTTTATCATTAAAATTAAATATTAAAAATTAAAATTTATAAAAATAAAAGTTAAATATTAAAATAGAAAATGGAATACGGAATATGGAAAAAGAAAAATGAAAAATATAAATTGAAAAATGAAAAATCGAAAAATAGAAAATGGAAAATGAAAAATAGAAAATCGAAAATGGAAAATGAAAAATTAAATAGAAAATTGAAAAATGGAAAATTGAAAAATGGAAAATGGAAAATGAAAAATGCAAAATGGAAAATGAAAACCGAAAAATGAAAAATGGAAAATGAAAATTGAAAATTGAAAAATGAAAGATGGAAAATGAAAATTGAAAAATTAAAAATTAAAAATGGAAAATAAAATTGAAAAGTGAAAAACGGAAAATGGAAAATGAAAAATGAAAAATGGAAAATAAAAACTGAAAAATGAAAAATGGAAAATGAAAATTGAAAAATGAAAAATGATTAGTTATTTATTGTTCGGTTTAAGATCATGTATATATTTTTCTAATGAAAGAAAGATAATAATTTTTGTAATGTAAGAGAAATATTGGATAAAAATTGAAGATAGCGCTAGATGGAGTAGCTACTTTCGAACAAAGCGACTTGTTCATCTTCAGCATCCTTCATGCTTAATCAACTATTTAACTCAACATTTGAAAGAAAAGAACATGAGAAATGTTTTTTCTTTTTTATACACCGAGAGTTTGTACGAACAAGCTGAGCTTTTCCAATGTTTAGCTTTCTCTGCATTAACATAGCCAGATCAATTACAAGTCTTGTAATGTGAACAGCTCTTTGTTTTTGCCATTGTCCTCTAGATGGAACTGTAATAGCATGTGAAATCTTAACAGATTACACAAATGCATTGTACCTAATGTGTTGTATGTTATTGTTATGTATTGTTGATCTGTATTGGAATAATTAGTTATTTATTGTTCGGTTTAAGATCATGTATATATTTTTCTAATGAAAGAAAGATAATAATTTTTGTAATGTAAGAGAATGAAAAATGGTAATTGGAAAATGAAAATTGAAAAATGAACAATGGAAAATGAAAATTGAAAAATGAAAAATGAAAATTGAGAAATGTAAAATTAAAAATGGAAAATGAAAATTGAAAAATTAAAAATGGAAAGTGGAAAATGAATAATGAAAATTTAAAATTGAAAATTAAAAATGGAAAATGGAAAATGAAATATGAAAAATGGAAAATGAAACATATAAAATGAAAATGGAAAGTGAACATTGAAAAATGAAAAATTAAAATGAAAATTGAAAACTGAAAAATGGAAAATGAAAAATTAAGATTGAAAAATGAGTAATGAAAGATGAAAAATGAATAATGAAAAATTAGAAATTAATAATTAAAACTTAAATATAAAACTTAAAAATTAAAAAAAAAAATAAAAATCAAAAATTAAAAATTAAAAATTAAAAATTAAAAATTTAAAATTAAAAATTAAAAATTAAAAGTTAAAAATTAAAAATTAAAAATTAAAAAATAAAATTGAAAAATAAAATTAGAATTGCTATCTAATTCAGATAAAAATATTTTAAAATTTGCTTTTTTTAATATTAATATCTGAAAATTTTTAGCCAAGAATCAGTTTATTTAGCTGCGTTATATAATGAATTCCATTAAGGGTTGTCTACTCTAGTAAAAGATAAATAACGCCATTTTTCAAATAGTAACGAATTCTTTCTATAGAAGACATGATGATTGTTTTTTATAGCAAGAAATTATAATAGAAACTGGCCAACAAGAAAAGCTATCTTATATATTAAAATAATTTATTAATAAACTTTGCATTCAATATTTTTTTTAATATTTTTCTTCTCTCAAACCTCTATAACTAGAGTTCTAATTAACGTAGGCTGTTGACATAGGTCTAAGAACACTCAGTGGATCAAGCTCCTTCTTTTGAGCTATTAACTGCTTAAATTCGTTGGGTTTGAGGAAAGTTATGCTTGGAGAATCAACTTTACTTTTACTGTACGTTTACTTATCTTGGTATATTTTGGCATTACTGTACGTTAACTTCTCTTGGCAAATTCGTTGGGTTTGAGGAAAGTTATGCGTGGACAATCAACTTTACTTTTACTGTACGTTAACTTCTCTTGGCATATTTTGGCATTACTGTACGTTAACTTCTCTTGTCAAATTTAGGTATTATATTACAAAAATTAATATAATATAATATAATGCTGCGGAGCAGCAGGGGTCCTCTAGTTTACTTTAAATTTAATTGGTATTCGAAATTGAAATTTCAGTACCGACAACAGTTTTAAAGTGGTAGCCGTACCCAATATTGAGTTTAAGGTGCAGGTGGAGGGTATTAAAGATTCGGCCCAGCCGAATTTAACACTCTTACTTGTTCTATTCTCAATTTGTTTTCTCTAAAATAGAGATTGATTAATTTCATTAGTGAGCAGAATACCATCAATTTTACTACGTATATGACTTTTGTTGTTGTTGAAATTTTAAACAAATACTGATTGTTTCTATATGATTCATCATTGTTTGAGGTGATGTCGTTAACTAGTCTATATATATGTACTTATATCGTCGTAGTTTTTTATGATGCTGCTAATTTTGTTGAATATAATTTCATAATTGTGATTCAAAGGAAGCAAAGTCATGATAAATTAGTTTGAAATTTATTTTAATCTCATTTTATCATTTGTAAGAATTTGTACTTACAAGTTTACTTTTATTTCTAAATAATGTAGATATACTTATTATTATGTATATTAATTACAGTTGCTTTCATACGGTTACATTCATCATTTTGTAACAGATTTAGTTTTTTTTAAACATCAGATTGATGTTTAACGACTTGGAAATAGAATTTCGAAAATTAAAATGTTCTATAAACTTAATAATTTTATAAACAGACTGTTGTATTTTTTAGAAGAACAACGAATAAAAAAAAAAACAACTTATCTTCAAGATAAAAAATATTATTAAAAGAAAGAATTCAAAATGTATCTTATTTTTATAGAAAATTTTTAATATTAAATCATAAACAGTTAAAAAAAAATATTAAGTTTACCAGAAAATGTTGGTTATTTTAGACAATCAAGTTTATTTAAATATTTGTTTCGATTTAATTGTGTATTTATCCGAGACCGTTACCATCATACCTTTTATCATAAGTCACAAATATAAGTTATTATTTTTAATTTTTCGAGCAGAAGTAATTGATTTTTACATAGCCAAAAAAACTGAGTTTCGCTTGAATTTTTAACTGTCGTTACTTTTAAATGCTAACAAATTTTTTAATTTATTTTGTTGCCCTCATATTTGAGTAAAAACATAATCAGACCGTTGCGGTGAATTTAAAATTTAAAAAAAAAATGCAAAGCGTTTCCACAATGAAACAAACTTATTTTATTTTTATTGCAGAGTTTCTCATTGTCTCACTTTACAACTTTCATTTTCTCTTTCATGTTACTATATTGTAGCTAACTTGCTGTAGTGAATAACAATTTTGTAATCGAAAATATATGTTTTTGTTGTTTATGGAAGAAAACATAATTTCGCAAAAGTTAATTTACATTTGATGTTATTCAATAATTTGACCTGTAGCAAATAGAAAAAAGAGGAGTATTTAAAAAACCAGCATGTTGCTGTGTAAAAGTAACCAAACTTTATCAGCTGTTCACAAATGTCACGTACAAACGTAGCAAAAATCCATTTTGAACAGATTGAGACGTTCCGGTTACGTGACAGTTGAGTTCGGTAACTGCTCTAAATGCTTTTCATGTAACAGAAAAAAAAAACAGCTGACACGGTTGGACAACCGTTACGTTGCCAACGTTACATTTACGGGACAGATACATTTTAACGACGTGTGACTAACTAGGCCTTAACAAGGCCTTTAACAGTTACCCAAAAGCTTTCCAGCACTCGAAAATTGGAGAAATGAGAGCGCACTTCAGAGAGTAAATGTTTTTCTCTTTTTATCAGCACTTACCCAAACATTTTCTTCGGCTAAAAGGTAAAAGTATCAAACTATCAGCTGTTTTATATTGATACCTATAAAAATATTAGTAATTTGAGGTCCAACGAGTGAATAACTGTCTTGGTTGCTTCTATTATTTTCGGATAAGAGAAAACACGTTTCGATGTTTGGCTGTTTAGTCATCGTAGTTGCTGATCCGCATGTTTTTAGGTTATGTACCTATCAGCATGTGTTCTGGTTATATAACATAACCTATAGTTTAACTTAGTTTAAAGGACTTATACTCGCAGCTCACTCTAACCGCCTTTGCGAAGGCATTGCGAGCTATTGGATTTTACCCTGTATATTTGGTTATGCGCCTCTTCCATTAAAATTTAGAATGAATAATAATAACACCTATAAAAAATTAAAATTAAAAGAATTAATTTTTCTTGCTCTAAGGTTTCGCATAAATTTTTCAATTTAAAGTTTTTGTCAGTAATTTAGAGAATAAAAACTTAAATAATCTAACCCATAAAAACTAACGCCCGTATTCATAATCAAATTCTAGCAGTTGGCTAAATTTTTTTCATACGAAAATTTCAAAATTTGTATGAAAAAATTAGTTTTTATTAAGGGCGTACGTTTTTATTAAAACTCTTTCTTTCCTTATGCATATGAGTTTTAAATCTCTCCGTGACTGTGCGTGACTTTGCGTGACTATTTTAAAATTAATCTTTGGCCACAACAAGTCTATGGACAAAGTTTCAGATCGATCGGATGAGGGGAAGTGAGGTTTTAATCACTTCGTGACTGTCTAAACTCCTGTGAAAATGAAAATTAATGTTACAAAGCCAATAAGTCTAAATAATAATAATCGATGTTGTTTCAGGCAGTAAACTGAAGTGTCGTTTCTGTTGGACACACCTACTTTTAAATATTCGAAAAATAGATTAATACCATATTTATGTCCATCAAAGGGAATAAACAGTTAAAAAATTTTGATTATTTTTTTTAAGTTACGAGTGCGGATCAATAAGTCCGTGACTTTTCGAACTTCCCTCGTAGTTATATAAAATGCAACACTGCTCCCATCAAGTAAATACTACCTGTTAAGAGACTACTACTTTGCGTTTAACAGCTGTTCAAAACATACAACCTCGTGTTATTTTTTTTAATGGAACAAAGTGAATTTCGAGTGCTCATTAAACATTATTTTTTGCGAAAAAAAACCGTTAATCAAACCAAGAAAAAGATTGATAAATACTATGAGGACTCTGCACCATCGATTTCAATGGTGAAAAAGTGGTGTACTGACTTTCGTTGTGGTCGCACATATACAAATGACGCTGAACATTCTGGACGGCCAATTGAGGTCAATACATCCGAAAATGTCGAAAAAATCCATAATATGTTGTTGATGCCATAGGCATTTCATATGGCAGTGTGGTTTCGATTTTAAATGATCAGTTGGGTTTAAGAAAGCTGTCTGCAAGATGAGTGCCGCGTTTGCTCTCAATTGGCCATAAACGTAATCGTGTGACGTGTGCAGTCTCAATGGCAAAATTCCATGAATTGGGCTACGAATTGGTACCTCATCCGCCATATTCTCCGGATTTAGCCCCGCAGTGAGTATTTCCTATTTCCAAACCTAAAGAAATGACTCGGTGGAAAGAGATTTAGTCCAACGATGAAATTATTGATCAAACACATGCCTATTTTATGGACCTCGAAAAATACTATTTTTTGGAAGGGATACAATAATTGGAGAAACGTTTGACCAAGTTTATTGAGCTAAAAGGAGATTATGTTGAAAAATATTTTTTTTTGCAAAAAAAAAACTGTCATTCTAAAAGTCACGGACTTATTGATCCGCCCTCGTACACTTGAAAATTGTCGAAATTCAAATTATATTTCATATGTGTTTCAAAAAGTAATGAACAGAATGTAATGGTTAAAAAAAAACTTGTTTAATTATTTTTTTTAAATATAATTTATATAAATTATTTTTACCTTATATTTTGATTTTTAACATTTATTACTGCTTTTTACCATCACCACACCAGTATAAAATTTTAAAAATGCTGTTCTATACCCATATATTGTCCTCAGACGCCTTGGGGCCTAATTTTGGCAGTCGCAATCGAACGTATTTTTATTCGAATTTTTGTACCTTTCGGATTTTCTTATACGATAAAGAATAATATGTAACGAAATTTCTGATTCTGGGATTCGATAACGAGTGATCATACGAAAGCAACCTTGCGAAATTTTACTCGTTACTAAAATAGCATGCGAAAAGAATTTTTCCCCAAGAAAGTGAAAGAAAAGAAAATGTTAGTGCAAAATATATACACTAGTCGGCATAATTATTTTGACATACGCAACTGTGATGTCTTCTTGTCCAGTTCGTTTGATTGCATCAAGTAATGGTAAACGGGTTATGTTCAAAATAAAATACATATTTATAGCTATACGCGTGCCCAATATTTTATCGTTTACGGTATGCATTCTCTTTCTGCTGAAAAGAAAGCAAGCAGACAGCGGATTTTTTCGTGGCATAAGTATTTTGACAAAATCTTTGTGACAGTGTTCGCGCATGGTTTAGCAAGTGACAATCAAATAACTTTGGTATTTAAATTTTATTGACATTTTTTTTATAATATTCGAATAAAATATTAACTAAAAGTTATTGGAGACCATGGGAGAAACGGCTGAGTTAATCTGTATAGTGTAAAAGGCAGGATCGCCATATAGTGTAGGTGGGACGCAAGCTAGGATCACCAAATATTATAAAAATCGCTGGACCGTTATATAATGTATGCCTTGTAGCAATCTACGTACATAGTGGCATTTAAATTTGATATAGTGTATGTATGGGGGCAGGATCGCCATATAGTGTATGAGGGTGTACAAAAGGACACTAAGATTGGGTGAGAACCGGACCAATCTCAGGAGGAATTTTGTCAAGTGCTTTCCTCAAAGCAGTTCCCGCGTGCACGCTAGATGCACTTTTTTTATACAGCACGTAGGCAGATTATGCCAATGTTTGAACCCTTTGGCAGAATATGCCAGTAAAAAGAGAAAATCTCTGTTTGGTTTTAATTATAACCCTTTCAAATCAGAATTATAATTGATTTATTTATTTTAAAATGCTGGTCTTTTATATCATTATAATTTAATATTTTTACTTAATTTAAATAATAGTCTTCTCTTTTCTTTACATTCGCATATTACAAATTCATTGATTTTGAACGTTGGGCTCAATAGCCAATCAGAAAACGTTCAATAATCAATTTAAAATTTTCCCCTCAAAATTTGAGTGACATTCCTATTTGTCATGGGTTATTGACACAATTTGAATTTTCACAAATTTGTCATTTTGCATTCCAGTGATATTTAATTAACCAATAATTTATTGTTTTGTAATTCAACCCTTTACCCAAGGTTAGTGTACTTTGTGGTATGTGTTGAATGAAAAGAAAAGATATGCACAAAAAAATAAATAAATGTAAACAAATAAATATAGTAATCAAAAATAAACAAAAAATATAAACAAATAAAGATGAATAAATGAAATAAATAAAGATAAATGAAGATGTGTGTAACATCATCACACCCCTACCCTTAAGATGAAATTTATGGGTTTTAGAAAATTCATGAATTTCATTACTTAAAATAAAAATATTATTTTTGTTTCTCTTAAACTTAGTGGTTATTCTAATTTTGTTTTTGTGATATAATATTATATAAAAAAAATGTAATAAGTAATTTCTATATCTATTTATTAACAATATAAATAAGTAAGTTTACTATGTGCTCTTATGTGTAGTAATTAACAATCTATACAATTTTACTTTTTCATTTACGTTTATAATTTTAAAGTATTATTATGATATGATTTCATATTTCCTTTTACATATAAAATTGAATTTTCATTTTATATCTATTAAATTTCTCATTTAGATTTCATATTAATTACATCAATCGAAACATGTATAATTTCATGTGGTCAATGACATGGCAATTTTCATCTTTTATTTTAAAAATAATTATTTTCTTTTCGAAATTACGATAAATTTTTAGTCATCTATTCTATGTCGCGTGGTGTGTCCTTTTGATTCTTTAAAATTTTCGAGGATTTTCCCTCATTATTTTCTCATATTCTATCTTATCTTTCGGGGTTCGTTACATAACATATAAGTTTTAATAAAATATTCTTTATTAAATGAATTCCAAAATAGAACTAACTATATCATTAACAAAACAAAAATTTATATTTAAAATTAAACCCGTTGAGACTGCCGAACTTGCATTTATTTTTGGTGTCATATATTAGACAAGCAACGTCCACAACATTGTTGTCAGCCAAAGCAGTGATCGCTATGTTGTTGTTTATTCTTTAGCATACGCAAAAACCGCTGATGGTGCACTATGAGCTCACTACTATGCATGTTTAGCTAGGCAACCACCTTGTTGCTGCGCGGATGTGTTAACTCCTCCCTCGTTTAAGTGAAGGACGTCCTCGGACTTCCTGAGGCCATCAATTAAATCCTGAATGTTGTGTTGGCGCCGAGCCCTCTGATGTTTTTTGTAAAGCTTGAACGAGGTGTAGCAAAGGACCAAAAAGGCAATCGCGACCAACCCAGATATCAAAGGCCATTTTATCAGTCCCTTTCCAATATCGTTGATATACTGGGAATTTTCCATACTCAGCCTTTTTAAGTATGGTAAGCTCAGTATTTCCTGATGGCTTGTTATGTTGAGAAGCGTTGACAATGCTGGGCCTGGAGACTTCCCTACATAGTTCTTCAGGTTCTGATATAAGGAGTCGTTGACCCTGACCTCGTCGTCAAACGTGAGAAGATACGTTCCCGTCACAATCTGCTCGTGGGCATCGCTAGTCCTGATTGTAGCGGTTTCATCATTGATAATGATAACGCCATCGTCAATGACTGTCAGAGGTTCAAGATGGCTTGGACGAGTTGTGCAATGTGCTATGCCGCCAGAATGAAGTTGCTGTGCGCATGTTATATGAGACAGCTTCCTGCAGAATGTTGTTGTAAGCGTGGCGGTACAATTTCCAATTGACACCATTTGATTACCGCAGTCTGCTATGTTATTTTCATCAGCAAAATCAAGAATGGTATTATTATGCTCAACGGGATATAAAATTATTTTTTTACATACTAAACCTAGCTTAGGATATTTAATAAGAAAATGCATAAATTTATCATTCAATAGGACCCTAACATTTGCTATTTCCATTAGATCAGTTATGGTTATACCTGTAGAGCGCTCAGTGATTGTTTTATTTAAATCATTAGAATCAAGAATTGCTGGGTTTATTATTCCAATCTTTGCAAGGGTGACCGACAACATTAATGTTTCCAGCTCTGAAATTAGGATTCTATCTCTTGCGAGTAGTGTTTCATAAAGGTGACCAGTATCAATCTGTTTAGTTTTTGAATCCCTAATAATTGCGTTGACTGTCTCTGATAATTTATTAATTTGTTCTTGTGCCTGAGTATTTATAACCACTTGCCTATTAGCGGACTCAATAAGTTGCTGTTGTTTAAATTTTAGCTGCTCAAAGTCGTCAAAGTCAGGGGTTCCGGCGACCACCTTTAGAGCAGTTCCCAAGATGTTGATGCTTCTGGCATATCTGTGGTGGATGTTTACTGTTTCCAAAAGCGTATTGATATGACCTATGTCGGCGTCAAGTATTTTTCTCATGTGTGACTGGGGAAAATGGTTCGTCAACAACTTGGTTTCTTCTGCCATTTCTGAATACATGGTAAGGTTTGATGAGTGCCGCAAATATTCATATCCCTGCCATATTACTACGTCACCATCTGTCAGAGGTATGTAGTCTGAATTCGAATAGTCGGTCAGCTTGGCGGTTGTTGTCGCGACAAGAAACAGCGCAATCAAAATCCTAAATGAAAAAGCATAAATTAAGAAACTTATCTTAAATTGTCCTTATGGACCGCCCTCCCTTTTATTAGAACCGTCGTTCCCAGATCAGCTTCTATTTCTTCCTCTATATATAGAGGTGTTAGTTTATTTCCCAATCTCCTGTTTGTTTTTACAAGTACTTTGTCACCCCTTTGAAAGGTTCTATTCTGTCTTGTCTCATTCAGTCTTTGCATTTGAACGTCCTGGGCCCTATTTACCCTTTCCTTAATCTCTGCCTTGAATTCCGGCGGGAATGCATGGACTATGTCAATGGGCCGTTTTTTTGTCACCGAGTGGATAGTCTTGTTGTACTCTATTGTCGCTTGAAGTATCAGTTCGACTGTGTCATTTAAGTTTCTTTCGATTTTCAAACATCTTGCAATTTCCGCAAGAGTACTATGAAATCTTTCCACCTGCCCATTCGACGTGCTGTGGAGCGGTGGCGCATTTACAATTTGCACGTCAAAGCGATTTAATAAAAGAGACCGAATCGTTCCTGAGTTCAGAGAGGGTTCATTATCGCAATATACCGTTTTTACGTGGGGGTAAAAATTCATTAACTGTAAGATTGGTGGTTCTATATCTACTATTGTTCTAGAGTCAATGGGTTGAACAATCGCGAATTTTGAAAACTTGTCAATACAGGTTAGAAAAAATTTTTTATCTGTGGAATATATGTCGATATGTAATATTTCGCCTACGTGAGAAGGAATGGGCGTTTCGCCTATAATATGCTTTTTTGGGTGTCGGTCATATTTAGCTTTTCTGCAAATTTTGCAATTTGCGACAATTTCATTAGCCAAACGGGTCATCTTCGGAAAAAAATAATCCTGCAAAATTTGCTTCGTATTTTCTTGAGCGGCTCTATGCGCCCTGTTATGTTCAGTGACTACTATTTCCTTTTGTTCACTTTTGTTAAATATATCAATCACCATTCGGCTTGCGTGCCAAAAAGTTGTTGTTGGAAAAGTTTTTACTAGGTTATTCTGTATGAATGCCAGTATTGGCAGTTCGCAGTGAATCGCGTTCACTACATCTTTTTTAACTGCATCGTAGACTATCTGCATTAAGTTTTCTCTATTGGAAAAATTTATGAGATGTCTGGTTTTCTCACCAAACATAATTATCGTACGTGTCGAGGGAACTTCGCTCTGTTCTATTATTATCTGATTTCGAAAACAATTTACAGGCTTTTCGGTTGATTCAATTGTGTAGGTCAGGGATTGTTCACTGTGTATTGTTGCACGGTCAGACTGTGCCTCCTCTTCAAGAGCATGAATGTTTTGCCGCGATAGAGCATCCGCGACGAAATTTTCCTTTCCAGGCTTATAGAAAATATGTGCGTTATGCTCGTCTATAAATGCCTTCCATCGTTTTATTTTCGCGTTTGAGTTTCGATCCGAAACTGCGAACGTAAGTGGCTGGTGGTCAGTGTAAATATTCAAATTCCTTACACCGTACAGATAGTTTCTGAGACATTTCAAAGCCCACACTATAGCAAGCAACTCTCGCTCGTTGGTTGGAAAATTTAATTCGGAATCTTTCAGGGTTCTGGATATCATGGTAATTGGTTTTCCGTCCTGCGACAAGACCGCCCCAATACCCAAAGAAGAAGCGTCCGTTGTCAGGTCAAATGACTTATTGTAATCCGGATAGAGCAACAAGACATCTTCAGATGTGAGAACCCTTTTCAACTTTTCAAATGCCTGGTACTGTTCCTCGTTAAGGCGCACTGGTATTTTCTTTGACCGGGTAGCGCTCACACTGCCATTCTCCCCTTTTAGTATGTTAGTCAGTGGTCTGGCTAAAGATGCAAAATCCTTGATAAAACACCTGTAGTAACTTGCCAAGCCCAAGAAGGAACGAACATTAAATAGTGTGGTGGGCCGCTCGTAGTTTTTAATCGTCTCTATTTTGCTAGGACTCGTTGTAATACCCTTTTCGCATACCACAAAACCCAGATACTCAACCTGTTTTTTAAAAAAATTTGACTTCTCGCGTGAAACTCTCATGTTAGCTTCATTTAACCTATCCAACACCCATGCTATATGCTCAACATGCCCCTCCATACTTTCCGAGAAGATGATCACATCATCAACATAAACATAGCATGATTTCCCTATTTGATCTCGGAGCACGTCATCTATTGCTCTTTGAAAAATACTAGGCGCGTTCTTCAGCCCAAAGGGGAGCCTACAAAACTCGTATTTTCCATTGCCCACCGAAAATGCTGTTTTTTCCCTATCCTTTTCAGCCAACAAAATTTGGTGAAATCCTGATTTCAAGTCAAGGGTTGTGAAAAACTTAGCCTTCCCGAGATTTGATAGAATAGCCACAATATTTGGTATCGGATATTTGTCATCTATGGTCTTTGAATTCAACTTTCTAAAATCTATTACCAAACGCTTCTTTGCATTTCCCTGTGCGTCCATACCTTTCTTGTCAACCACCCATACTGGGTTATTGTACGGTGACCTGGATGGTCGAATTATGCCGTCTTTAAGCATACTTCGCATTTCGGAATTTACAAAGTCTGATACACCCATCGGGTAAGGGTATAATTTAGAATATATCGGGTCCTCATCTTCTGTGCGAATGGTAGCAACAATCCTGGTATTAAAAGGGAGTGCCTCGTTTGGGTCCGCAAAAACACCGATTCGTTTTTTTATCATTTTCTGAAATTGTTTTTCAATTTGCTGGGGTACCTCAATATCATCTGTGTTAGTAAAATTTACACTAAGGCATTTTAAAAATTTCATATTTTCAGATTCAGTACTAGTTCTTAGTCGTTTATTTCTAAAGTCCAAAATTGCATTTGTTTGATATAAAAAATCTAGCCCGATTATTCCATCGAAGGTAGTTAGATCGGGGAGCAAAAAAAATGTTGTGTTAACATTAAAAAGCCGCATAGTGCATTTTTTTTCTACAATATTATTCCCGTGAAGAGACTTTACAATAAATGGATTATTTACTTTTGATACAAAGTTTAGTTCCTTTAAAGGTTTTATATAATTTTTAGAGGCACCCGTGTCAATTAGCAATCTAATTTTTTTCCCTGCTATCGTTCTCTCTACATACGGTAGCAAGGAATCTTGTCTAAAAAATTAATTTGGTCATATTCTTCGATTTCATTTTCTATATTTGTTGCCTCTATTTCTGCTAGGTGTTGATATTCTTGCTCTGGATGATCTCCTGAGATCTCTTCCTGTGACAGGTTGTTGACCCTCTGATGTTTAGGTCCGGTGAACCTGGCTGTGCCGCTATTCGGCCTCTTAAAAACTTGTCCCAGGGCTTGAGTATTTTGGTATTGAAATTGTTGATTTGCCTGGTATTGTGTCGGTTGCCTAAATTTTGATGAAGGATCAACATCCATTGGTTGAACAACATCTTGCTTTGTAGGGCCTAAATTGTTTTGTTGTCGCTGTCTATTAAAGTAAGGATTTTTTCCCTGTCGATAGTCATTTGAAACAAAATTTCTGGGGCTTTGTTGCCTTTGTTCAAGTCTATGTGCCTTATCTTCTACGCTTCTCGCATAATTTGTTGCAAATAGAAATCGCTCGTGGTTTGACTCGACTTCTTGAGCCAGCGCCAGAGCGGATGGCAGGTCCTTTGGACGAGCCGAAAAAAGAACGTCGCTTAAAGACTTCTTTGTTCCTGAAATAAAAACACGCAAGGCGTCTTGTCTGTATTTTTCATTTAGCGACGCGGCCACTACACTGTCATACGACATTATCGTCTTATTTATTAAAAGAGTAAGTTTTTTTTCTACTTCATCGTAGTATTGTAGTAATGTCATATTTGCTTGTCGAAGGGTCGATAGTTCTTGCTCGATGAGATATATTGGGCGCTTGTCAGCGTAAGTAAAGTCTAGCCTGTTAATAATTGCCTTGAAATTCAGAGGTGTGTCGTATGATGATAGCACCATGTCCGCCGAACCCTTGACTTTGTTTCTAATAATCCCTAGGGCTTGGTAGTGTTTTGAGCTGCCTTGATATTGTTCAAAAATTTTGTACGCTGTATGCGCTGCTTTTCGCCAAGAAACGTATGTTTCATGTTTGCCGTCAAAGTCTGGTAACGATTTTACTATATCCAAAGGTTCGTCACACCCTATTCTATTATCGATTTCTGCATCCCTATACACTTCTACTTGTGGTGAAGAAACCGTCGAGTTAGTTAATCTGTTTGTAGCTTCTAACAATTTTTGCTCAAAATTCCTTTCCTGAACTGCCAGCGCGCTGTTCACGGCGGCCTCTACTACCTGTCTCAATTCGTCTGCCTTAAGTGCCATTTCCTGATTTCTATTCGACCACCAATTTGAATCGCGGGTTGTACGGCTTATTGGTTGTAATCTAGCTGCTAATTCTGTAGAGATTTCTTCCAAATCACTGTCAGTCATAAGGGAAATTCACTTTCTTACAAAGATTGGTTAATTCACAAATTGTAATGATAACTACATTAGGTTTTTTTTTTTTGTAATGGCAAAACTAAAATTTTTTCACTCTTTTTTTTTTTTTTACTTTAATCTTTGTATTTTTATTTTTTTCCAAAATTAATTTCACTTTTTCACTGAGCGTCTACTTACATTTTATCCTGATTTATTAACTTAACGTATCCTAATGACGTCTGCCTTTGCCGCTGTTGCTGATTGTTTCTCGTATTGTAAGCTGCTGCTGTAGCCACTGTTCTGCTTATTGATGTTATATGTTTTTGTTCTGTTCCCGTTGATTTGACGTAGAAATTTAATGGAGTAAGTTGTTGTTGTTACCAATGTTCTGCTTAGCGATGTTATATTGCTGCTTTTCTGTTTTCTGTCGATCCGACGTAGAAGTTTAATAAAGCAAACTACTGCTGTTACCAATGTTCTGCTTAGCTATTTTATACTGTGCTTTTTGTTTCCCGTCGGTCTGACGTAAAAACCTTATTCGTCGTTATAATAATTTTTTATTTGCACTTGGTGTGGAGAAATTTAAATAAATTTAAACGACTTGGCTTTGGTTCATAAGCCGTTGGGCGCCAGTTTTAATAAAATATTCTTTATTAAATGAATTCCAAAATAGAACTAACTATATCATTAACAAAACAAAAATTTATATTTAAAATTAAACCCGTTGAGACTGCCGAACTTGCATTTATTTTTGGTGTCATATATTAGACAAGCAACGTCCACAACATTGTTGTCAGCCAAAGCAGTGATCGCTATGTTGTTGTTTATTCTTTAGCATACGCAAAAACCGCTGATGGTGCACTATGAGCTCACTACTATGCATGTTTAGCTAGGCAACCACCTTGTTGCTGCGCGGATGTGTTAACTTATATATACTCATATACTCTTCGTCACTTTTCCATTATAGTGCGAATTCATTATTTCATTTATATTTTCTAGATCATAGCTATCATTATATCTTTCATTGCGACCTTTGTCTACAATGTTTATCAAATCATTTATTTCCTATATATATTAGATGTCAGTTTCTTCACGTCGAAATCTGGATTTCGCAGAATTATCACTGTATCTTATTATATCAGGCACGTAGTTTCTCCATTATCGAATCTAGTTTCGATGGATTATCACCACGTCATAAACGCGCAAATTTATTGATTCATTTTATACCCCTATTATATATTCTTTATATCATTTCCTTTCAATTATTTCCTGATGTACACACACCGATCTTGGAGTGAACATTTCCAATAGGCGCTGTCATCTCTATCGTCTGTCCTAGTTCGTCAGTCATCACCAGCGTTTTTATTATCTCTTTTATTATGTTTATCTTCTTTTAAAATTTCCTGTTTTATTTCCATTGTCTTTATTTTCTTTTATAAAAAGTCTTTCCTTTATTTTCACCATTGTCATTGCCAAAAAAAAAAAAATGTTGTTAACAATATTTCATATACATAAATTTTCTTAATTGGTTTAACATATTATATTCAATTTTCATTTAATTCTATTATGATTTTGATATAAATTCCATAATAATGTTTTGTATTGTCCATTTTTTAAAATATTTGTATTTTATTTTCTACAATTTTCTTTTTGTCTAATTGCGCTATTACTTTAATATAACAATTTTGTTGTGATAACTTTACATTATTATTTTAGTTAAAAAAAAATTTTTTTTGTTGTTGTTTTTTTTTTTTTTTTATTCCTATGTCTCCAATTTTCCGATTTCTCAATCATTAACTTAATTTCTATATCCCTCGTCGTGGGAATTCCAATTCTTCGATGGTTGGAGCTCTTTTCATCCCTATAAACTTCCACCATCCTATTAACCATTTTAACTTCTCTTCTTCTCTTAGATTATCGTCATCATATAACAATTTTTGCTGCTCTTTCCGTTCATCCATTTCTATGCTGATTCTAACTCTGTTCTTTGTAGGCATCTATATAGTGGTGTAGGTGTTTACAGGATCGGTGTTTGCAGGATCGGTGTTTGCAGGATCGGTGTTTGCAGGATCGGTGTTTGCAGGATCGGTGTTTGCAGGATTCGGAAAGTTCGTTGTCCAGGGTCTAATTTGCAAGGATCGGGTAACAGAAGTTTTTACCAGGATCAAATTTGCAGGATCGCCATGTAGTGTAAGTGGGGGCAGGATCGCCATATAGTGTAAAAGGCAGGATCGCCATATAGTGTAGGTGGGACGCAAGCTAGGATCACCAAATATTATAAAAATCGCTGGACCGTTATATAATGTATGCCTTGTAGCAATCTACGTACATAGTGGCATTTAAATTTGATATAGTGTATGTATGGGGGCAGGATCGCCATATAGTGTATGAGGGTGTACAAAAGGACACTAAGATTGGGTGAGAACCGGACCAATCTCAGGAGGAATTTTGTCAAGTGCTTTCCTCAAAGCAGTTCCCGCGTGCACGCTAGATGCACTTTTTTTATACAGCACGTAGGCAGATTATGCCAATGTTTGAACCCTTTGGCAGAATATGCCAGTAAAAAGAGAAAATCTCTGTTTGGTTTTAATTATAACCCTTTCAAATCAGAATTATAATTGATTTATTTATTTTAAAATGCTGGTCTTTTATATCATTATAATTTAATATTTTTACTTAATTTAAATAATAGTCTTCTCTTTTCTTTACATTCGCATATTACAAATTCATTGATTTTGAACGTTGGGCTCAATAGCCAATCAGAAAACGTTCAATAATCAATTTAAAATTTTCCCCTCAAAATTTGAGTGACATTCCTATTTGTCATGGGTTATTGACACAATTTGAATTTTCACAAATTTGTCATTTTGCATTCCAGTGATATTTAATTAACCAATAATTTATTGTTTTGTAATTCAACCCTTTACCCAAGGTTAGTGTACTTTGTGGTATGTGTTGAATGAAAAGAAAAGATATGCACAAAAAAATAAATAAATGTAAACAAATAAATATAGTAATCAAAAATAAACAAAAAATATAAACAAATAAAGATGAATAAATGAAATAAATAAAGATAAATGAAGATGTGTGTAACATCATCACATCTGTGTTGCTAGAGCTTCAATATTGGCTATTTTAATCCTGGAGTCGCAGTAAAAGACGTTGTAATTGAATTTAATTTGTCGCGCCAAACAGTGCCACTAACTATCAAATTAACAAATTAAGAAACCTAATGACATCAGAAACTTACCTAGATCAGGTGCTAAACGCAAAACAACGCTAATTGAAGACCGAATCCTTCTGCAGGCATTTAACAAAATTATTCAACTAAAGCCTCAATCTGCTGCAAATCAATGGAATTAGTCGTCCAAGAATCCAATCAGTGAACATAGTGTTCGGCGACGTTTAAAAGACGGAGATTTTAAAACATACAAAGCAAGAAAATACCTCCATATCAGATGTGAACAAGCTGAAGAGATTGACCTTCCCAAAGGAGCATCTTCAGAAGCCAAAAGAGTTTTGGAGAAGCGTTCTATGGACAGATCAAGGCTCCTTTGAGTCCAACTCCTCAAAACAAAAGATTTTTGTAAGGCTGCCAGAGGTACGAAGGCCAAAAAGTGAGCCATGGTGGAGGCAATGTCATGTTCTGGGGGTACATTGCGAACAATGGGTTGGGTGACATGGTTCCCATCGCCGGCTCGCTGAACCAAGGCCAATATTTGAGTACCCTAAATGATAACGCTTTCCCTTCCGGTGACAGGTTGATCGGAGAATCCTTTATCCTGCAACAGTACAATGCCCCATGCCACAAAAGCAGGGTGATATTAAAATATTTGAAGGATGTTGATGCTACTATTCTGGACTGGCCACCCCAAAGTCCGGACTTGAATACCATTAAATACGTGTGGTCACTTATCAAACGTAAAAGAATTGGTTATTTACATAAAATCAAAAAAGAGACAATTTCCGAGGTCAGTTCCTTTTGGAATTAGATATCCTCAGGGGTCCTTCAAAATTTACTGGACTCAGCTCCAAGACGCCTTCAAAAAGTTATTGAAGCAAAAGGGGGCTACACATTTTATTAACTCATAATCAAATTTCTATACATTTGTTAAATATTAAGCTTCTTTTTTTTTAATAACAATAACTTGTCAAAATACTTATGCCAACACCTCTAAATTACTTTCATTCATATCTTTTTAATTTTTTATGAAAGAAACTATTGAGTTATTTTTTAGTTTATATTAGCAACTAGCTTAACCCGGTGTGCTTCGCTACCCCTCATCGTTATAAAATAAAATAAAATAAAAATATTTATACATTAACAAAATATTATTTATTTAATTTAGAATTAATTATTGCAATGCTTTAGGATATAAATACAATATTTTAAGTTTGTCCATCTGGAGCATAAACATATAAGTCAGTGGGTTTCCCTGCGTGAGCATGCAACATAAAGCTGTCCATGCGAGAAACATGGATTTGCTAAATTTAAGCCGCAAACTTGAAGAGATTGACCTTGAGCTTTGTTAACAGACATCGCAAATGCTAATCGAACAGGAAACTGTAATCGTTTGAAGTCGAATGGTAAATCAGTTGGAATCATTGGAATGCGTGGCAAAAGTACATCTGTTCCATTATATTTGAAAGTTTCACACTGTGAAAGTTTAAGAAAGAATGGTCGGGCTTCCTACAAATCGGAAACAAAGGGAAACACCTTATTTAGTAAATCAATCCATGCCAAATATTGAGTTGTTTGTCCACTAACAACTTTATATAGTCAAGGGCATAATAGAAGTTATTATGGATTTTAATTTTTCTAAAAAGGGCGTGGTCCCGCCCAGTTTTCTTGTAGTACTATTTCTATTAATTTCAATACGATATATACCAAATATCATTGCCGTAGGTTAAAAATGGCCGAAATATAACGATTTTAAATTTTGGGTTATATGGGCGGGACCACGCCCCTTGGCCCACTAACAACTTTACATAGTTAAGGACTTATTATTTTGCAAAAATATCCTTTTGTGAAAATTTCATGACGATCCTTCCAGTAGTTTAGAAGATATTACGATTTTTTATTTTTCTAAAAAGGGACGTGGTCCCGCCTACTTTTCTTCTGGTATATATTTCTATTCATGCCAATACCATATGTACCAAATATGACCGCTGTAGGTCAAAAAATTCCCGAGATATGACGACTTCAAGTTTTGGGTTATATGGGCGTGGCACCACCCCTTTGTCCAATCAAAAAATTATATAGCCTATTATTCCTTCCAGAGTAACAGAACACGCTGTGAAAATTTTAGGAAGATCGGTTCAGGGGTTTGGCCTCCTATAAAGCACAAACAAACACACATTCATTTTTATATATATAGATAAATTGAAAGCAGATTAATAATAATTTAAAGTAAAATGGGGCGAAAAAGGGGGATTTGGTAATAAAAAAATGTATGGCTACCTTACCTGTAGATAAAAAGTGTATAAAACTTTAGGTAAATACATATTACAAAAAAAGTATTTTGTATAGCAAACATTGTTAATGGTATAAGTAAGTATCTGAATTAAAAAAAAGGGGGCGGTGAAGAGGGCGTGGTTCATAGTTATATGGCGACGTTAACAGTATTAAGAGGAATATACTACCAAATAAAAAAAAATCCGTTGGAAGGAACAAATTTGTACAGAGAACAAAAAGTTTAAAATTTTCAAACAAAATTTGGTGTGAAAAGGGGCGTGAAAGGGGGCGTGGCGTAATAAATTATTATTTCTACCTCGCCTGGAGTATAATGTGTATACAATTTGAAGTAAATCTGTTAAAAACTATATGGGAGCAATTACATAATTTTAAAAAAGTGGGCGTAAAAGTGGGCGTAAAAGTGGGCGTGGTCGAAAAAAAAGTACCCTATTAATCATGTCAGATCAGTTAAATGCTGTGAAAATTTCAGGAAGATCGGTCCAGAGGTTTGGTCTCCTATAATGTACAAACAAACAAACAAATAAACAGACACACATTCCATTTTATATATATAGATATCTAAACAAAAAAAAAAAAATTACATACATACATATATTCTATAAAGACAACTAAAAATATAATACAAATTTTGTCTTTTGTCAAAATAATTATGCCGACTAGTGTATAATATATGTATTTGGAAAAAATATAACTTTTATTAGTTTTAGGTCAAATATAACAAAACAAAACTTTATCCATAAGGAGATTCTTAGCAGCTTTATAGAAAAACATGCTGATTTAGCCAAGAGTATTTTGCAGAATACTTTACAAGGAAGACAAAGGCCTAGCCAACTATGGTATGTCGTATTTTTATACCCTATACCACTATGTGGTTTGGGTATAATGACTTTGTGCTGCTGTTTGTAACTACCAAAAATATTTGACCTAGACCCATCTTATATTATACCGATCGAATCAGAATCACTATCTGATTCGATTTAACGATGTCCGTCCGTCTGTGTGTCCATGTAAACCTTGTAATCAAACTGCAGGTCGCAAATATGAGTATATTTTGATGAAATTTGAACGCTATTGAAATTGGTGAAAATCGGTTCATGTTCAGACCTAGCCCCCATACAAATGACCCCTATGAAATCGACATATATTGCCATAAGATCCAAATTATCATATAGATCTTACTCAAATTGGGTTTGTATGCGTTTATTACATCCATTAATGAGTAGTCCAAAAATTATCCCTGTGGGACAACCCTTTCTCATAGGCCCCATGTAGAGCTGCTTCCCTATCTGCACTTATATCTATCAAAAAACAAAAATATTGCACTGATTCTTTTCAAATTTTGTTTGTATATATTTTTGCAAAATACAAGAGACTTTACCAAACATGATCAGGATCGGTCCAATTTTAGGCCTAGTGCCCATATAGCTATAGCATCCGATATGAACTTTTTCATTTCTGCAGCCAAAAAAATTAATAAAAATCCCACTCAAATTTGGTTTATGCTTATTGTCTATATCCAGTTAGTTGGGCCTGAGAGATAGGGTCTCTAAACGCATGGTATAGGGTATCGTATAGTCGGTCTAGACCGACTATAATTTTCTTCCTTGTTTTCGTATGAGTTTGAGAATGAAAAAAAAACAGAATTCAATCCATTTTATTAATATTTTATTTCTTTTTAATGTTTTACTTTTTTTTTAATTTAAAATAAACATTTTTTTACATTTTCTCTTTAATCTGTTTATGTAGTGTTGTAAAACATATTTATTTTCGTCTTTTACACTACTGAAACAATAAATAGTTTCGCTTGGTAACGAGTAAGGAAATTAGAAATATTTACACTATCGAAATAAGTTTCGATACGGAATAATTTAAATTTAATCCGCGAAAATTTGGCCCCTGTAATTTTCAAAGTAGAAATCCGTTGATTACTATTTTTTAAAAAATTGTACATAGCCATTCCGCATTTCATCGATTTCACACTTTTTTTTAATGAAATGTACTTTTTTAAGAAAATTACTTTTTATTAATAAATAATTTTTAAGAAAATGTTCTTTAATAAGAAAAGGTACTTTGTTAAGAATAGGTTATTTTTTTAAGAAAAGTAATTTTTTTTTTTTAAAATAAGTTTTTTTTTTAAAAGGTACTTTTGTAAGAAAAATATCCTATTTTAAGTCAAAACTCTTTTATAAGAAAATGAAAACTTTTTTAAGAAAAGCCACATTTTTAGGAAAGGCACATTTTTAAGAAAAGGTACTTTCTTAAGAATAGGTTATTTTTTTACAAAGGTACATTTTTGAAAAATTAATTAGACCATTTTTTAAGAAAACTTACTTTTTTACAAGGGGTACTTTTTTAAGAAAAGATACATATGTGTGCATGTTGAATTTATGCGATGCTGGTGTTAATACTTAGATATGTGAGTGGTAATTTTATACAATTACAGTGTGACAGAGTCAGTGAGTCAGTGATGAATATACCTACTATATATTACGATATTTGTTGCATTGTTTATTTATTTTTTATTCAGTATGCAGAAACCAAAAATATAGAATTCGGAGTTCAGGACAATTCTATATTTCTGCACAGCAAAAGTCTTAGTACGCATTTATAACATATTGCAAAAAAAGTTGTAAGCCAAATTGTTTTTCAAAAATCTCATTTGTTATTTGTAATGGTAAATTTTAAAAGAAATAAATCTAATTCTGTTTCATAAATTGTTTAAAAAAAAATGTTTTATTAATAAAAGTGAGCTAGAGTGCTTTGAAAAATGTTTAGAAAGGAATTAACAATCGAGCATCTATAATATTAATAGGCAAGACGATTTCTTGTGACCGATATACAAATTTTAGTTACAAACCGATTTTGACAAAAAAAAATACCCCATTTGAATGGTATTTCTTTGTAGCTTTCCACCATATTTGCAGATTTGCACCGTCTGGAACGATTTTTTTTGGAGTAAAGTGCATTTAAAGTTCATACTAATACATACATAAAATTCTACAATGCTGTGTATGTGTTTATTATAAATATCAAAAGCGCTGCGTTGTCTTGTGAATTGGCTGTCATTGATTAGCGTACCTTTAGGCTCTTATAATTTTATTTATTAACTTAAAAAATAGTAATAACACAAAATCGCAAAATCTTACCCCAAGCTTTCTAACAAAGCAAATCAACCATACGAAAAATCGTAAACCTCTTAAAAAAAAGAGGAAATAATTGAAAATTAACCACGAACAGAATTTCTCCCAAAGTTAAGTGATAGAGAAGAAAGAAAAATATTAAGAGAAATCCATTTACAAAACTAATTCTAATTACGCCGTCGATCAAAAGGGCCGGGTTCTATGCTCGAACAGCACGCACGACGCCTTTCGTAAATGAAATCAACAGAAAGAAGCTTATGGATTTTGCAAACGAATAAAAAACCCAAACAAATGAGTTTTGGGGTAAAGTTATTTTCTCGAACGAATCTAAATACCATATTTTTGGCTCGGGTGGACGCAAGGGCGTAGCCAGGATATGAAATAGGGTGGTGCCACGAAAATTATGATTTTTTATGATTATGATTTTTTATGATTATTACAATTTCGATCTATTTGAGGAATAATCTGCGTGGATCTTCTGAAAATTTTTCTAAAATTTTTTCCAAAAATTCGTCCTTCTTCTCGGTGGGCGCTTAGCATACATAGTCCTGCAATATATATATACTTATTTTTTGATAATAAATAAAATTGCATATTATCTAAATGCCTTTGCAAAATCTGGTCGCCACAATCGATTCTCAGACTTATTAGATCTTGGAAAATACCAAAATAAAAAAAATTATAGTATAAGATTTTCTTTATTAAGAAACTATACTACCTGGAGTAGTGCTATATTGATTTTTTCCTCGCAAAGCCATGTCATGTGTTCCGCAAAATAAAATACATGTTGTGATGGAGGTAACAATTTTACGGTTCTCCTCTATCAGTTTCTTATGACCTGAAACCATCATTGCGTCTACTGGAATATTTGTCAAAAATGATTTCGCTGCTTCTACCGCTTGCTTATGCCATTGATTACTAGCATGTTTTTTGCAATGCTCATGCATTTGTTTATAGCGTACAAAAGCTTTTATAATAAATGATCCTGTATACCCTTGTACGTTTTTTGGAGGAAAAAGAACGCAATACAAACAAACTGATCCCTTAAATTTTTTGGAGTACGCAAGCCAAGGAGTATACATTTGTTTTTTTTTATTTTTATTTTAGCCTAGTTCCGCGAAGCCAAGTGGCTTGTCTGCAGATTCTAATTTTGGCTATTTTTTTTTTGCAGCGACACACCAAAGCCTCTGGTGGGAATCGAACCCACGACCCCCGCATGATAGGCGAGCACGCTACCTACTCACCTACCGGTGAGTGACAAAATTTTCTTTTTGGGTCAGCGGAATCTTCGGCAAAATTATAATTCGGCGATGGTATCCAGTAGTTATTTAGCATTTCTCTTTTAGCACTGTCATCCATTACAAATACGCGGCCAACCCACTGTCCAATATCATTTATAGGCCAATTTTCAGCAAAATCTTCCCCCATTGATTCTTGGATCACTGGATCTGATACCACTGGTTCTTGTGGCATGGAATCGCATACATTTTTTTCTTGTACAGCCTCTTCATTTGGCTGAAGCTTGCGTTTTTTACTAACACCAATTCCTAAATATAATAATTTTTAGTTTAAATTATGATAAATATAATTTTTAATTTTATTCGACCTTTTTAATATAATATTTAGAAATGAAAATATTCAAGCTCTAGGCCTTGTTTTATTAGTTTTAAATAATAATTTTTATTTATTTGTTGCTGATATTTCGTCTTTCTTTGAAAGACATCATCTGGGCTATTAATCTAGAAATAACAACAAAAAACATATATGTATATGTATAAGTAGACAAATCAAACACGTATGTATAACACAACAAAAAACTTTTACATTAGACTTATCAAGCACAAAACTTAAAAACAATGATGAGTAGTTTCATCAACGTCTAATTACCAACTAAGCTTAAAATAAATATTGCACTATGATCGTTTGTTAACGAGATGTTTGTATAATCTTGCAGAGTTCTCATCGACGTCGGCTTTAAAATTCATCCTTGTTGTTGTTTTAATAATGTGTAACATTTCTAATATGAATCGTCGGTTATAATTGTTTTCACTCTGTAAGACTCGTACGTTGTCGAAATCAGGAGTGTGTTTTGTTTGTGCACAGTGGTTTACTAATGCAGTTTTTTGTGTAGAAATATTTTGTCTTAGTTTTTGGTCTGATTTGTGCGCTGAAATTCTTGTCTTTAGTTTGTTTTTAGTTGTACCTATATAAACTTTTTCACATATCCCAAATTCGTTGCCATTACATGGAATTTTATAAATAACATTAGATTTATCTAATTTATGTATTTTTTTTTTCGTTTTACTGTACAATTTGGCTAGCGTGTTGTTGGATTTGTAGGCCATTAAATATATCTCATTGTTAAATAATTTTGATTTTTCAAATCTCTCAGATAATTCTGGAACAAATATGAGAGATTTATATATTTTCGGTTGTTGTTCCCTATCTAAAACCTTTGTTTTGTATTTTTCATAATCGAAAAATAATTTATTAATAAGATTAGTCGGAAAATTGTTGTCATTAAGCATCATTTTAATCTTTTTGAAATTGTTTCGGTGAAAATCTACATCACTGATGGTCAATATTCTTCTTATTAAATTGTTCGCCGTGTTGATAATTATTCTTTTAGGGTGTTTTGAGTGAAAGTTAATTATTCGGCTAGAGGCGTTCGATTTTTGATACCAGTCAATTTTGTTGATAATTATTCTTTTAGGGTGTTTTGAGTGAAAGTTAATTATTCGGCTAGAGGCGTTCGATTTTTGATACCAGTCAATTTTAAGTGAACCATTTTTCCGTATTACAATTGTGTCCAGATATGGTAACTTTTATTGCACTCCTCCTCCATAGTAAACTTAATGCTGGGGTGAAAATCGTTCAAACTCGTCATAATTTCTTCTATTGCACTCTCCCTCACTATTCCAAACAAATCATCTACATATTTAGACAGAAACTTGGGTTTTGTTTTTAGTTTTACAATAGAGGTGTCAAGTAGTTTTTCCATAACAATATCCGCCACAATTGGGGATGCCGGTGATCCCATGGGAAGTCCTTTCTTTTGTGTAAATATTTTTTCTTTAAATTTAAAATAGCGGTTGTCCTTAATGCAGAATTTTAGAATCTTTAGAAATAAGCCCTTTGTCATGTTAGTGTGTATTGCAATATCTTCCCATCTATATTCAATAATTCTTAATGCTAAATCAACAGGTACACTTGGAAACAGGGACACTACATCAAACGAGATTAATCTTTCATCGTCGTTTATAGTAAAATCTTTTATCCTATATTTAAATTGTATTGAATCTTTAACATTATATATCGAGTTCTCCGTGATTCTCTTTAAAATACCTGTAATATATTTACAGAGCTCACTCGAAGGTGATTCTCTCTGGTCACACGCTAGAAGCGAAACAATGTCTTCGTACTCTTTGATAATAACTATGTATGTATATTTCCTTCAATTGAATAGTACCTTCAGTGGATTTTTAACAATTTTATATTGTATGCATGTAAAAAAAAAAAAATATTATAGAATTAGGTGGGTGCTACGACCCTCTAGGCCCATACCTGGCTACGCCCATGGGTGGACGTGTTTTAGCAGGGAGAAAACCTGGGAAGAACCATATACATATAATACGCATAAAACAGTGAAGCATGGAGGTGCTGGTGTCATGGGGCTGCTTGTCTGCACCAAAGGTTGGTTATTTGGTAGTTATTGACGAAAAATTAACCGGTTTACCTTAATATATTGAAGAATAATCTCAATCAAAATGCTGAAAATTTAAAATGTGAAATTGGTAGCGATCATTACTTTCAACAGGACAATTATCCTAAGTACACTGCTGCTGACGTTAAGATGTGGTTAGTATACACCCCCTAAATAAAAGTCAGCTCAAAGATTTGCTTCCGACAGAATGGCAGCAAATTTCTGAAGAGCACACAAAACAGCTTGTTTACTCAATGAACGAAGTTTTACGACTTAAGGAATATCCTGCAAAGTATTAACTAAAGTATTGTAAAACAATATCAATATATTTATTTATACTAGCAGGTTCCAGCACTCGAAATTCGAGCGCAAATTCTAGGAAATTTTATTTTTTCATTAAATAAAGACCCTAAAAGTATGCTTATCAATTATAGCCAATTCACAAATCAACACAAAAACAAACTCATTTTTATTACAAACCCATTAACAAATTTATTAAACACACACATAACATAGTATTGTATAGTTTTATGTATGTGTTAGTAGCAACTTTAAATGCAATTTACTCAAAGTAAAGGAAAAAACTTAATAATCTGTAAATCTGCAAAACGGCTAAAAAAAATACCTTTCAAATAATATACGTTTGGTCAAAATCGGGATAAAACGGTAGAACAAAACATCGGTCACAAGAAATCGGCTAACCTATTAATATTATAAATATTTTCTAATTTTTCTCAGGGGTACCCAGACTTTTGTTGCTCATAAATATGCAGTTGTCATGGTTTCTGAATTGTATGATTTTGCTTTATTAAATAAATTAATAATTTTTTATTATGTTAGAGAATTTATAATATTAATAATAGACAAGGCGATTTCTTGTGACATATTCTACACCTTCAATTACTAACCGATTTTGACAAAAAATATACCATTTGAAAGGCATTTCTTTGTAGATGTGCACCATATGATACATTTCTTTTTTAAATAAAATTTATTTAAAGTTCCTACTAGCACATACATAAAACACATGTTTAAGAATTCAAATAAAAAACTATGTGGTTATTAAATTTGTGTTGAACTCTGAATTGGCTAAAATTGATTAGCATAACTTTAGGCTCTTATGAAATTATTAACAAACGAAGTTATATAGTTCTGGGTGTTAAATATTTATAACTACTGTTTTTACCCGGTCTTGCCCGGGATCCAAAGGCCTTTGACTTCAAAAATGGTTCACTATGCTTACCAGGCGCTGAGTACTTAGTCCCCAATGAACCATTCCTCAAAAAAATTAACTTTCTCCCAAAAAATTTGTATGGGATTGGGGAATTTGTTCATTATGAAAAAATTCCCCAATGTTTACGTTTTTGGGGGAACAAATTCATGTTTTAATGCAATTTCAAATTTTGTGATCTTTAAATTTAAAACTTTTTTTATAAGACACTACAGTGAAAATGCTTCAAAAATAAGCTGCGAAACCGCCTTAAGTTTGTTGTTTGGATTTTATTTATTTTGTAAGCATCAAATATAACGAAATCGTTTGCAAATTAAAGGAATCAGAACTTTTAAAAATTGAATTACTTTATTCAATAAGTGATCATCAGTATGGAAAATTTGTTCATTTCTTTTGGGGACCTTTTTTTAAAAAATTTGGGGAATTTGTTCATTGGGGACTAAGTGCTGAGCGCCTGCTTACCATTACAACTTAGCATGGATTATTTTGAGCATATTATGTCTAAAAGTTACGAATTTTAGTTATTCTAGAGCTTGGGGATATACAGCAATTCTGGTTTTTCCTTCTGGTGCATATACGAAAAGCTTATGCTGGCTCCCAACTCTGGAGCAGGCGACAAATAATTGTGCCGAATCTTTGATACCCTCCACCTCGGTTTGAGTCTTGATAATAAATGTAAATGAAAAAGTAAACAATTTGTTAAACTTAATACCAAATTATTTCAGCAAATTCTTTGGGTTGGTTTTCGTCTTTTCTATAATTTCGGATTTATTTCGGTGTTTGCTTTTTGGTCATCATGGTTGCTGATCGGCATGCGTTTAGGTTATATACCTATATGCATGCGTTTCCGGTTATATGACATAACTTCTCGTTTAATTTAGTTTTTGCTAATTAAATAGCTCGCCCTAACCTCCATTGCAAAAGTAATGGTTGTGTAGGGTGGCTATATGCATTAAATCGTGCTAATTGGAGATGGCTGTATAGTTTCTTTTAACTGGCCAAATATTTCTTCATTGCGGCCATATAGGTCGGATGGAGTAACAAAATAATAACCAAAAAAAAACTCTCTCAATTTTTTTATTAAAATATTGCCATATTTGGAAAACATAGAGAATAAATTTATAATAATATATATTCAAATTAGGGATGCCAAACGCAAAAAACCAAATGTCCCAAACATTTTAAATAAAATAATTTGTTCTCTTTATTCTCTGAAAAACTTCAAATTTTCATCCAAAAAAATTTTTGAAAATTTATATATAAAAAATAACATTCTCATCAAATTGCGTTTATTTATGTAACAGTTTTTATGTTCGCAATTCTTAAATATCATTTGACGTTTTCTAAAATTCATTGAATTTAAATAAATGTTTTCTGTAGTGTGATTCTGTAAATTTCAACGATCCGACAATCGCAAAATATATCGACAGCTATTGTTGTTTGCACTAAGGATTAAGTGATTCACTAAGTACATACATCTTAACGACAGTCGACAAATCTATTTTTTTATTTATTTAAATTGTAAACGAGTGGCATCTCTGTTAAAATAAGCGAAAAACGCAAAGAAGAATAGAAAAAAACAAATTACTTCGTGTTTGACAGGATGATTTTATGTTTATGTTTATATATATATATGTTCCTCTAACTCCCGCTGGAGCATAGGGCGCCAATAATTGCAGATCTCCATCTGACTCGGTTTTGAGAAATAGACCTTAATTCGTTCCAAGATACACCCAGTTGATTCATTTCGGATTCTGTTGAACGTCTCCATGTTATACGTGGCCTACCACTTTCTCTGCCATCTTGATGAAATGGGTTCCATCTAAGAGCTTGCTTGGATACATTATCATCATTTCGACGGAGAGTGTGTCCAATCCACTGCCATTTCCGTTTACGTATCTCAGTTGCTACTTCCATTTGCTTTGCTTTTAGTAACAACTCGGCATTCGATATTGTTTGAGGCCAAAAGATACGTAATATCCTTCTTAGGCAGCGGTTGACAAATGTTTGCAATCGTTTTGTGATCCTGTTGGTGACTTTCCAGGTTGTACACCCATATAATAGGACAGACTTGACATTTGCCTCAAAAATTCTAAGTTTAGTGGTTTGAGAAATTTTATTACTTTGCCATACTGGAGCTAGTATGCCAAAAGACGCTCTTGCCTTGTTAATTCTAGCATCAACATCAAGTTCGGTTCCTCCATTAGGTGAGATTTCACATTCAAGATAACAAAATTGTTCACATGCATCATAAGTTTGGCTGTTGATGGTCATTGGAACTGTTGTTGTACCAACACTTAGTGTTTTTGTTTTGCCAGCGTTGATTTTGAGTCCTGTGTATTGTAGTTTTTCCTGTTTTTATGTTTAATATCTCTTTTTTTTTACTAATATTTCTGTTTATTTATTTTTATTTATATAAAAAAGTTTTTTAATAGAAGCAAAATATTTTCACTATTTTATGATTTTTATTTATGTATGACGACATTTCAACCTAAAAATTTAAGTTTTTATCGATTGAATAAACAACACAAAAATGGTTGTCGTTTAGATAACAACAACAGCTGACATTAACAATAGCGAATATTGTTTAAAAATTTTACTGATAATTTTGCTTTTCTTTTTTAACGATTCGACAATCGTTAAAAGAAGTTACTGAAAAGCTATTAATTTCTCCTGAATGCCAATATTTTTTTTTAATGTAAACATTTTTTAAATGTAAACATATTTGGTGTTTTTTTTGGAATTTCAATTTGTGTTTAACGAATAATATATTAAAGATGCAATTGATGTCTTCTAAATTTAAAATTATTATTTCCGAAGTTTTGATATGATTTTCTGAAATTCAGTTAATATTTTCTAATTTGTAATTGGAAATTTTAATTCCAGTTTTTAGAATTGATATTTTCTTAAATTTGAATGGAAAATTTAAAAAGTTCAATTTTGTATTTATGTGAATAATAATGCTTTAGTAATTATAAACAATTTTTAAAAATTAGATGTAATCGCAATCAGATATTTTGTAGGTAAAGCAGAATAATAATTCTATATAACTATGTAGAACTGTTTTGAAAGCAAAAAACTCATTGATGAACTCGGTAACTCTATTTTGTAAAGACAACAAAAAGTTAATATGCCAATCTTATGTTCATATTTGTAAAAGAATAATGAAAAAACGTATGAAATAAAAGACCAGCCGGTGTATACTCTTAACATTGTTCTATATGATATCTATTTGAAAATATTGACATTCATGATAAAATAGAAATAACTATTGCAAAGCTAATTAGAACAAAAATTGTGGCGCCATCTACTGTGGCATAGTCATGCTGAGCAAAATGAAGTGACACTCTGTTAATGCAAAAGAAATGTATTTTCCCCACAACAAAATATTGCAGAATTTTATGTAAATAAAATAATATACCGATTTATTTCTAACATGCAGTTATTATGGATATACATATATTGAATACATGTATATTATTTGTATTATTTAATATGTATGTACATATATGTAAATATTACACACAAAAAATACAACATCAAACGTTATTTTTGTGTTTTTCTCTTTAAATAAATTAATACATTAAAATTTTTTTTGCTAAATTTACATTGTTTTTTTTTTTAATAACTAGGTATTTTAGCATTATTTGCTTTAGATTCTGGTGAATTTTTACTCCCTTTGTATTTACTCGTAGTGTCTGCTTGTCGAAAAAATTTTGGATCGATTTTAACCCCTTTCCCGTGACCCAATCGATCTGAAACTTTGCAGGCAGGCTCGTGGCAATGACAGAAATGATCTAGTGAATTTTTTTTAGTGATGCCAAAACAATGGAAACTTTTAAATTTTTCTACCAGAGTTAATAAAAAAAATGTACAAAGGGTTAGTTTTTATTATATTATTACCACAAAGACCACAAAAACAACAAGTCCAGCTATGACAACAATACAACATTTAGAATAACAACAAGAACAATATAGAAACATCATATTTTTAATTTTTTTTTTACTTTTTTAGAGATTTCCCTGGACCTGTTCCACCGATTTTAATGAAAAAGAAATCTTCCCTTGAATTTGGTGAATCATTCTCACTAAAAATTATCACCTTAGCTATCCTATTGAGGGCGTGATCGTGACAAGAACAACAAAGAAAATTACATTTTTTCAAGACTTTTTTTAGATCTTCATTAAATCTCGGGCCCTAATCGACCGATTTGCACGATTTTAAATAGCAAACTTCTCAGGATGTCAGTTATTATTTTTTATGTCAAAGAGCACCCTAGCTGCCCGATTGATGCCGTCATCGTGATTTCCACAGACGGACAGACGGACAGATGGACATCGCTATATCAACTCCGGTTGTTATAAGGATCACAAATATATGTATTTTATGGGGTCCAAAATTTTTTTTTCTAATTATTACAAACGGAATGACAAACTTATATATACCCTCTGCACACTGGAGTGGAGGGTATAAAAAGGCAAGACGGGAAAATTTGTAATAGGTTGATTTAAAATATTTATTTCATAATGGTGTAAACTCAAGAGTAGTAAGTAAAGAGATTTATGCACAAAATTTTTGGGAAGTCCATTGAAAAATTAAAATATGTTAACAGACACTAAAAGCGTATACAGAAAGCGTGGCCGATAAAAGTATATGACGACCTTGCCTGGAATTTGAGAATAATGTGCAGTAAATTCGAGTGAAACCCATAAAAAATTAAAAAAGTGGGCGCAAAAGTAGGCGTGGCAGATAAGAAGCATATGGTAAAAGATCGTGTGTACCAAATTTCAGAGTAACCGTTAACAAATAAAAATTTGTATAGTGAACAAATATAAAAAAACAAAATGAATTTTACATAAAAAGTGGGCGTAAAAGTAGGCGTGGCCGGTAAAAAGCATATGGCGACCTTTCCTGGAGTATAGGGATGTGTATACCAAATTTCAGGGAAATCCATTGAAAAATAAAAATTTGTATAGCGGTCAAACAAACAAACAAACAGAAAATGAATTTTATATATATAGATGAATTTTATTTAAATATTCATAATAATTTTTATATATAGTATTTATATAGATTAAAAAAACATTGAAAAAAAATTTAATGAAAAAATACAATTTCCTAGAACTTGCACTCGAATTTCGAGGGCTGGGCTCTGCTAGTAGATAGTAATACATAAGGTAAAAAATAACTTTTGCCTTATTATTGGATTAAATTAACAAACTGTCTTAATTCGACCAAGGTACCATCAGTTGTACTACACACTGTATTTGAATTAAATACGAATTTTGCAATGAAATAAGTTACACTCTAGAATGTTTGAAAATAGTCTGTAAAAATAACCTGCCGATAAAAATACAACCTATTAAAATTTATAGCAAAAATCAATTTTCTATACAAGTCAAGAGTAAAAGGAAAAATGAAATGTACATTTGGAATCCTAATAAAACAACTAACAAAAACGTGACTCACTAGGGTGGACACACAGAACTTACAACACAATAGTAAGAGCATAACTTAAATTGACACACTTTAACTTACATTCATACATATAAATGTTTAACATGAACTAAACAACTATTTTCCATTACAATTAATTTTTTTTCTTAATGAAAAAAAAAAGAAGAAAAAAAAAAGAAATGTACAATATAAATTTTTATAATAAAAACTTGTTTTCTCTGCAACATTTTCACTGGGCTCTATTCAAATTTATTCGAAATTTTATAACAATTTTATACTCCTGCTATGGCGAAAATACTCAATATAATGACGTCATGTAAATATATACAATAGAAATTACACCGGTGGAGTTAATCAAAAGAAACAGCAACACACTAACAACATTTGTACAGAGCCGGCATTATTGTATTGTTTGTATGACAAAAAAAAGTTTCTCGCTGCTTTTTTATACATTCAGATTTTGCTCTAAAGTTTATCGAAATAATAAAACTCGGTACTCAAAAGAGAATTGTTTCAGTCTTTAAACAAGTTTCAACGCGTTAGCAACGTTTATTCATTTTTGTATTTACTGGTAAATAGATTTTTTCTTTATATATATTAAAAAAAAAAAATTTTTTTGTTAAATTTTTATTGTTTAACTTTGTGTTTTGTTTGAGAGTAGACTAGATAGAAAATGAAATAAATTTACAAAGAAACAGAAAGATAAAGTGCAAAAAAATCTATACAAACAAGTGAATTCAGTGTTTTTTTTACATTTAAATTGTTTAAATACAGATCTTCATTAAAAAAAGAAGAATTTAAAAAATTGGGTGCGGCATACAATTAAAATTATGGCTTTTAACTAGAAAATTCCTAAAGATTTCTATAATTCTTCGTTTTAAAATCATTAAACAGTTAATAAACTAACGAAATTTAATGGTGTTGAAAATGTTAAAAAAAATTTAATATTGAAATTGCTAAGAGTATACGGTGTGCTATGACTAAAATTTAGATGACATCATCAATTTTTACATTAACCACTGGCAGCAGCCAACAACAATAAAAACTGTACTACAGCATTGCTATGGTGAAAAAAATCACACCAAATTTGTTTTCCAACTTGTTTTCAAGCTGATATATATCTTGAAAAAAAAATTACAAAATTTCAAAACGTTTTCTTTAATTCCAAATTCTTTACATTGAAACAAATTTTTATTCAAACATTTCTTTTCTTTTGGGCTTGAATAATAAATCTTAGCTTTAAAGCTTTTTTTTCTTACTCATATGACCTTAATTAAAAAAGTTACTCTTATTAAACCTTGTAACACCCATTTCAACTAAATAGACTTTACAGTTTCCAGTTTCGAATTCGTAGTCAATTCAGAAAAAAAAAGTTGTTTTTTTTAATATAGATTTTCTTCATTCGATTTTTAAAATTCGTAAGATTAAAAAAATATTTTTTGATTCTGAATATAAATTTTAAATTTGTGTTACATTTAACAAGTTCCTATAATATGTGATATAAGAAATATACATATGTACGTTCCCTCCGATTTTATGGTTTTTCGATTTTAGATTCAAAACCTCTGTAAATTCTAAATCAAATCATAAAAAAATTTAAATTTTACGAAAAACATAAATAAATTGGAAAAAATTTTCTTGGTATTGAATCATTGACAAAACAATTGAAGCTCAAATGTTGATTTCCTTAAAAATTTAAATTTCTATGTTTAAATAGGCTATACATACATATGTAGATGATATATATAGCCTATTTCAATATAGAAATGTAGACTCCAGATATTTGGAAAAACCAACTCATGAGGAAAGTGGAACTACTTAACAAGAAACTAAAATACGTATTTGATGTTTTGATTTTTCAATTTTGTAATTAAAATTTTTGTTGATATTTTGATTCTTTCGTTTCATTATAAATATTAATTATGAAAGCTTGTGCTAAACTCTAGTATGTTTGTCTTGCTCCAATACAGTAGATTTGTTTGTGAAAAAAATTGTTCTAATTATAGTCAAATTAATAAACATTTACTGCAATTAAATGATTCAATGTTAGATTGAAATGTATAATACAATTCATTTCAAAGCAATGAATTTTAAAGTTGTTTGTTTAGTATGAAATAAATTTGCATAAAGCTTTTTATTAACCCATTAAGTTCACTTTTAAAAAACTATAAATCTTTAGGATTTGAGGAAACTTGTAAGTGATTTTTTTAAAGTAAATATTGGAAAGTTTTTACGGAAATTTTATAAAATTTAAATAATTTCAAGCAGCTGATTATTAAGCTGAGTACACACGAGTGAACATTAGTGGGGCATGTTTCACTTAATGTTCCCTCATGTGTAGCAATGCTTCATGTCAAAGTTAATTTTTTAATTTTGGTTCCTCAAATATCAAATTATTTTGATATTTTTTAATGTTTCCGAACTCAATGGTTCCATCGTCTTTATCGATGTTTACAATTTTTGCTTACATATTTCATTGAGAGCAGTCGTGCTGTAATGTTTTGTATATCGGAGCAAAGAAAATAGAAGAGAGACGAAAATGGTGAAAATTTCAGATAACTAAAATTTGAGAAATTTTATAAATCAATATAAAAATTTTTTAATTAATATTTAATAATTAATATTATGAATATACAATTTATTTTCTTCCACGTATATTTGTTTAGTTCATATCTACTTAGTATATTTAATAAACACACAGAACTGAAGTTTCGTTTTTGGTTGCATCGTCTGTACTTCGTGTGTACTCAGCGTTATGATTTTTTCAATTTAAAAAAAAAACTAAAAATTTGGTAAATTAAAAAAAAAAAAAATTAATAAATCCGTTTTTAAAATATTTTAAGAAAATAACTAAAAAAAATTTTAAAATTATAAGAATTTTTTTTTTTTTGGAAATTTCTTCATTTTAACTGAAAATTTAACAAAACGAGTTTTTATCACATATTAAAATTTTTAAGAATTTACGGAATTTTATTTGGCAATTTAAAATTATTCATTTGATCTAATTTTTAACGAACGGCGAACTTTTATACTTTTGTTTCTTCTTTTTTAATCCTATTGAAAAAAACTCAAATTTAATAAATTTTAAAAATAATAGATCCTTAAAGTATAAATTTCAACAGACTGAAAGGTAATTTTATTAGAAAAGGAAAATTTAATTTTGAAAGAAAAGTTACTTTTCTTAACCCTGGAAGGTTACTCTTAGTACATTAAAGTTACTCTTCGTCGAATCGACGAACAATTTTTTTAAAAAATTTCTAGCTGAACGATTTTTAAAGTAAAAAATAAACAAAAATTTTTTTTAGTTAAAGATAATAATAATAATAATAATAATAATAATAATAATATATGATAAAGAGTAAATGAGCTTCATCGATTCGACGAAGAGTAACCGTCCAGGGTTAAGTTTTTTTTTTTTTTTTTATAGAAAATTCACTTTTTGTGAGAAGGTTTTTGGTATAAAAGATTTTTTATGAAAAGATACTTTTTTAAAAAAGGTAATTATTTTAAGAACAGGTATTTTTTTAATAAAAGGTACTTTTTTTTAATAAAAAGGTACTTTTTTAATTAAAGGTACTTTTTAATAAAAGGTACCTTTTTTAATAAAAGGTACTTTTTAATAAAAGGTACTTTTTTTTAATAAAAGGTACTTTTTTTAATAAAAGGTACTTTTTTAATAAAAGGTAGTTTTTATTAAAAGGTACTTTTTAATAGAAGGTACTTTTTTTAATAAAATGTACTTTTTTAATAAAAGGTACTTTTTTAACAAGTTATTTTTTTTTTTTTTTTAGAAAATATGCTTTTTTAAGAAAAGGTACTTATTTAAGAAAATGAATTTTTTGCAGAAAATTTACTTTGTATGAAAAGGTACTTTTTTTAAGAAAAGGTATTTTTTTAAGAAAAGGTATTTTTTAAGAACAGGTACTTGTTTTAAGAAAGGTGCATTTTTAAGAAAATGTTTTTTAAGAAAATGTACTTTTTTAAGAAAAGGCATTGTTTTACGAAACGTTGCTTTTTAAAGAAAAGGAATTATTTTAAGAAAAAATACTTTTTATGAAAAGGTACTTTTTTTTAGAAATCTACTTATTTTATTTTTAAGGAAAATTAAATTTTTGTGAAAAGGTATTTTTTAGAAATTTTTTATGAAAAGGTACTGTAGTTTTAAAAAACGTACTATTTTTAAAAAAGGGATTTTTTAAAAAAAGGGTATTTTTATTAATAAAAGGTACTTCTTTTAATAAAAGGTACTTTTTAATAAAAGATACTTTTTTAATAAAAGGTACCTTTTAAGTAAAGTTATTTTTTTAAATGTTCTTTTTTGAGAAAATCATTTTTTTGAAGAAAATTAACTTATGAAAAGGTACTGTTTCTAAGAAAAGGTGTTTGTTTTAAAGAAAAGGTATTTTTTTAAGAAAAGGTACCTCTTTTTAAGAAAGGCACATTGATAAGAAAATATATATATATTGTTTTAAGAAAAGGTACTTTTTTAAGAAAATGTACTTTTTTAAGAAAATGTATTTTTTTAAGAAAATGTATTTTTTTAAGAAAATGTACTTTTTTAAGAAAATTTACTTTTTTAAGAAAATTTACTTTTTTAAGAAAATTAATTTTTTGAAGAAAATTTAATTTTAATGAAAAGGTAATTTTTAAGAAAAGGTTTTTTTTATTAAGAAAAACATTTTTTTTAACAAAATGTACTGTATTAAGAAAAACAATCTTTTAAGAAAAAGTACTTTTTAAAGAAAATGTACTGTTTTAAAAAAAGCTACTTTTTTAAGAAAATTTACTTATTTAAGAAAAAGTACTTTTTTAAGAAAAGTTTCCTTTTTTATTTAAATTAACTTTTTAAGTAATATGCACTTTTTTTAAATAAAAATATACCATATTAAGAAAAGGTAATTTTAAGGAAAGGTACTTTTTTATGAAAACTTGTTTTTTTTAAGAAAAAAGGATTTTAAAGAAAAGATATTTCAATAAAAAAGATACGTAAAGTTAAGGAAAGGTAATTTTTTTTGGAAAATATACTTTTTCAACAAAATGTACTTTTTTAAGAAAACTTACTTTGTAAGAAAAGTTACCCTTTAAAGACAAATTACTATTTTAAGAAAATTACTTTCTTAAGAAAATGTACTTTTTGTAAGCAAAATTACTTTATAAAGAAAATTTACTTTATTAAGAAAAAATAATTAAGAAAATGTAATATTTTTTAAAAAATTGATTTTTTTTTTAATAAAATGGTCCTTTTTAAAGACTTTTTATTAAAACATACATAATTTTTTATGAAAATGTACTTTTTTTAAGAATATGGCATATTTTTAAGAAAGGGTACTTTTTTTTAAAAAAGAAATGGTACTTTTTTATGAACAAATACTTTTTAAGAAAAACATGTTTTTAATGTAAAATTTACGTGTTTCTAGTTATTACTCAAGGTTCAGAAAATACACACATGAAACACACAATGTTCTGTTCTAAACATATTTTTATTTTCATATCAATTATGTGTGTTTCTAAATTTTGTACGGTGCCCAACACAATCATGACTGTGTTTCGTTTTAATATTTCGTTATCTACACGAACATTTTTCTATCACGTATTTTTTTTTCGAACATACATAAACCACACAGATTCAGTGTGTATTTTTTTCTGAACTCTGTTATTACTTGGACGTATAAGTGATAATTTAATGAATTTAAATATTAATCATACAGCGTCATGGAGTCAGTGATCAGCGTACTAATTATTTATTTCTTAATTTAAAATAGTAATATCAATATCAATACATAGAAATCACCCGATTTTCTTTTTGGCTCCAACTTTTCAGTAGAAATATACAGATTTTGTTTGCATTTGTATTGATTTTGTTATAATTTTAAAGATTTTAGGGATTGTGATTCCAAAGGTTCGTTAAAGTCCATTACATTTTGTCATTTTTACGGAATTCTTTTGAATTATTTTTAATTCCTTTTGCTTGAGAAGTAAGTGAAATTAGTAATTTTGTATAAAAAATTAAAAATAAGCTAAAATTATATACATATATCTTTTTAACAAGAACAAATTTCCTCAAATTTTAAAAGTTTACTTTATTTTTTTTAGTTTTCTTAATGGGTTAATTAAAAGCTTTATGCAGTTTTGGTATATTTGAAATAATTACTTGAAAATGCATTGATTTGAAATTTAAATTTATTGTTGTTAGTATTAAATGTATGTAGTAAATTTTTGTTAAATTGACTGTAATTAGAACATTATTTTTCACAAACAATTTTTTCACTCTAAATATTAGAAATTTTCCAGTATACAGAGGGGTTATGAATCACCATTTTGTAAACAATTAATTTTGAAATTATTTTCGTAATTTGTTAGCTTTACCTACGTTTTCCAATGTTTGTTTAAATTATTTTCTATTTTTTGTTTGTTGTTTGAGGTATTTACTCGTAACTTGTCTTTTAGATAATGTCAATTAACTGTATTTTATTTAAGTTTACTTTGTTTGTTTTATTTTAATAAAATCACGAGTTTTCTCTTTCGTAAAATATTTAATTTTGTTTTATTACTCATATTGTACATACATATGTACATATGTATTGTATATATTTGTGTCTTAAATAATTAGCACAATATTTTTATGATTTTACACATGGAGATAATATCAAATAAAGTTAATTTATATATATTCTCAGAAACGTTTAATTTGCTTTTAAAAAACATGATCGAACTTAAAAACAATTTCACCGAACTTTAAAACCAAAGCACTATTGAAAGTTTAAGCTGAAGTTACAGATAACGCGATTTGACGGCAAAGCTTTTTAAGCTTTCTTAGCTTTATGCTCTTTGATTGGGACAAGTTATATAGGACGCGTTAGAAACTTTTTTTTTTCTTTTTCCCCCTTTAATATATTTTGCTACTCAATATTTTCTTTTGTATACAAAACCAAGCTTTTATGTGTTCTATTACTTTCGTATAAATAATGTTTATAAACATTGTTTATAAATTACCATCATATCATATGAAACCATAGAAAAATCGTTTTCGTATGATGAGGCTGCTTAAAAAATCGAAAAAAATTGAACCCATCAGTGTTAAATCCTGAAATTTACAGGATGTCTTGGGAATATAACTGAACTTTGTTGGGTGGGCTGATTTTAAAGTACGCAAATAAAAGTTATAAAGGAGAGAAAATAAAAGTAGTGAGAAATTTTTGTATAAACATCCTAGTTTAAGATTTTAAGTGAATTTAGAATGCTCGTTTTATATAAATATTAGTAGACCATACATTTTTATTTTTAGAAATGAGGCTTCTAAGAATAGTATGAGATAATTGATCCGAAATTGTACTATAAAAATATAAAAAGATCTCAAAAACAAATATAACTTAGTTTTAATTTAATTTGAAATTATTATTTATTATCTATTTGTTTTAGTGAAATGATTTTTTAGTAATATTTTCTTTCAAATCGTTATTTAGGTAATAATATTTTTTTTAATTAACTAATTTTTTAATTATAATTTTTTTTTTTATAAAATTTCTCTATATCTTTCAATAAATATTTTTTCATTATATTTTGTGGTGAATTCAAAATATTTTTATACCCAAAAAAAATTTTTTTTTATCAAAACTCAGTTGGTGGTATAGGGTGTAATGACTTTGTGTTGATGTTTGTAACTACCAAAATTATTTGACCTAGACTCAACTTTTATTATACCGAATCACTTTCTAAGTCTATTTAGTGACGTCCGTCCGTCCGTCTGTGTATCCATGTAAACCTTGTAATCAAACTGCAGGGCGCAAATATGAATATATTTTGATGAAATTTGGTATATAAGCTTCTATCATATTCATATTCATACCTAATCCCCATACAAATTACCCCTATGAGATCGACTTAAATTGCCATAAGATCCAAATTATATATGTAGATCTCGGTCAAATGTGTCAATTTATGTGTGTTTATTACATCCATTAAACAGTAGTCCAAAAATAAACCCTATAGGATAATTCTTAGTCATAGCCCCCATATAAAGCTGCTTCAAAAACAAAAATATTCTACAGATTTTTCTTAAATTTTGTTCGTATATGTTTTTGAAAGAATAAGTGACTTTATCAAATATCGTCAGGATCGGTCCATTTTTCGACCTAGTCCCTATATAAATATAGCATCCGATATGAACTTTTTCAGAACTGCAGGCAAAAAAAAAAAATAATAAAAATTCTACTCAGATTTGGTTTATGCTTATTATCTATACCCGATTAGTTGGACCTAAGACCAATTCTCTAAACGTATGGTATAGGGTATCGCAGAGTCCGTCTATACCGACTATAATTTTCTTGTTTTAAAATATAGATTTTTTTATTTAAAATTGTCAAATCATATTTTTTGTCATCAATAAATTTTAGTTTATTTAAATTTGTTTTAAATCAGAATTTTGAAAAAAAAAATTTTTTTTACTCAAAATTTTCCGATCATATTTTTTGTCATAAACAAATTTTAGTTTATTTTATTTTTATTTTTTTTTTTGATTCAAAATTTTTTTTCTTGCCTCCTTTATTTTCATTAAAAAATTTATGTTAACTTAAATTATTTTTATCAAAAACTTAAGTTTTTTTATAATAAAATTCTTCAATTGATTAATTTTAAGTAAAAGTTACTATAATTTTTTAGTTTTCAATATTTTTACATAGTTTTATTTTACGTAAAATAGATATTTCACCACTGAAATGCCTTTCTCTCATTTAACATTGTTACTCCAAATAATATAACAAGTTCAAGGTGCTCTATTTACTCTGCAAACCCGAATATGTACAAACAAAAGTGAAAGTTTTTGTGTTATACTTATATATTAAAATTTACATGGTCTATAAACTATTACTTATGTTTGTCGATAATAAAACATATTGCGTGGTGATAAACCAACATAAAACGACGACAAGATAGCGAATCCATGAAAACACACAATTAAATAAAGCTATTTACTACGAATATGAAGGATTGTGTAATAGTAAAAACTACATAACAGCACATAGTTTTTGTGTATACACTGAGTATACAATATAATACACATTCTATACAACAAGCCAATTTTTTTTTTACAAGATGACATCATAGCAGTATTTGGTTAAAGTAGATAAAAAAAAAATAGGAAGAGGCAACGCATAAAAATATTTTTATTTAACATAAAAATTAAACATAAAATTTAACAGTTTAATTTTGGCTAAAAGTATAGATATAGAAAGAGGGTTTGTTTCGCTTCATTTTATTTTACTCATTTATCACTCATTTATTATAAATGTCTTCATATTGTGTTGCTCAACAGTGGTTGTTTACTGTATTTTACTTATAAACATAAAACTGTCTGCAACATAACTGAACTGATGTTTAACAATACATGTTTCAAGATCTCAATAAAAAAAAGCAGTTAATGTTGCATAAAAATGTCTTAATACATTTTTTACATTTTTGATTTTTCATATATGTTGCAAGAGAGTTGTTACAGTACTTGATTGATATTGCCGTCCCTTGGATGACAAAAGAAATAAAAAAAAATATATACATATGTTAAAATTTAATAATGTTATTGCACTGCGAAATGTCTTGTTATTTTTTAAGTCTAACTTAATAAGGCTTCAGTGCAGTTTTTTTTTGTTGTCTATTAAAATCTAGTTATCTCTTAATTGTGGCTAAAAAGTTTAGCAACATGAATTTAAACTTGCTAAACATTGATGTTTTCTCCATGTTTTGTTTTGTTTTGTGTATTTTTATTGAAATTATTTAGTTTTATTTGATCTCATTTGTCGCTTAAATTTTTATACCTTTTACCACTATGTGGTCAGGGTATAATGACTTTATGCTGATGTTTATGCTGATGTTTGTAACTACCAAAAATATTTGACCTAGAGCCACCTTTTATTATACAGATCGACTCAGAATAAAGCTGAATAAAGAATAAAGCCATATAAAGCTGCTTCCCAATCTTCACTTAAATCTATATATAAAAAAAAAACAAAAATATTTCACAGATTTTTCTCAAATTTGGTTTGTATATGTTTTTTTGCAAAAAAAAAAAAATAAGTGACCTTACCAAATATGGTTAGGATCGGTCAATTTTTCGACCTAGTCACCATATAAATATAGCATGCGATATGAACTTTTTCATATGCAAAGGAAACAAAATTAATAACAATGCCACTTGAATTTGGTTTATGCTTATTTTCTATATCTAATTAGTTGGATCTAAGAGATTAAATTTTTATTTTATTTTGACACTTTTCTTAAGCTTTCCTAAAAAAACCTTTAAAAATATTTAATAGGATATCTATATATTAATACGTGAAAATAAATTTTTAGTTCCCTTTTTAAGCAATATGCGGCTACGGAGGAGTGTGAAAATTGACATAGTTATATAGTTCATATGGAGGAGAAGCTGAGAATTTATGAGAATTTATGCTTAATCTGTCTTAAAAATATGTTAAATTAAATAAAATAAAATTTTTATAGTAATACGTTACACCCTGTTAATGCGAATGATTTAAATTATATATCAGACGCTCTGTGTTGAATTGTGAATTGCTAAAATTGATTAACATACCTTTAGGCTCATTTAAATATTCATAAATTTTTTATGTATTTTTATATACATCTATAGATTAAAAAAACATTGTTTGCACTCGAATTTCGAGTGCTGGGCTATATTAGTATGTTTAAAATGCTTAAAGGTTCTGCGAGTTTGTCTACAAAACAAATATTTTGAATTCATCAAAACATGATAAATTGTAGGGGAAGAGGTTGGGTTGTGGCCATAGTTAGGTTTTCGGCTTATAACTTTTCACCAAGTGCAAATTATGTGGACAACTGGGTATCTATGGAAAGCTAGAGACCTTGGCTAACTGCTGGTGAAGGAACTAAGTCAATTTCGTCAAATGGAATTTTTTTTTTAATTTTCTGAAGTGGCCATTTTTGGGGCAAATTTTTTTTGGTTGGGTTGTGGCCACCCTCGGAAAATCTGGTAAAAATAGGAAAATATGAAGAAAAACCACTACGAATATAGAAAAACTTAAAGTTTATTTATTTTCAAAGCCTTCTTTGGCATTATTATTGAGAAAAACTTAAAACTAAATAAAAAATAATAATGATAAATAAATGGCATTATTCGTCTTCCGACTCACAATTTTCGCATTTAAAGCAGCTGGCTCGTGTGCCAGCACACTTCAAATGAACGGGCCGATCGCATCCGAAACAATTGATGGAGTTATTATTGCTTATATGTGTTATATTGCTTATTGGGTAGTTATTTTGACATCTAAGACGATATTTCACCATTAAAAAAATAAGGGAGGCCACAACCCAACCAATTTTAGTGGCCACAACCCAATTTTGCAGCCATCTTGAGATGTGGTGAAAAATTTTTTGGTGTCAACATATTGGTTGCAATCGATATTTACTCACAAAGTATAATAAATTTACTAAATAAAAATGCATTGCACTCACATTTTTGATTGATTCACTTCGATTTCTAACTCTATTGAAAAGGGGTAAATTTGTATTATTGGTCTTTTTCAAGCACAGAAAAATAAATTCGTTCCCAGCGCAAAGCAGACGCGTCTGCCCGTTTCGGTACTCGGTACAAAAAGAACGTGCTGCCATGGCACACAAATGACTTTTGCAAGAAAAACACATATGCTTTAGGTCAAAAGATACGCTGGGATGGCCACAACCGAACCATGGCCAAAACCCAACCTCTTCCCCTATAGATTAAAAAAGCATTGGAAGACACAAATTTAATGAAAAAATAATATTTCCTAGAATTTGCACTCGAATTTCGAGTGCTGGGCTATATTAGTATGTTTAAAATGCTTAATAATATTTTGAATTCATCAAAACATGATAAATTGTATACAAAAAAAATTTAAATGAGGAAATTTTGAAATGTTTGCAAATGAAAAAAACATGTAACTTAGAAATTTTTCTATAAGTTCAAATTTAGAGTTCTTAAAGGAAACACTGCTTACAGCTAAATGTAAAAAACGCACACACACAAATTACAATATATAGAATAACAACAATAATATGAGAAACATATATAAAAAATCATATTTTTTCAAGAGTTTTTTACATTTTAAATAAAATCTCGAGACCTACGGAACCGATTTTGATTTTAAATATGCATCCTTATTGTCTCTAATTGTCCATACTTAATTGGCCTGTCATCAACAACGTCTAAATAACTTGACGCCACTTGTTCTGTTAGGCGATATATTCACACAATAACTATGACAGACAATAAACGACCAACCTTAAAATAAAAACTATATGATCAACTACAGTATAGATGAAAATGAGGGTTACTTTCAAGGTTTATTAAATCCACAGAAAAAAAATTTATGATGTAATTAAAAAAAAAAATATGATTATAAGTAATTTCAAGACAATAAAGTTTGTTTGTGTGGTAGGCACTAGATTATTCTTTTATTTTCCATTACTTATAATAAATTTTTAATGATATAATTCTTACCTTCTCTTTTATTACAGTTAAATTTTTAATAAACCTAAAAAAAACCAAACAAAATGAGCTCTGCTGAATACTATCCATTCAAGGTAAATATTTTGTTGAATAAAACATTTTAAAAAATTTTAGAAAAAAATCTTTTATTATATCAGTACATTACAAGAAAATTATTATATTGTACAATTTTTTTTAAGGCAACTTTAAACACAATAAAATTGTTTCTTTGTTAGGCCTATTGTATTAAAGATAATAATCAATTTAAAATTTGTCTAATAAAACTGATTTCAATTAGTTTTATTTTTCAAGTACTACAAGTACTTTTAATAATTATTATACCCTTAAACACTTGTGTTCCTAATAAATTAAATTTTTTACATCACATATTATCACAAAATTATTGTTTATTCTTTAATCTTATCTCTAGTTATTACAAATACACTTGTGCTCACATAATTAAGTCACTAGTATGCTACTCGACATTATTGTCAAAAATACGTAAACCCTTTTTTTTTTAGTTCTAATATTATTTTTTTTTATTATTTTTATATGTTAACAATCAATTTAGAGTGAAATTAAAAATTACAAAATTTTGGTTCTTTTCAAAAAAATTAAAAACTTGGAAATTAGCCAAAAAGAGCTGCTCACATAATTAAGTCATCTGAAAAAAAATTGTTGAAATTGTAGAAATAAGTAATAAATTTTGTCGAGAGTCACATTTTTTCATTAGCTTACCTCAGTATTTAGTAGGATAACCCTTTTGCTTCAATACTGTGGAGCATCGCTTTGGCATGCTGGCTACAAGAGAAGCGCACTGGCCTGGAGTGATTTTGTGCCACTCCTCTTGGATAACGTTCCATAACATATCCTTATTTGCCGGTTTTCGTGCTGCAATGGCTCGTTTTATTATGCTCCACAAGTTCTCAATAGGGTTTAAGTCCGGACTCTGCGGCGGCCATTCCAGAAGCTTGATGGACTGTGTTGCCAACCATGACTTAACCAGTTTCGAACAATGCTTCGGGTCATTGTCGTGTTGGAAAATCCACGCAAGCGGCAAATTGTCAGCCTATTCTGTGGCCAAATTTCCCTTTAGTATATTCTTTCTTATACATTTCCCCATTCATTATACCGTCAATCTTGACTGTAGGACCCACACCGAATGCGGTAAAGCAACCCCACACCATGACTGATGAGCCACCGTGTTTCACAGTTTTTTTGATGTATTTTGGATCCAATTCCTTAAGTGGAGGACGTCGCACATATGGTCTACCATCATTTCCAAAAACATTAAACGTGGATTCGTCGCTCCAAACAATTAAATTCCAAAAATGTAGGCTTTTAGCAAGATGGTCAGTCGCAAATCGGAGCCGCTTCATAGTGTTCTTCAAGGACACCAACGGTTTCTTCCGGGCCATTCGTCCATGCGAATTGTTTTCTTGTAAACGTGGTCTTATGGTTTGCGACGAAACATTTACGCCATAATCCGTTTCCATTTGAGCTCTGATTTGCGACGAAGTTAAAAAAGGATCAGTTTTACTCAGGTTTGCAATGCGTCTGTCATCATTTAAAGTCGTTTTTCTCGGTTTTTGGCGCGGAATATTTTCAAAAGTTTCATATTTTTTGTAACGCGTAATGGCATTTGTAATTTTACCACGAGGAAAGTTCAAAATATCCACTACTTTTGCAATATTTTTGTATCTTTGGAAACAATCCCATATTATTTTCCGTTCAGCCGAATTCGAATTTTTTTGTTTACCCATAGCGTTTCAGCTGATGTTATTTGTTTTTAATTTATTTGTTTTTAATTTATTTATTATTTAAACCGCAAAAAAAATCTTCAAAACACTAATTTGCTCACGATAGTCGTGGTGACTTAATTATGTGAGCACAGCGCATATGACCTTTTTGACGTTTTCCACATTTTTCGGGGAATACCCAAATTTTTAATTTTGTTTCAATCAATAAACAACTGCTAACATAGCAGGGTTCCACAAAATAGTAAGGTTAGAATCGGAAGAAATAGGTTTAAGAGAAAAACTACAAAAACATTTCATTGCATACCCATGACTTAATTATGTGAGCACAAGTGTATATATGTATAATAAAAAAAATATAATGTCTGATTTATAAACAAAAGCTTATGTTTATTTTTAAATAAATGTATTCATTAACGAACCATATTTAAATGAATCGTTTGTGTTGGTGTGCGATGTTTTTTTTTTTTTATTATTAAATGGAATTTTCAAAAAAAAAAAAAAAATATATAGTGTTTTTTCGATTTCTCATACTATTTGTTTAGAATATTAAGTAATTATTTGAAGTGCATAATTGTTTAACGTAATATATTATTATTGAAGGTTTGTTAATGTTTTAAAGATGAATCATACAATTTTATTATTAAGTATTGACAAACATTCATTCAGAGCGACAGTTACGAGTATATGCGATTTTGTATTTTCCAGCAAATGTAAAAAAAAGGTTTGTCGGTCTTTGTTTGTATCGTTACCCAATATTGACTTCATATTAATGACCAAAATAAAAAAACATTTCCTCATTTAAGTTTAGTTCAGAGCTGTTAAATTTCGATTACGATTAGTAATCAATTACATAAAAAAATTAAAAATTTACAAAAGAATTGTAATGAAATGATTACTAATTGATTACGATTACAAAAGAAGAATTACTTGTAATTAGCATAAAATAATCAAAAGTGTGAACGCAATAGATTTTGAAAATAACACTGTCCAACAGCATTTTTGGAACAGAATAGCGACCCTATAATTCTGAAAGGGTATGTTGAGTAGATCATTTTTGTAGAACAAACTTATGGTCCAGCACGTCTGAGTATTTTTTTACAGTGGGTCAAAGTTTTCATTTTTTGGTCGAAGGGAGCATTATATAATTATAATTATAATTATAAGCAGAAAGAATCAAAAAGTAATCTTTGAAAGTAGTCGAATTATTTTTTGATTACTTTTGATTCTTTTTGATTATTTTATAATAATTTCAAATCTATAATATTAATAGGCTAGGCGATTTCTTCTGACCGATATTTTGTTCTACCGTTTTATCCCGATTTTGACCAAACGTATATTATTTGAAAGGTATTTCTTTTTAGCTGTTCACCAGATTTACAGATTTTTAAATTTTTTCCTGTATTTTGAGTAAATTGTATTTAAAGTTGCTACTAACACATACATAAAATTATACATATGCTATGTTTGTGTTTATTAAATTTGATTGAGTGTTTGTTAATGAGTTTGTTTTCTTCATTCACAATTATAATAAACCAAAAAAGTGTTGGTTTGTAAATTGGGTAAGTTAAGAAATAAAGTTGCCTAGAAAGTGCACTAGAATTTCGAGCGCTGGAATCTGCTAGTAATTATTATTACTTTTATTTTATTTGTAATCGTAATCATAAATACGACTACTAAACCGAATATAATCGTAATTTAATCATTACTTCACGTTTAAAAAAAAAGTAGTATAATTAGTAATTATTACGATTACTAATCATTACTAAACAGCTATGATTTACACAAAGTTTGTTTTTATCAAAAAGGGTTTTCAACTCCGATTGCTTTCAATTTTGGATATTCTATAGAGCAGACCAATAGTTTTTATTATCGTTTTTATAATTTGAATGCGTCACTTGCCAAATCGATTAACTTCACTTTCAGACTTTTTAATTTCAATATCAAAGCGCTTAATTGACGCCCAACTGTTTATATTCAAAACTAATTTGTTTTGAATGTTACCAGTTAGGTGTCAAGCGCTCTAACGTTAAAATTTAAAAAAATCAGATAGTGCACTTAATCGATTTGGCAAATCACGCATTCAATTGAGGAGTATTATTTTTTTTTTCTTCCTCTTTGCTTTGTTAGTCAATTTTTCCTTAACTTTTTTATATATTCGATGTTATGTATGATTTTAATTATTTTCATATTCTGTAATTTTTATATATTTTTTTTAATTTAATCATCATTATTTTAAAGCAATTATAATAACCAACAATGTAAAACTCCTTAACTATAATTATAAGATTTTTAATCTTGTTGTTTTGGAAAACAAATAAATACAAATACAAATACAAATTTCAAATACTTCAAAATAATTAAAATCAAAATATTTCATTCACTATGAAAAAATTAAGAAAAAACAACATTTTTGTATGAAAAATTTCTCTGTACTAGTTCTTAAAAAATAATAACAATAACAAAAAATAAAAAAAAGCGCGGAATCAACGGTTTCGCCCTATTTCGAATCCTAGGAATCGAACTGCATCATTAGTTTTTCGAGTTATCACGATGTTTTCATACAAAATTTTTTATTTAATTTTTCACTTTGTTTGTGAGTAATTTGACAGTCTTTAAATTGGCGGTATTTGGTTTTTTCGCTAAACTTTCTTCAGCGAAGTTGTTCTGAATATTCTAAGCAAAAAATTTTTGGCAACATACCTTACCCCTAAATTCAGTTTTTGGGGCCCTTTTGAGCAAGGTTCAGAAAATACACACATGAAACACACAATGTTCTGTTCTAAAGCAGCCAACACATATTTTTATTTTCATATCAATTATGTGTGTTTCTAAATTTTGTACATTGCCGAACACAATCATGACTGTGTTTCGTTTTGATTTTTCGTTATATACACGAACATTTTTCTATCACGTATTTTTTGTTTCGAACACAAATAAACCACACAGATTCGAGTGTAGCTTTATTTTAAGTTCATTTTCTTGCACGTGTAGTGCTAAAAAACAGAACATGTTAAAATTAAAACATTATCCACTCGCGATCGGAAAAATCTGAAATACTCCTATAATAACAAGAATTGTTTCAATCAAATTTATTAAAAAAATCTAAAATAATTCATTAGCAGTTATAAAAAAATAAAAATAAAAGGATAATAATAAAAATAAAAAGATAGTAATAAAATAGAAAACAGAAATTTTATATGTTGTTTATGACTTAATTTCTTTTTTTTTTTCGATCGCGAGTGGGTAATATTTTAATTTTTAGATGTACGCGTTATAGAACATGTTCTGTTTTTTTTTTAGCACTACACGTGCAAGAAAACGAACTTAAAATAAAGCTACACTCGAATCTGTGTGGTTTATGTGTGTTCGAAACAAAAAATACGTGATAGAAAAATGTTCGTCTAGATAACGAAATATTAAAACAAAACACAGTCAGGACTGTGTTCGGCACCTTACAAAATTTAGAAACACACATAATTGATATGAAAATAAAAATATGTGTTTGTTGGTCTGAGCTATGTTTGTTTACATATATGTACGAGTTTTTTATTCAGTGTGTGTTTTTTTCTGAACTCTGCTTTTGAGTCAAAATGTCGGAAAATCGTAATTTTATGGATTTTTTTTTAATTTTCGACCATATTTCTTCAGTGTTTGGATTTTCATATCCGATACTTGACTTTTTCCACTGTAATTATTTATCAATATTTTTTTTTTTTAATTAAAACAAATTTGGGTAAATTTTTATTTTTAAATTTGAGTCTAAATATTTTTTTTCGAGAAAATTACACTAAAACAATTTATTTTGGATTTTTTTTTTTTTAATTTGAGTAAAAATATTTTTAGAAACAATCAGCCCTGTTCTTGAAACGTTGTTATTTGAATAAGAGTGAATTTAATATCACATGAAGTTGAAATTTTGGGTTTCTAAATCACTTTATTTATTTAATGGAAACATATGTTTGAGTTAAGAACCATATGTTTGAGTTAAGAAAATATGTTATCTAGAAACCGAGGTGCCATATGGTTCTTTATTCAGTTTCACAAAAAACTTTTAAGTATTTTGTGCATGTTTTTTCTAAGTTTATAGAAAAAGTATAAAGAAAAATATTTTCTTTTAAAATAACAACTTATTTGTATTTAAATGTTTTTGTTCTTCGATTTCATTCAATTAAAAATGACTTTTCTATTTTTAACAAGTAAGGCATCACCAAAAAATATCGATATTCAAATAAATTGGATTTGACTGGCATCACTACTGTTTCGAACATATGCAAAAAAAATAAAAAATATGTGATTTCATGAACATTTTTTTTAATTCCTTTTTTTGCAATAATTAGTGCATAATGAATCTATGTTATAATTGAAAAAATTATAATGGAAAATAGATTGTGTAAATAAAAAGTTTTTATTATAGTTATAGAAGAGCATCATCGCAAAAAGTGTGTTTTATTAACATCGACCATTTATTACGAGTTTTTTTTTTAAATCAGCGCAAAATGTAGACGTTTTTTAAAATCGTTTTTTTTTTCATAAAATTAATGTTTAATTTTTTAAAATAATGACAAGGTTCAATAAAAAACATGTTAGAGTTTAAATATCAATTAGTTTTTTTATCTCTTAAGACCTGCTTAGTAGAAAAAAAAGGGCATTTGTTTTGATTTCTCAAAGCCTTTTCTATGTGAATTAAAACGAGAAAAAATATTCTTATTGAAATTAGAGAACAGCAAAAAACTCATAGATTTAAGAATTTTTTTCATTTACCAGTTTTTTTTGTGATAGTGGTTTCAAGAACAGGGGTGAATAAAAAAATTTTTTTTTGAAAAACAAATTTTCAATTATGTATATTCAAAATATTTTCATAGAAAATTGCAATAAAAAATTTATTTTTTATTTATTTATTTTTTTTTTTTAATTTTAGTCAAAATATTTTTAGAGAAAACTAAAATAAAATATTAATTTTGGATAAATAAATAATTTTTTTAAGTTTGAGTAAAATTTATTTTATTAAAACTATAATAAACAAAAATAATTTTGGAAAAAATTTATTTATTTAAATTTTTGTATAAATATTTTTAGATACAATTGTAATAAGAAATTAATTTGGAGATTTTTTTTTCTAGAGGAAATTGCAATAAAAAAAATACTATTGGAAAAATTCATTTATTTTATTATGTTTGAGTCAAAATATTTTTAGAGAAAATTTCAATAAAAAAAAATAATTTTGGAGAAAATTACTATATAAAATAAATTTTGGGAAAAATTTTATTTATTTATTTAAATTTGATAAAAAATATTTGTAGAAAAAAATTAATTTTGCAAAAAAATTATTTGTTCAATTTTAGTCAAAATATTTTTATCGAAAATTAAAATATAAAATTAATTTTGGAAAAAATGTTTATCTATTTGAATTTGAGGCAAAATATTTTAAAAGATAATTACAATAAAAAAAAATTACGTTTTTAGTGAAAAACAAACAAAAACAATTGCTTGTTTAAAAATTTCTTTTTAATATTTTTAGATAAAATTGCAATAAAAAAATTAAATTTTGAAAAATTTATATTTATTTATTGAAATTTGTTAAAAATATTTTTAGATAAAATTGTAATAAAAAAATTAATTTTGGAAAAACATTTTTTTTTTTTTTTGAAATTTTAGTCAAAATATTTTTATAGAAAGTTAAAACATAAAATTCATTTTCGAAAAAGTTTTTATTTATTTCAATTTGAGTAAAAATATATTTAGATAAAATTGAAATAAAAAATTTATTTGGAGAAATTTTCTTTCAATTCAATCAACATACTTTTAGAGCAAATTACAACAAAAAAATAATATCGGAAAAATTTATTTATTTTGTTAATTTTGAGTCAAAATATTGGTGGATAAAATTACAAAAAAAAAAAAAATTGGAAAAATAAATTTTTTAAGTTTTAGTCAAAATATTTTTATAGAAAATTAATATAAAAAATTCATTTTCGGAAAAAGATTTATTTATTTGAGTTTGAGTCAAAATATTTTTAGAGAAATTGCAATAATAAAATTCATTTGGATTTTTTTTTTTACTTTTAGTGAAAATATTACAATAAAAAAAATTAATTTAAATTTTTAAATTTGATATTCGACCAGTGTTTTATCTTTGGTTTTTGTTGATACTCTGGCTTATGGTCAATAAAAAACGCTCAATGATTTGAGTTTATTGTTCTATATTTCTGTATTTCTATATTTCGAAACCCTTTGAGGATCATCATCAGCAAATTGCCATTAAAATTGCCCAAAAAAATATTTTAAGCCGGCGGCGTCCTTCTCCCTTGATTTTTATTTTTAAAGAGGATCGAAATACAGAAATATAGAACAATAAACTCAAATCTTTGAGCGTTTTTTATTGTCCATAAGCCAGAGTATCAACAAAAAAAAAAAATAAAAATAATTTTTTTAGTGAAAAATAAACAAAAATTCTTTAAGGTTTATTACAAAAATTTCATGTTTTACATTTTTATATGATAAAAATAGTTTTAAATAAAATTACAATAAAAAAAATAATATTGAAAACTGTAAGTCATAATTGTTTGTGATAAAAGTTTTTTGCAATGTTGTTAAATATATTTTTCTTTTAATTTAAATAGACGAATCCCTTGATAAAGTGAACATAACATTCACGAAACGTTGGGAAAATATGGATTAAATGCATTTTTAATTACATAAAGAACTTTAGGCCTTACTAGCTAAAATAAATATAAATATAATAATATTGAAAACATTTTTTTTTTTTTAATTTTAGTCAAGATTTACACATTTTTAGAGAAACTTATAAAAAAAATTCATTTTGTTAATTTTTAATTTAGTGAAAATTTTTTTATAGAGAATTACAATAAAGAAAAAATATTTTTTTAGTGAAAAATAAACAAAAAAATTTTTAGTGCTAAAAAATTTTGATTTTTTAATTTTTATTTGATAAAATTTTTTTATACAAAAATACAATAAAAAAAATTTATTTTGAAAAACCAAAATTTTTTTTTTAAATTTTAGTCTAAAAATTTTATAGAAAATGAAATGAAATTAAGAAATGAAATTAATTTTAAAAAAGTATTTATTTATACATTTGATTTTTTTTTTTAATTTAGTAAATTTTTTATTAGAGAATTACAATAAAAAAAATTAATTTTTTTACTGAAAAATAAACAAAAATTTTTTTAAGGCCTACAAAAATTTGATGTTTTACATTTATATTTGATAAAAATATTTTTGAATAGAATTGCAATAAAAAAAATATTGAAAAAATTGTTTTTTTTTTTTTTAATTTTAGTTAGGATTTAATAAAATACATATTTTTAGAGAAAATTATTTTTAAAGATAATTAAAAAGTTTTGATGTTTTCAATTTTTATGTGATAAAATTTTTTTTAGATAAAATTACAGTAAAAAAATTAATTTTTATAGAAAATTAATCAAATTAATTTTTTAAAAAGTTTTTATTTATTTTAATTTGGGCCAATATATTTTTAGAGAAAACTACAATTGAAAAAATACCTTTCGAATTTTGTTTTTTAATTTTAGTGAAAATATTTTCAATAAAAAAAATAAATTTTTTAGTGAAAAAACAAAAAATTTTTGAGGCTGAAAAAATGTTGATGTTTTTTCTTTCAATTCTTTATAAATCTTTTTGTTTTATTTTTCTGTTTTTTTTTTTTTTTTTTTAGTGTACCCCCACTGTTTACCCCGCTGATCCTTTTGATCCCGTTGAAGATGCCAACATTTTGCGCAAAGCCATGAAGGGCTTTGGCACCGACGAGAAGTCCATCATCGAAGTTTTGGCTCGTCGTGGTATTGTCCAGCGTTTAGAAATCGCCGAAGCCTTTAAAACCTCATTCGGCAAAGACTTAATCTCTGAATTGAAATCAGAGTTGGGTGGTAAATTCGAAGATGTTATTATTGCCTTAATGACACCCCTGCCACAATTCTATGCCCAAGAATTGCATGATGCCGTCTCTGGTTTGGGTACCGATGAAGAGGCCATCATTGAAATTTTGTGCACATTGTCTAATTTTGGCATTAAAACCATTGCCCAATTTTATGAACAAAGTTTTAACAAAGCACTAGAATCCGATTTGAAGGGTGACACTTCGGGACACTTCAAACGTTTGTGTGTTTCCTTGGTGCAAGGCAATCGTGATGAAAATCAGGTTAGTAATTAAAAAATATTTTAAATTCAATTTATTTATTTTTTTTTTATTTGAAAAAAAAAAAAAAAACAGGGTGTTGATGAAGCCGCTGCCGTTGCTGATGCCCAAGCTTTACATGAAGCCGGTGAAGGTCAATGGGGCACCGATGAATCAGTATTTAATTCCATTTTAGTTACCCGCTCTTATCAACAATTGCGTCAAATTTTCTTAGAATATGAAAATCTTGCTGGCCATGATATCGAAAAAGCCATTAAACGTGAATTCAGCGGTGCTGTCGAAAAGGGCTTCTTGGCCATTGTTAAATGTTGCAAATCGAAGGTAGATTACTTTGCCGAACGTTTGTACGATTCCATGCATGGCATCGGCACTAAGGATAAGACTTTGATTCGTATTGTTGTCAGTCGTTCTGAAATCGATTTGGGCGATATTAAAGAAGCATTCCAAAACAAATACGGCAAGAGTTTGGAATCCTGGATTAAGGTGAGTTTTTGCTGTTCTTTAACTGCTTACTGTCATCTAAACAAACTATCTCTGGTGATTGGTTATTTTTATTTTTATTTCTATCTTTATCACTTTCTTACCATACTAATATTGAAAGATACCAATGGGGACATTTAATTTTCTATTACGTTTTTGGCTGTTAAAATCAATATTACTGCATGCCTTAATTCATTATAGCTTGTAGTTGGGCTTAAAGATGTAGGAGTAGAGGACAGGAAACTTAAATAAATTTTTAAAGCTTTGCGCACTAAAAGTCTATAAAAACGTTGGGTTATATATAATGTAGTAAAATTCTAGGGAAATACTCGAAATTATTTGTTGTTTCTCTTTTACACTTTTCTTTCGTTCGTATAGAAAATTTCTATGAAAACTAGTTTAAAATTTTTTTTAGTTATTTTCAAAAAAAAAAAAAAAAAAAAAAAGTTCAGAAAAGAGAATGATACTTATAATAGAAACAAGTGGTTGGATTTTATTTAAATTTGATTAACAAAGAAACTTCTTTTTTCAAGAACACACCCTTTGTTATTTTCCAGATTGGTTAAAAAAGAAAATTAAAAAAGTATTCAATAGTAGAACCTTCAATTTCTGATTGACCGCTTGTTATAGGGGAAATAAGCTTCAGAGACTTATCAACAAATTGGAATTTTTAACAAAGACTTTTGTCAAAATTTGTATGAAAATGTTAAATTTATCTACATTACGATTTATCTCTCTTGAGCTCTCTTGCAACATATATGAAAAAGTAGGAAATGTGTCAGATATTTTTTCTGCAACATTCATTGTTTTTTTGCACACGTTTTTTGTTTATTGCTATCTCAAAGCATATATTTTTAAACATCTGTCATGTTGCAGATTTTTTCCCCTAAACATGTTTATAAGCAAACACGTATAAAAACACTGTTCAACAACAGCAAAGCCCATTGACTTCGCTCTAATTTTGAAAAGTTCTCTCTTAAAACATATATGGGAAATGAGAAATGTGTCGGGAGATTTTTCTGCAACATTAGGATGCCTCACTTGCCAAATCGATTAACTCCACTTTCTGACTTATGAAAATTTGAATGCCAAAGTGTCAATCAAGAGCTTTGGCATTATAGTTTTTAATAAATCAGAGATTGGTGTTAATCGAATTGCAAGTAAGACATCCGTTTATTTGATTTTTGTGAATGATGTTGTGCAGATCTTTTTGCATACGTGTTTTGGTGTTTATTATGTCCTGAAACATATACTTTTAAACAACAGTCATGTTGCTGACCGTTTTCCTAATGATGTTTACAATAAAATACGTATACAAACACTGTGAGGCAACACTAAAACCTTCCACTTTGCTAAAAAACCGAAAAGTGCTCTCTTGAAACATGTATGATTAATCAGAAATGTGAGAACATGAAACATGTTGCAGACCGCTTTCCCATGTATATGTTTATAAGCTTAAACAAAACATACACTGTTGGGCAACACAATATGGCTTCTTTCTGAATTTGGCGTCTGTACGAAATAAGATTTAGCGATTATTACACATTATCAGAAAAGTGTCTGAAAGATTTTTCCGTAACATTCATAGGATTTTTTTAGAAATGTGTCAGAGATTTGTCGGCAACATTTATAAGATTTTTTTGTTGAGATCTTAAAACATGTTGCAGACTGCTTTCCCCATATATGTTTATAAGCTGAAATGTAAACAAACACTGTTTGAGTAACATAATCTAGTTTCTTTCTGAGTTTGGAATCTGAACGAAATAAAATTGAGCGATTATTACACATTATCAGAAATGTGTCAGAGATTTGTCGGCAACATTTATAAGATTTTTTTGTTGAGATCTTAAAACATGTTGCAGACTGCTTTCCCCATATATGTTTATAAGCTGAAATGTAAACAAACACTGTTTGAGTAACATAATCTAGTTTCTTTCTGAGTTTGGAATCTGAACGAAATAAAATTGAGCGATTATTACACATTATCAGAAATGTGTCAGAGATTTGTCGGCAACATTTATAAGATTTTTTTGTTGAGATCTTAAAACATGTTGCAGACTGCTTTCCCCATATATGTTTATAAGCTGAAATGTAAACAAACACTGTTTGAGTAACATAATCTAGTTTCTTTCTGAGTTTGGAATCTGAACGAAATAAAATTGAGCGATTATTACACATTATCAGAAATGTGTCAGAGATTTGTCGGCAACATTTATAAGATTTTTTTGTTAAGATCTTAAAACATGTTGCAGACTGCTTTCCCCATATATATTTATAAGCTGAAACGTAAACAAACTCTGTTCAGCAACACAATCTAGTTTATTTCTGAGTTTGGAATCTGAACGAAATAAAATTGAGCGATTATTACACATTATCAGAAATGTCTCAGAGATTTGTCGGCAACATTTATAAGATTTTTTTGTTAAGATCTTAAAACATGTTGCAGACTGCTTTCCCCATATATATTTATAAGCTGAAACGTAAACAAACTCTGTTCAGCAACACAATCAGGCTTCATTCTAAGTTTGGAATCTGTACAAATTTCGTTGTACAACGAATTTTCAATCGAACACAATTTTGCTTTCGATGCTGGATGGCAGTTTGTAAAACTTATTGAAAATATAAATTGTAAATTATTTTATTTTAATTTCATGAGATTGATTCGCCTTGTGTGCATTGCCGCATCAGTTCATCTGTAGTAGACAGCAATTCCATAAACGCCTCCATTCAGTCGAAAATTTGCTATAAATTTGTAAACAAACTTTCTAAATGATACCCTTGTTAAAACCTCGTATACTTACGTAGTGGAATCCATTTCCAAAATATTGGAAGCATAATGAAGCATTCATCTTCATTAGACGAATCATAGAACCATAATTCCATGTTAATAAATAAATAGTTATTTTTTCTGTTATAAATTTGTTAAACAAACAATTTATTTATAGGGCCAGCTGATAAATATGTACTATTGTGAACAATTCAATTGAGTTTAATTCACAATAGCGCTATTTTATCGAATGTGCGCCATAATACCAAATGAAAATTCGTTCGATCAGTTAATTCAACCACAATCGAAAATCGAAAGTATGTATATGGGGACTCAGAAATGTGTTAAAACATACAAATAAAATACCAGCAACATTATTTTCTCTCTCTGATAATTAAACATTGAGAAAAATATAAATAGAAATAATTTTATTATAAAAAAAAAATAAGTAACATGTTTTTTTTTGTTTGTTAAAGTTTATTAGCAACAATAAAGTTGCTACTGAGTACTTAGTTTAAAGCAAAACTTCTAACAAAATACAAAAAATACAAATTATCTGGGCGAATATGAATTGTAAATAGTTGTTATATAAAATTCTCTTCTAAAATTTTAAAACTTTTTTCTTTAATGATAATTTTTTTATATTTTTTTTTATTCAGTTAAGCCAGAAAATAGGACTATTTTAATTGTCTATCAATTCAATTCACACTTATTGTATTTTATGTGCTTTTAATGTTGTGTACACATTACAAATGTTCTTTTATGTTTTTCACACGGTGCGGTTTTATATTAAAAAATATACAGGCCCTTAAATTGTTTTTTTTTTTAATAATAAAAATTTGTTTCTTTAAAAACCCTATCTCAAAAAAAAAAATAAACTTCTTTAATTCAAAAATCATTCGTTATTTACAGGGCGATACTTCTGGCGATTACAAACGTGCCCTATTGGCGATTGTTGGATTCTAAAACAAAAACAAGCAAACAATGAATCTCTGAAAACGCACAATTTAATATATTTAAATTTAAAAGAAAAGAAAAACTATAATTATATTAATAAGTCTACTTAAATAATACGAAAAACAAAAATCTGCCTTGAAATTTAAACTGAATCAAAAAAAAAAAAAGAAAAAAATACTTAAAGTTCAAAAACAAGAAAAAAAAAACAAAAAATCGAATACAAACGTTTTTTATAAATATTTTTTGGAAAATCAGTCTTTTTTTTTTAATAATGAGAAATAGTTAATTCTTAAAGCACGTTTTTAATATATTAATGACAAAAAATAATAGTGTTTGTACAAAGAAATATAAAAGCCCAATGACACACCATTTATATATGTTAACTAAAAAAAAAACAACTTAACCAACTTACATTATATATTTTGCTATTGTTGTTGTATCTTTTTTCTACTTTTTTTTAAATATACATACATTCATATACATACAAACAACATACATTTTATAAATTATTCAATTATACTTTTAAAAATTATTAAACAAACACCTTACACTTGTCTGTAAAACTACCTACTTGTATTGTTATTATTTTTTATTATAAAAATATATTTTTTAAAATATGTATAAAACATAAAAAAAAAAATTAATAAAACTATAAAAATAATTTTTTTTTTTTTATTTTTGATTTCCTTTTTTATCAACACTTGCTGCTAAACATTTTAACTTATATTACATTTACTATTTTGTATATATACATTTATTGCTTATAAACTTCGGTTATGGGAACATTGTTGTTTTTAGTTGTAGAATATTATCATGTTTATACTTACCTTAGTGTGGGCAACATTTTAATAACATAATTAGAATCATGTTTATAAACTTAAGTTTGGACAACATTTTCATAAAGTAAATAGAAAAACTTAAGTTTGTACAATATTTAATCATTTTCCAAGCTAACAATATTTAAATTAAATGATAAAGATCATATTCATTGGATAAAAATTTATCAAAAATTCTATTTAGACTTAATTTTTACAAATTTTTTGTTAATGGCAACGGAAAATATATTTCACGAAAATTTCAAAACTTTAACAAGTGTTGCATCTACAAATTGTTGTAAAAAACTTACAAAAATAATATAAGAATTCGTAGAAGCTTCACAAAATGTCATTACAGATGAGTTGCCAAAGCAAAAAAATTTAGAAATAATTTTTTTTTTTTTGGGAATTTGAGTCAGTATACTTTGTTTTCATCACATTGTACCAAAAAAGTACTATAGCTAAAACTTCATTAGTCCTCGTTTAGTTAATGAGCATGATATAATGTTGCTAAGCAAATAAATCCTGCTACACCAAAGCAAATAATCACCCCTGTTCTTGAAACCACTATCACAAAAAAAAAAATCGTAATGATTTGGCAGTCAAATCCAATTTATTTGAATTTCGAATTTTCTTTGGTGATGCCTAACTTATTTCAAAAAGATAAGTCATTCTTAATTGAATGAAATTGAAGAACAAAAACAATTAAATGAACAAGTAAAATGTTATTTTAAAAGAAAATATTTTTTTTACTTTCTTTATAATTTTAGGAAAAACATGCAAAAATTACTTAAGGTTTTTTGTGAAAGTAACTAAAAAAACATATGGCACCTCGGTTTCTAGATAACATATGTTTCTGAAGCTAAACCATATGTTTCATGTCATTTGACAATAAAAAACAAGTAAGAAAATTATAGTCGGTCGAGACCGACTATATGATACCCTATACCATACAACTATATGATACCCTATACCCTATCTCTTAGGCCCAACTAACTGGATATAGAAAATAAGCACAAACCAAATTTGAGTGGGATTTTTATTAATTTTTTTGGCTGCAGATATGAAAAAGTTTATATCGGATGCTATACCTATATGGGGACTAGGCCCAAAAATGGACCGATCCTGACCATGTTAGGTAAAGTCTCTTGTATTTTGCAAAAATATATACAAACAAAATTTGAGAAGAATCAGTGCAATATTTTTGTTTTTTTGATGGATTTAAGTGAAGATCGAGAAGCAGCTCTATATGGGGCCTATGATTAAGAGTTATCCAATAGGGATCATTTTTGGACTACTGATTATTGGATGTAATATATACATACAAACCCAATTTGACTAAGATTTGTATGATAACTTGGATCTTATGGCAATATATGTTGATTTCATAGGGGTCATTTGTATGGGGGCTAGGTCTGAACATGGACCGATTCTCACCAATTTCAATAGCGCTCATCCCATGGCTGATCAAAGATCAAATACCAAATTTCATCAAAATGTATTCATATTTGCGACCTGCAGTTTGATTACAAGCTTTACATGGACACACAGACGGACGGACGGACGGACATCGTTAAATCGAATCAGATAGTGATTCTGATTCGATCGGAATAATTAAAGATGGGTGTAGGTCAAATATTTTTGGTTGTTACAAACAGCAGCACAAAGTCATTATACCCAAACCACATAGTGGTATAGGGTATAAATATGATTTCGAAAAATACTTTGAAAAGATAAAATTTGTGTTTTCAAGAAACCCAAAATTTCAATTTCATGTTTTTTTCAAATTCATTCTTATTCAAATAACAACGTTTCAAGAACAGGGCTGAATGTTAAAAACAAAATATGAGATATTTTTCACAATTTCAAGTTGTACCAAATAAGTTATTCTTTGCCTTCAAATTGTACCTAAAAAGTACCGCAGTAAAAATTATATCATCCCGGGTTAGGCAATAAGCGTGATGCATATATACATATAAAGTTGCAAATAACTCATACTACAACAAAGAAAACAATGTTAAAAACAAGATATGGGAGAGTTTTTCACAATTTCAATTTGTACCAACTAAGTTATCCTTCTCCAAATTGTACCTGAAAGGTATCATAGTTATAACTTTATCGTCCCTGGTTTAAACAATAAGCATGATGCATATATACAAATAATGTTGCTAAGCAAATAAATCATCATTGTAGCATGATTTATTTAAAAACAATGTTGAAAACAAGATATGAAAATTTTTATTATTATTATTTATTAAATTCATAATTATAACTTATAAAACTAATACAGATTTATGAGCAAAGCAACAACAAAGGCTATCAGCTCTAGGTAAAGAGAATTCAAATGCTTTTAATTTTTAATATATTGAGATCAAAAGGAGTTGAGATAGTAGATAGAATAGATTTTTAAATAATGATTCCAGCTTGTTTTATAAAATTATATATTTTGAGAATATTATCCTTGGTGGGTTCTTTTAGAAGATTCATTAAGTTGGTCGATCGAAAAATATGATTTCTAGTTTTCTTATATAGAGTACATTCCAGTAAAATGTGTTGAACAGAGATGTAAGATCCGCATAAGGTGCAAAGTGGTTTTGGTTCTTTCTTCATGATGTGAACTATGGCTTGAAAACGTGTGTCCTAATCGTAATCTGGAGAAATATTGACTTTGAGATCTACTAACGTTTATAGTATATTTAGGTGGGGTGCAGTTTATGTTTAGCTCCTTGTAATGGTGAAAATTGTATTCGGATCAGTTTATATTCCTATTCAATAGGTGCTTTGCAAGCAAATTTGGCGGCTTCATCTGCGTTTACGTTCCCTGTAATGTTGGTGTAGCCTTTTGTTCCATCTTTTGGAGAATGGGTTAATAATTGATTTGATAACCGATAAACTATCACTGCAAATAACTGTTTTGTGTTGTTTACTGAGGGCAATATATAGCGCTGATAATGGCAAAAGCTTCTGCGGTAATCACTCATATCAATTATGGCGTACGACGTAACTCCATTCGACATTTTACAAATTTTTATTTGTACCAAATAAGTTATTCTCCACCAAATTTTACCAAAAAAAGGTCTGTACTTAAAACTTTATCACCCATGGTTAAGGCATAAGCATGATGGGGAATTTTTCATTTTCAAGTCGTACCAAATGAGTATGGGTACGTTCGTAAATCCAGTAAATTTGTGCATCACTGCGACAGTTATGCCAACTTTTGTTGCTGATGCGTGATCAGTTGTTGCAGATGCTTTGTTACTGCTCAACAATTGCAGAGTTTGCTTTTTAGAACGTTTTGCAAAAGATAAAAAACATGTTCACCACAATAATATTAACAAATATTATTGAAAATCTTGATTCTAAAAATGACAACTTTTTGTTAACTTATAATAAAAACAGAATTAAAAGAAAGATGAAACGACTTTTGGTTATTAGAAATCAATTAAAACGAAAAAGAAGGCGAATCCCTAAAATAAAAATTACTTTGAAATAATAAAACGATATTATTTAAATTTGTGTTAACCATTTTTATATAATGCACTACTTTCTCTTCCATTCTGCACCAATGTTTAATTTTTTTTAACCTTCGCGCTCTATTGCATCAGTAATTAAAATGATGCCATAATTGCAAAAATTTGCGGCAGCACTGTCAATTGTTTGCATAAAAAACTTTTGACGGAAATCAGTGCTGCCAAGTGATGCTTTTTTGAACGTTTTACTTTTATTATGCTGCAGTGATGCATAACTACTGCATTTACGAACGTACCCTATTTTCACTTTTTAGTTTTAAATTTTGCAAAAAAAAAAAATAAATTGTTTCAAGTTTATTATTCCTAGTTAAGACATGGAATAATGTCACTAAGAAAACAAATCATGTTCTAATATTGCAAACAATGTTGATAAGCCAATAGTGGGAATATAAACGTTATCCTAATGTTGCATATATACAAAAAATTTTGCTAAGCAAACAAATCTAGCTTTAACATTACGTACAATGTTGATAAGGTAATGGTAGGAATTTAAAACATTATTCTAATGTTGCACATGCAAATAAATCACGCTTTAATATTGCTAAAAATATGATTTTTTTTAACATTATTCTAATACTTATAAACATAAAACCTCTTAAAAAACACTAAACTTTATTAACAAAAACTTTAATAAAGCATGCTCTTCTTAAACATTTATTAAAACTGTTTCCTAATTTATTATATTTTCTTTAATCTTCACTTCTCAACTAATTTTCAATATATTTTATGACATTTTAATATGAAAAAACTCATCTCCAAAAATATTCTATATGGTTTAAAAATAAATTTGGCTTAATTTTGGTTTCTTCATTACCTCATGATTTTTTCTTCTTTTTTTTTTTTAAATAACCGGGGTTTTTTTTTTTTTTTATTAAAACACAACCATGAACAATAATAATGAATTAATTCTTTTCTAAAATGCATCACTATTTTTTTCTCTCTTTTTTTACAATGTTCTATCTCCTTTACAACCCAAAACAAATTTACAGGAAGATTTGGAAACCGATATCGGTTATATGTTAGAGACTATGGTGGCTTGGTAAACATGCATAAACAACACCACAATTAAGCCAAACAACAAAGCATCTTATAATAGTTTAATTAATTCGCTACTCCTCCAAAAGAAAGCCAAAAAAGATAACAGAAACCAAAAGTATAAATAAAAATTTCCCAGAAAACTGCTTTCATTGTATTTATTTAAATGTTTTTTTTTTTTTTATATACATATAAAGATTTTTAAAGTAAAATTGTATTTTTTTTTTTTAGATTTTCATGTGCTACACTATTTAAAAGAACATTTATTTTGTTGTATGTAACGTCCATTAGTTTTCATAAACAATTTTTTTTCTTAAATATGTGAAAGTGCCTTTTACAGCTTAAATTAACATGAATAGTGAGATAAAATATCTTTCAATAAAAAAATTATATTCACAATTCGTAATCTACCACACTGGAGTTTTATTTAAAACACAAATCTTCCTTATTTTTTGTTCTTGCAGGACGATTTATCTGGTGACTATGAACGTGTTTTGGTAGCAATTGCTTCCTATTAACTCCTCCAATATTTTCATATTCATAATATTGTTCTCTTTTATTTATTGAATGTACAAAATGTCATATAATATAGTTTAAAAATAATAAAAAAAAAAATGATTTAAAAAATATTTTATAATATGAATGTGGCCTTTACTGCTTCATCTAATAATAGTTATTGAAATTTGGCAAAAAAAAAAATAATAAAATTTTTAACAACAAATTAATTTACACAAGATTTGGAGTTTTATTTAAAAAGCAAAACCACTTTTATTTGTTTATTTACAGGATGATTTATCTGAAGACTATGGATATGTTTTGGTAACTTTAGCTTCCTATTAAAATATTTATAAATTATATTTATTTAAATTCAGGACTAAAATATTTATTTTATTTGAAATATACATTATACCTCGTAAAAAGTGTTTTTTTATTTGATGAACTTCTTTTGGGTTTGGACTCCACTATATTTCGTATTATGAAAACAGCTTTAGAGTAAAATGCTATACATGTCGCTGAAACACTGGTAAAAACGCCCTTGCAAGTTTGACTGTTTTTGCACATACTTTCTTGTTTATAAAGATCTTGAAATAGATATGTGTGTGTTTTTGTCAAGCGCCAAACAACTTGCTGAGCATGAAAAGTTTTATGTGTCTGTCTGTCTGTTATCTGCAACATTCACTGTTTTATTTTTATACCCTATACCACTATGTGGTTTGGGTATAATGACTTTGTGCTGCTGTTTGTAACAACCAAAAATATTTGACCCAGACCCATCTTTAATTATACCGATCGAATCAGAATCACTTTTTGAGTTGATTTAACAATGTCCGTCCGTCCGTCCGTCTGTGTGTCCATGTAAACCTTGTAATCAAACTCCAGGTCGCAAATATGAATATATTTTGATGAAATTTGGTATATAAGCTTTTATCGGCCATGGGATGAACGCTATTGAAATTGGTGAAATTCAGTCCATGTTCAGACCTAGCCCCCATACAAATTACCCCTATGAAATCGACATAAATTGCCATAAGATCCAAATTGTCATATAGATCTTACTCAAATTGGGTTTGTATGCGTTCATTACATCCATTAATGAGTAGTCCAAAAATGATCCCTTTGGTCTCATATAGAGCTGCTTCCCGATATTAACTTAAATCTATTAAAAAACAAAAATATTGCACTGATTCTTCTCAAATTTTGTTTGTATATGTTTTTGCAAAATACAAGAGACGTTACCAACCATGGTCAGGATCGGTCCATTTTTGGACCTAGTCCCGATATAGATATAGCATCCGATATGAACTTTTTCATATCTGCAGCCAAAAAAATTAATAAAAATCCCACTCAAATTTGGTTTTTGCTTATTTTCTATGTCCAGTTAGTTGGGCCTAAGAGATAGGGTTTCCAAACGCATGGTATAGGGTATCGTATAGTCGGTCTAGACCGACTATAATTTTCTTACTTGTTTGTAAATGTTTTCTTGTTTATAGAGATTGTGAAACATGTATTTTTAAACAGCAGGTAAGTTCTTAAACATTTTCCTATATTGTTGATCAACTCAAGCTAACGTTGATCAACAAAAGCTAACCAACTGAGATAAAACAAGTGTTAAATACGGCTATGCGAATCTTTGATACCCTCCACGTTGGTTTTATTTTTAACTACCGAAGTTGAAACGACTACAAAAAATTAAATTAAAAAAAAACTAGAGGACCGCTGCTGCTCCGCAGCATTATATTATATTAATTTTTATAATATAATACCAAAATTTGCCAAGAGAATTTAACGTACAGTAATGCCAAAATATGCCAAGAGAAGTTAACGTACAGTAAAAGTAAAGTTGATTGTCCACGCATAACTTTCCGCAAACCTAATGAATTTGCCAAGAGAAGTTAACGTACAGTAATGCCAAAATATGCCAAGATAAGTTAACGTACAGTAAAAGTAAAGTTGATTCTCCACTCATAACTTTCCTCAAACGAATTTAAGCAGTTAATAGCTCAAAAGAAGGAGCTTGATCCACTGGGTGTTCTTAGACTTATGTCAACAGCCTACGTTAATTAGAACTCTAGTTATAGAGGTTTGAGAGAAGAAAAATATTGAAAAAAAATTTTGAATGCAAAGTTTATTCATAAATTCTTTTAATATACATATAAGATGAAAACAACGACAGTGCAGCAATTTGAAAAATTAGAGTCCGAAATGGAAAAATCCCAAATTTGGTAAGGGTTTTCGAAAGGGCATAAAAACCCTAAATTTTGATGGTTTTTGGAACGACGTTTCAAAAGAATTAATTTGTTGTATTCATCGCGCCCAAAACTTCAGATAAAATTTTACTAACCGTGGGATGTGCCAACGACAAATTAACCCTTTCACGACCAAACTTCAACTGCTGGAAAATTTATATTTTTTTTTGTGGACTCGCACTTAACGACCCAACATTTCAAAAATATTTTTTAAATTCCTTCAAGGAAAAAATCCATTGGCCATATACAGCTGCGGTAAAAATAATGGCACTATGGGTTGAATGATTCAATTTTCAAAGTTTGTTTTTTTTATTAAGCATTTTTTAAAAAAGATTTATTACGTAATATAAAGATTACAACCATTTTTATAAAATAAGAATTTGGTTTTGGAGTTTTATTTATATTTCCATACGATATTTGCAAAAACTAAAAACTTATTGAATGGAAGGCGGGAACAAAAATAGCACTGTTATTCAAAAAAGCCAAAAATTTAGGATAAATTAAATTTTTATACTCTTAGTTTATTTTTAATACTGTACTGAAATATTTTTAAATGTTATTAAGTAACTTAATATTTTGTTGTATGACCCTTGTTTTTTTACTACTGCAGCACATCGCCTCGGCATTGAATTTATTAAGTCTTCGCACCTTTTTTTGGAAATCTTGCTCCATGACTCCTGAACTATAGCCCAAAGTTCTTTATTGTTCCTTGGTTTCGCATTGGACACATCTTTTTTGACGTCAGCCCTAAGATTCTCTATGGGATTAAGGTCAGGAGACTGAGCGGGCCAACCCATGACCTTAATTCCATTGTCTTCAAACCACTTTCTTCAAACAGCGCTTTCTTGCTCGTATGTTTTGGATCGTTGTTCTGTTGGAAGATCCACAACAACGGTAATTCTTCTTCCGAATACGGCAGCATCACGTTTTCTAGATTATCAACATAAATATGTTGATCCATGATAGTTTTTATCCAGTGTATGGGACCAACTCCATAATATGAGAAACAACCCCATACCATTATGCTTGAACCTCCATGCTAAACTGTTTTGCAGGTGAAGCGGGCATTATACTCTGCATTCGTTGGTCGCCTTACATAAGAACGAGAGCCTTTTCCACCAAACAAAATGATTTTGATCTCATCAGTCCATAAAATGTTCCTCCATTTCTCTATAGGCCAATTCAAGTGCTCTTTTGCAAATTGTATTCGCTTTGCCACGTGCTTTGCACTTAAAAGCGGGACTTTTCTCGGGCTACAGGCATTGAGGTTATGTTCACGTAAACGAGCTCGAACTGTTTCAACGCATGCCGATATTTTTAATTCTTTTTTTAACTCCGTGGCTGGCTTAAAAGGCTCCTTTCTACTCTGCCTAACTAACCGGTGAACCAATAACTTCGACATTACGGGCTTCCTTCCACGTTTTTCAACTTTTTCTACAAAAGTTATGGCATTGCGTATCATTTTGTTAGATCAGCCCAATAAACTTCCTATCTCTGCATAAGTTTTTCCTTCAAAAATCAGTTTTTTTATGACATCTCTTTTCTCGGCACTACAATGTTTTCCACGACCCATAGCTTCAACAATTGTCAATAATTTTCTTGATCGATTCAATTCGGAATATTCAAAAACACTTGACGCGTTACATTCTTTTCACTTACTGCCAAAATATTAAACGAAAAATTGTTTTGGAACACAATAACAATTTTAGTGCTATTATTTTTACCGTTTGATTTTTCTCTTTACTCTCAACATTAACTAATATAATAACAAGTGTAAATATTGAGAGGTTTAAAATGCATTTTTCAGAGAGGTAATATATGGTATATATCAAGAGTAAAAAAACATGAAATAAGACTACATCTGAATTTTTATTTAATGACGTAAGATTGCAATCATGGCAGTGCTATTATTTTTCCCGTACATATATATCCCATTGGTCGTCAACGGTCAAATTTAGCAACTTATTTACTCAGCTCAAAACAAGTCAGTGATTTGTGTTTTTATTTTTTACATAAATAACTCTAGCTTTGGTTTTGTATTTGTTGTAAATTTTTAAATATAGATCACTGAGAATCGATTACTACTTTTTTAGTTTGTTTTAAAAATGGAAACGAAAATCGGGCCTTTTGTTTGTTTCACAAAAACTGTGCTTCGAAGATAACCATAATTGATTTTATATTTTTTTGAGATATTTAGAATTAATCTTTTTCTAAGTCTTTTTATTTATAGTTTAATTAATTTTTGACTTAATATTATGAATTTTTTTAATTTAATAAAAATATAAAACATCTTTTTTACCGGTACTGAATTTTGCTGAATAATAAACCGATTCCAAATATTTTGGTGTTTCTGAAATACTGATCCATGTTATATCAAAATTTTAATGTTTTCGGTTCAATAACGTCCGAATTAATGACATCCAAATATCATTAAAAAAAAACACAATTTTCAGATTTTGGGGTCACCGTCTTAGGTCCTGAGAATACATGTGCCATTTTTTTTGGTATGGACTGAAAGCTAAAACTATCCTCTGTCGACTCAAGTCAGCTTTAAAAAAATCAGTTGGAAAATGTGGAAAATATAAGAAAAAATAAAAATGGGACATATATGTCCCATTGGTCGTGAAAGGATTAAAGTCATTTCCAACGCTTATTTGATATGCTCCTTGCGCGAAAAATCGCAGAGCAGTTTAATTGTTGGCGTAATTGCAGACTTTCGCATGCTGCATTTCATTTTTGGACGGATTTGTTCCAGGTCATATCGAAAAGAAGTTTTATTGAGTCTAAATATGTTCACAAACCTTAAAAAAATATTTATTTAAAAATGATTTTATAAAAATAACGTAACTTACATTGAATATGGGATGGCAAATATATTAACGTTCTGTAGTAACACCTTCCGATGTACACTTGTGCTCACATAATTAAGTCACTAGTATGCTACTCGACATTATTGTCAAAAATACGTAAACCCTTTTTTTAAATTCTAATATAATTTTTTTTTTATTATTCTTATACGTTAGCAATCAATTTACAGTGAAGTTAAAAATTACAAAATTTTGGTTCATTCCAAAAAAATTAAAAAACTTGGAAATTAGCCAAAAACAGCTGCTCACATAATTAAGTGATCTGAAAAAAAATGGTTGAAATTGTATAAATAAGTAATAAATTTTGTCGAGAGTCCCATTTTGTCATTAGCTTACCTCAATATTAAGTAGGACAACCTTTTTGCTTCAACACTGTGGTGCATCGCTATGGTATGCTGGCTACCAGAGAAGCGCACTGACCTGGAGTGATTTTGTGCCACTCGTATTGGATAACTTTCCATAACATGTCCTTATTTGCCGGTTTTCGTGCTGCAATGAGTCATTTTATTAAGCCCCACAAGTTCTCGATAGGGTTTCAGTCGGGACTCTGCGGCGGCCATTCCAGAAGCTTGATGGACTGTATTGCCAACCACGACTTAACTACCTTCGAACAATGCTTCGGATAATTGTCGTGTTGGAAAATCCACGCAAGCGGCAAATTGTCAGCATATTCGGTGGCCAAATTTTCCTTTAGTATATTCTTATATATTTCCCCATTCATTATACCGTCAATCTTGACTATAGGACCCACACCGAATGCGGTAAAGCAACCCCACACCATGACTGATGACCCACCGTGTTTCACAGTTTTTTTGTGTATTTTGGATCCAATTCCTTAAGTGGAGGGCATCGCACATATGTTCTACCATCATTTCCAAAAACATTAAACTTAGATCCTTCGCTCCAAACAATTAAATTCCAAAAATTTAAGCCTTTAGCAAGATGGTTAGTCGCAAATCGGAGCCGCTTCTTAGTGTTCTTCAAGGAAACCAACGGTTTCTTCCTGGCCATTCTTCCATGCAAAGTGTTTTCTTGCAAATGTCGTCTTATGTTCTGCATCGAAACTTTACGCCATAATCCGTTTCCCTTTGAGCTCTGATTTGCGACGAAGTTAAAAAAGGATCAGTTTTACTCAGGTTTGCAATGCGTCTGTCATCATTTAAAGTCGTTTTTCTCGGTTTTTGGCGCGGAATATTTTCAAAAGTTATTTGTAATGCGTAATGGCATTTGTAATTTTACCCCCAGAAAAGTTCAAAATCTCCACTATTTTTGCAATATTATTGTATCTTTGGAAGCAATCCCATATTATTTTCTCTTCAGCCGAATTTGAACTTTTTTGTTTACCCATAGCATTTCAGCTGATGTTATTTGTTTTTAATTTAGTTGTTATTAACTTATTTATTATTTAAACCGCAAAAAAAATCTTCAAAGCACTAATTTGCTCACGATACGCGTGGTGACTTAATTATGTGAGCACAGCGCATATGACCTTTTTGAGGTTTTCCATATTTTTCGGGGAATACCCAAATTTTTAGTTTTGCTTTAATCAATGTAAACAATTGCTCGCATAGCAGGGTTGCACAAAATAGTAAGGTTAGAACCGGAATAAATAGGCTTAAGAGAAAAACTACAAAAACATTTCATTGCATACCCATGACTTAATTATGTGAGCATAAGTGTATGTTTACCTTCATTATTTCATCATCTTCACTTAAACTTGAAAAATAAAACTCTGTATTTGCCATTGTTTGACTTTTTGTTAAAAAAAAATACAAAAAACTTAAAAAAAATTGTAATAATCTCAAAAATAACAACGTAAAATAATGCAGTGCTATCAACCTTTAATAATATTATTTTTGTTTTCGATAACTTCTCTTCCTCGTTTCAATATATTTCAACAATGCCAATTTAGGAACGAAGCGACATAAAAACGACAACAACATAGAAACTATAATTAAAACGACAACGCCCTGGAATAGGTCCGAATATTTGAAAATGTTAAATTTAATACCAAATTATTACAACAAACACACTGAATTTAACAATTTTTTTAGAGGAGACATATTTTAGATCATATCTGGGCACGATGAGGGACTTCGTAACTTTTTCCCCACGTTTGATTTTAATTCCTCGAAAAATTAAAATCAAAAACTATCAGTAATTTTTTATTTTTTCAAGCCGAAATACAAGTTTTTTGATACCCTCCGCACCTCAGTGGCAGAAGGTATATATAGGTTTATCGTTCGAAAAACTAATTTCCGAACCCATAAAGTATATATATTCTTGATCCTTATCACAGCTCGAGTCAATATAGCGATTGTCCGTCTGTCTGTTGAAATCACGCTCATTCACAAAATAAACCATTTACCTGGGTAAGGTTATTATAATATCATTTGCCATGATTCCCACCAGGCTGGTATATAAAATGGGGTAAATCGGGGGTTATTGCGCATAGATACGAGCAAAAATATGTAGACACCTCTAAAAAAAATACCCAGAAAAATGAAAAATTAAAAATGAAAAGTGAAAATTAAAAATGAAAAAATTATAATTTAAAAATTATAAATTAAAAACGAGAAATGAAAAGAGAAAAGTGAAAAATGAAAATTGAAAAATTAAATTTAAAATTAAATATTAAAATTTTTAATTTAAAATTAAAAGTTAAAAATTAAATATTAAAAGTTTTAATTTCTATCTTTTGTTTATTACCTGTTTTTATTATTTATTTTTTGTATTAAATGTATCCTTAAATTAACATATTACTAGCTAATTCAGATAAAAATATTTTAAAATTTGCTTATTTTTAATATTAATAATTTTTGGCCAAGAATCATTTGAATTTTTTTTGAATTATTATATAACTTCTAAGGTCTCAAAACATTCTAATAGGGATCAAACTTTGGGTATTATAACGCTGGCTGTGTTAAATAATGAATTTCATTAGTGTTCTATGAAGTACTTAGGGAACTTATAGGATTTCTACTCTAGTAATCAAATAGTAATTAATTCTTTCTATAGAAGACATGATTATTATTTTTTATAAAAAGAAATTATAATAGAAACTGGCCAGAAAGAAAAACAATTAACTTTAAATTTAAATGGTATTCGGAATTAATGTTTCAGTATCGGCAACAGTTTTAAAGTGGTAACCGTACTCAACATTGGGTTTAGTATTGAGTTTAAGACGCAAGTAGAGGGTATCGAGCACATACTTATTAAAATCAAACGTAGGGAAAAAAGTTAGAAATACCCAAAAAATTAGCTTTGTTGTATTTTTTTTCTGATTTCTGAATTTTTTTCCTACGTTTGATTTTTATATTTGCTGGAAAAAATAATAATAAAAAAATAACTTTTACTTCTGAAAAAAAAGGAAAAAAATTCACAGATATTTTTTTATTTAAAATTTAACGTTTAAAGGCCTAGTTAGCCACCCGTAACCGTAACCAACCGTGTCAGCTGTTTTTTTTCTGTTACATGAAAAGCATTTAGAGCAGTTATCGAACTCAACTGTCACGTAACCGGAACGTCCCAATCTGTTGAAAATAGATTTTTGCTACGTTTGTACGTAACATTTGTGAACAGCTGATAAAGTTTGGTTAATTTTACACAGCAACATGCTGGTTCGTTTTTACGTTCTATAATTGCACTAAATGCCAACGTTACATTTATGGTACAGATACATTTTAACAACGTATGGCTAACTAGGCCTTAACTCTCATCAAAAAACTTGCTCTTAGAGCAAAGCTTTCGTTTCCTGTACAGTTTCGTTTACACACACTGACATTATAATGTAGAGCATTATATGCATATACTCTACATGTAGAGTACATATCGTCAGATGAAATGCAAAACCACGTAACTAACATTTTTACTATTTTACGGGAGAAACAAAAAATGTTATATATTGAAAAATAAATGCAATTTTGGTAATCAAATATCGCAGATTTACTAAATATTGATCGATTAATTCATTTCTGGAATAAAAATAATAATTTATTAATGTTTCAAAGAGTAACGTTAGTTACGTGCTTTTGAACTCGTATTTTCTACAACAAAAATACGTAACTACAATGAAATTTTTTTAAGTTTCAAAGAAAATTTTGTTTTGCATTTGTAAAATTTAGAATAAAAGAAGTTGTTCTGTTGTTATTTATTATATCGCTTTACATATCTATGTATTATTTTTTTTTTTTTGCAAAATAAAAAATAAAAAATGATTTACGAAAACAAAAGATAATTCACAACAATAACTACAATACAAATAAAAGAAAAAAAACCTTAACTAGTTCTCAAATGGAATTTCATTGTAATAAGAATGACAATCGGGTGGAAGAAATGGGTTAAGGTCCTGAGGATGTTGCCATTTTTTGCTTGAAATTTTTATTCTTTGTAAATGCAACTTCAAAGATTCAAACGATTTTAATTTGTTTCCAATTCTTTGTGGAAGTTCCTCATACTCATCTGTTGCATTTACTTTAAAATAAATTACTCCAGAGGGATCATACGCGAATCATATTGACTGTGGGATCTCCAACCTTTTTACCTGTAGAAAAAAAGTTTTAATGAGCCTTTATTAGGAACAATAAAAATAATACTTACCTGGTCGTATCGATGAATAAAGTTTAGGAACTGATTCGTAATCGAGGAAAATGATGAACTTTGAGTGGAATAGGGTTTTTTCGAGCGTTTCTTATCAAGTCTACAAGTTGCGATGGTAAGTTAATTTGTTTGTTTTTTATTTTTCTTTCTATGAGCGAATGTGATAAGTCGCACAACAAGTAGAGCATTTCATAATACAACATTTTTATTTTGATAACCACAGCTGTCAGAGTAAATGATTATATGATTAATAGACGGACACTGAAAATTGCATTTCTTAAATGATTTATAATACAAGTTGTAAATGTTGATGCTACAAGGTTTCCCTCTGTTTCGTCCCAAACGTAATTATCAGATTTGTGCGAAGTAACATTATAAATCATAAAATTGTGGACTTGCAATTTCATTTTATAGTAAGAGGAAGACGCCTTTAGTTGTGGAACAAGTTTTACGGCCTGCACATCTATACAGAAGAGAAAACATAGTCCTGCTTTTGCGCTCTGTACATCTTTTTCCTTTTCATTTTTCATACTTTCTATTTCATTTCTGTGTTAGTCAAACTGATTTTGTGATAAGTTTTTTGCTTTAAATTTTAAGCAGATATCGCACTGATCATTTCTCGGCTTAAATAATGAGTATTTGCCCTCCTTCAATGTTGCCATAAAATTTGGGAAGGAAACTGGAATAATGACATTTTCTTCATTTGCCTTACATTTTTGCAAATATAAATTAAAAATTTGTCTATAGGTAGTAAAATTCGTCTCAAAATAATTTTTTTTTTGTATATTTTCACCGATAATGCGATTCGATTTTGGGCATGTCCTCAGGCCAATTTTTCAAAAAATAATTCGTTTCTCGTACTGAACCGTTTTACCTCTTTTGTCACTACTTTTAGAAATGCCTTGATCTGCTGTCCATGTTCTTGCAGTATTTTCAGAAATTCCTAAAGTGGAAAGAAACATTTTACTGCATACTTGCTTGCGGACTTGGCCATATACCAAATAATACGATTTTGTATTGGAACGTCGAGAATTTTTGCACGTAAACACGTGTTCTTTCTGAGCGTTCAATAAGACTTTTGACGAATACTTTTTTTCGTTCCAGCACATTTTCCAGAAAAGGTCAAATATTTCCTTCCGTAAAAAAAAAACAGTGCCGAGATGAACTTTTCTCGCAAAATTTTGAAGTACATGGTTCCTTCATTTGCCTTGCTGATGTATTGCTCTTATTTCCATTTGATATTCGCTTATACCTTTTGCCATACATACGTTTATTTTTGTTTTCCTGTCTCAAATTTTTAATTTTGTTGGAATTAATTACAGAACTTTCCAAACTATTTTCAAAATCATTTTCACTTTCCGAACTCATTTTGACACTTTTAATGTTAATAGGTACACACTTATAAAGAAAAACAATTTTAAAATATATGGTACGTATTTCTTCAGAGTAAAATCAATGAAAACTTGATAAAAATTTATTATAAATAACAAAGTAAAAACTTCAATGTATAATCACTATAGTTATGAGAAAATAGGACTAAGAGGGGAGGGGAGCGTAGTAGCACTATCCGCTAGTGCAATATAAAAATTCAAAACCTACTATGAATAAATAAACTTCAGTAGAAATATGTGTTAGTTACTATTTTCAAGCAACAAGTATGTAGTTAGGTGCTTTTGGTTTATGTAGTACTTGCACTTGTAGTTACGTGCTTTCGGTTTTCGCTAATAATATGTCTAATTTTTATTACATGACAGTAAAAATTGGAGAAGACATGGACCTCGTTGATATGCATCATAATCAATCAAAAAACCGATTTTGTATTTTTTGTTAGTTACGTGGTTTTGCATTTCAGCTAACGATATACTCTTGAAGCTTTTGTTCCTATTACATCTTTCAAATACAACCGTTAAATGTTAAACACATAAAGGTTACATCTAACCACAGCGTAAACTTTGCATCTAACTATCTCTTTCACTCAAACACACAAAGCCATTTTTATCTTCAGTTGTTTTGTGCGCGTTGGACTTAAACGTTTTAATGAAATCTGAAAGAAGTGTGAAAATTTCTAATAGAAAAATTATTCGAAAAATTATTAAATTCTGTGATTAACAACAAATCTAACAGAAAACTACATTGTTTTTCTTAATCTCTACATTCCATTTAATATAAATTTTATAAATTAATTAATACTTTAATATTCAGCAAAACTTCACAATTGTATGACAAATATTATTCCTCGGTAAATAGTGTAAAAATAAATGTTAAAGTGCAATATAAAGTGTTTTTTAATTTAAAAAATGTGAAATTATGTAATAATACAGGTATTTTAAATGAAGTCTCATGTTTAAAGGGTGAGTTGTTAAACTATTTTTTTGTCTAATTTCCAATACCAACTAATCGGCTTTTGATAATCCATATACTATTATAAGAATCGATGACAAATTAGTAAGACTTTCAATACCCCATTTTAAAGCTGATTTCTAGGTTTTGTAGTGCTACATTTTAATGCAGCATCGTAAGATTTATTAGATTTTAATCTGAATTCCACGCATTTTATATAATATATTCTAAAGCAGAACCATCAAACTGAAAAATTATTAGATTAAATTCATGCGGCATCGTGACGCTTAATTGTGCATATCCTGGTAGCCTATTTTAATGTGGAATAATAAAGATTCTTACTATTGGTAACAAGCATCCTAACACATCCTGTATATAGAGTAAATCGATATTACCAATAACACATTGAATGGTATTGTATCGCCTGCCACTTTCTATAGGATATGCTAGAGCTGTTTGCTACCAAGAAGGACAACTAGGCCTGCGGTCAGGTTCAAGTATTTATTTTCGGGTCAGTTATATCAAATGATTACTTTCCTAAAATATTGAAGCATCAGGCTCGAATATTTATTTTCGAGTCAGTTATATCAAATGATTACTTTCCTAAAATATTGAAGCATCATTATAAAAAAATCGTGAAGTGTGTGCTAACTACTACTCAAATGTCTGGATTTCTGTTTAAAAACAAGTAAGAAAATTATAATCGGTTTATAGGAGTTTAGAGACCCCCCTATCTCTTAGGTCCAACTAATTAGGTATAGAAGATAAGCATAAATCAAATTTGAGTGGCAATCTCATTAATTCTTTTCCCTTCGGATATGCAAAAATCATATCGGATGCTATATTTATAGATATAGGGACTAGGTCGAAAAATGGACCGATCCTGACCATATATGGTAAGGTCATTTATTTTTTGCAAAAACATATACAAACCAAATTTTAGAAAAATCTGTTCAATATTTTTGTTTTTTGATGGATTTAATTGAAGATTGGGAATCAGGGTTTATTTTAGGAATAGTGTTCAATGGATGTAATAAACCATACAAACTAAATTTTACCGGGATCTGTGTAATAATTTAGATCATATGGTATGGTTTATTTTTGGACTACTGAATACTGGATGTAATAAACATATACAAACCCAATTTTATCGAGATCTATATGGTAATTTGGATATTATGGCAATTTAAGTCGATTTCATAGGGGTCATTTTATGGGGACTAAATCTGAACATACATCGATTTTCACCAAGTTCAACAAAATTCGTCCTATGGCCGATAGAAGCTTGTATACTAAATTTTAATAAAATAAATTCATATTTGCGACCTGTAGTTTGATTACAAGGTTTACATGGACACACAGACGGACTTCGCTAAATCTACTCAGATTGTGATTCTGAGTCGATCGGTATAATAAAAAATATTTTGGAATATTTTCAAAATATTTTCAGTGCAAGGTCATTCATTATACCCTGACCACATAGTGGTATAGGGAAAAAATTATTAAGCTATACGAAAAAGATCACACATTCTGTGAAAATTTGTTGTATTCCAAGCTTGAGACAATTTTACAGAAAATTTTCCATAACGACTTAGTCTAGTTAGATATTTTAAAGTTCAAAATATGAGGACATATTAAGGGTTCTCAGTGAGTGTTAAAATCATATTCCGTCGAGTTATTATCCCCTTCGTTCTTCTAATAAATTTTCAAATAAATTTTCTAAAGCTTGCGTTGCGGACGTTTGGACTTATGGTTGAAGTGGGATACATAGGCTGTGCATGGTTTAATGAAGCCTTCACATTGTTATATAAATAAGTTGGAAAATTAACTAAAGTTATTTGGTAGTTAAATCTGGTTAGCAAAGGTCGTCGATCCTAATCCCTAGTGCATTCCATTTTAAAGCAAATGCTTAGACCGGCCATTATTACAAAATTTAATCAAAAAGCAGAATAGGTAGTAGACCATTCTATTTTATTAAAAATTCGTTTTTTATATAAAAAAAATTCAATATTTCTTTATTTAAGATTAGTTTGTGATTAGATGAAATAAAAAAAAAATTTAAATGGAGGTTACAGAATTACTTATGATCTACGAAAACTTTTTGACATAACATATTAGGTACATATTTTTGTTTATTAGAAAAGTTCACATTAAATGCTTATTATACGGCTGGTCTTAAAACAGTCGTATTAAAAAAAAATTTTTTTAAATATGAAAAGAAAAATTATCTTACAACTATTATTTAGCTAAGCGATCAGTATAAGCAGCCCACAAACGATCACGATATAAAACGGCAGCCTTTTGCACACACTTTGATTCTAAAATACCACGACCAACCACACCGATATCGGCTCCTTTTTCCTTAACAACATATTCAGGTGTATTATATTGTTGACCCAATTCATCAGACGATTCATCAATCTTAACGCCCGGTGTCAATTGTATTAGACCAGGGAAGGCAAAACATGTGGGCGACTGACAAACCATACCGGCTACAAAATCAACATCTCCACCTTCAGTAGCAATTTTGGCTGAAGCTTCCTTGTATTTTTCATCAATTAGGTTGCCAGAAGCTGAAATTTCGCCCAAGAGGAATACTCCTCGTGTTTTAGAGGCATCTGAGGTTAAAGCTGCTTTTAAACCCTGAACAATACTTCTACCCGATAGAGTATGAGCTGTTACCAGATCAGCCCATGATGAGATTTTATAAATACCCTTTCCATACTGTAACGACACAGTATTGCCAATGTCAGCAAATTTGCGATCTTCCATTAAGAGGAAATTATGTCTCTTGGCCAATGCTTGCAAATCGTTAATGAATTGTTCATTAAAATCTTCCAAAATATCAACATGAGTTTTTAGTAGGCAAATGTAAGGACCACATTTATCGGCGGCCTCCAAGACATCACTACATTTGGTCAAATCGACTGCCAAACATAGGTTTGTTTTTTTACTCGCCATAACATGAAACAATTGTTTTGATAATTCACATTTTGCTAAACTAGCACGACTTTCAAATGTCAGTTTTGAGCGTGTAAAGTCATTCACTAAAAAAGGAGAACAGAAAAATTATATTAGAAAAATATTTAATTCAAAAATTTTTAATGTCTTTTTTTTTTTTTTGCTGTTTACACAATTTATTAGCATTTCTAACAGTATGATCTCGAAACGAACAAATCTACTTACACTTGCTAGAAAAAGTATCCGTATAAAAACTAATTAAGCTGAATTATTTTTTTCTTAAAAAATTATGAAGCTTTTTATTATTATTTATTAATTTATTACCTTATTAAAGGTTTATTGCCTTTATTAAATTTTGTGCAGGTAAGAGACGTATAAAAAAAAAAAAAAAAAAAAATTATAATAAAAAATATTCGTAAATTTAAAACATTAATACAAAAAAAAAAAAAAAACAAATTTATATTAAATATTGCTCTAGTTAGTAACTTGTAGGATATTCTTTACGCTTTAGGATCTCTGAGAGTCGATTTGTAAACTTATTTTACCGCACTCAACCAAAATGACGCTTTTTAATATTTCCTTTCAGGTTATTTTATGCTGACGTATCCTGCGCTATATCCACTAAATCCATCAATTGCTTAAGATCGGGTGATTAAGGTGGTGATTTCAATTGATTTTAAGTATTTTTTTTCTCTTGATTTAAAGCAGTTCCACTTTTTCTACAAACTAACTTTTTCCCTTTAATGACCAAACTTGCTTTCATCTGAAAATAAAACAAAATTCTGGATGGATCCTTATTTTGAATGTTCATTTGCAAAGTCCATATGTTGATTTCTATTGACATTGGAAATGAATAGTTTTTTGAAAGTCTTTGTCGAAGGATTCTTTGATTTTAGAACTAATTAGGGGAGCAGTAATTATGGGATTATGTTTACTGACGCCAAAATTGTTCGTGCTCTGTTATTTTGGAGGCGCGACCAGAACGAAGTTTTGAAAAAATTTAATTGGTGGATCTGCCGTTTTGCACTGTTTATAATTCGATCTATTTCACGAAAAGATTTACATCCATCTGTAAGCTGTAGCATAATTTTTCTCTAGTCAGCACCGATTTCTTTGGTTTTGGCACTTATCTCAAAATATACTTTACAAAAGAAATATACACTTTGCCGAAAAATTAGGCGAACAAGCACAGTCAAAACTTTTGAAGTTAAAAAAATATATGTTTTAGTCTGTATAGATATCCAGTTTTCTTTCTATAAAATTACTATTATGTTTATTTAATTTTAAGCATTTTTCCATATTTATACCCTATACCACTATGTGGTTTGGGTATAATGACTTTGTGCTGCTGTTTGTAACTACCAAAAATATTTGACCTAGACCCATCATTAATTATACCGATCGAATCAGAATCACTATCTGTTTCGATTTAACGATGTACGTCCGTCCGTCCGTCTGTGTGTCCATGTAAAGCTTGTAATCAAACTGCAGGTCGCAAATATGAATATATTTCGATGAAATTTGGTATATAAGCCTCTATCGGCCATGGGATGAACGCTATTGAAATTGGTGAGAATCGGTCCATGTTCAGACCTAGCCCCCATACAAATGACCCCCATGAAATCAACATAAATTGGCAAAAGATCCAAATTATCATATAAATCTAAGTCAAATTGGGTTTGTATGTATTTATTACATCCATTAATGAGTAGTCCAAAAATTATCCCTATGGGACAACCCTTTCTCATAGGCCCCATGTAGAGCTGCTTCCCGATCTTCACTTAAATCTATCAAAAAACAAAAATATTGCACTGATTCTTCTCAAATTTTGTTTGTATATATTTTTCCAAAATACAAGAGACTTTACCAAACATGGTCAGGATCGGTCCATTTTGGGGCCTAGTCCCCATATAGATATAGCATCCGATATGAACTTTTTCATATCTGCAGCCAAAAAAATTAATAAAAATCCCACTCAAATTTGGTTTATGCTTATTTTCTATATCCAGTTAATTGGGCCTGAGATAGGGTCTCTAAACGCATGGTATAGGGTATCGTATAGTCGGTCTAGACCGACTATAATTTTCTTACTTGTTTTAAAATTAAAATAATCTTACACATAAAAACAAAGTTTTTATTAAAACTCTTTCTTTCCTTATGCATATGAGTTTTGAATCTCTCCATGACTGTGCGTGAATGCGTGACTATTTTAAAATTAATCTTTGGGCGCAACAAGTCTATGGACAAAGCTTCAGATCGATTGGATGAGGGGAAATGGGGTTCAAGTCACTCCGTGACTGTGCGTGACTATGTCGAAGTTAATCTTTGTTTACAGCAAATATATCGACCAAGTTTCAGATCGATCGGATGAGCAGAAATCCGTTTTAAATCTCTCTGTGACTGTGCGTGACCATGCGTGACTAAGTCAAAGTTAATCTTTTTTTCTCAGCAAGTGTATGGACCAAGTTTCAGATCGATCGGATGAGGAAAATGACATTTATATCACTCCGTGACTGTGTGTGACTACCCCATAATTAATCTGTAGTCACAACAAAACTATTGGCCAAGTTCCAGATCAATTGGATAAGGGGGAATGGGGTTGACCCACGACAGACAGATAAGACAGAGAGTATGAGTTAAAAGAAAGAGTTTAAAAAATTAATACATATTTAAAACTACAACTCTACTTGAAATTTTACCACAAAAGTAAAATAGTTAAAATAAATAAAAAAAATAAAGAATAAAATAAATAGCTGATGGGATATTCCTTGCACTTCTGGTAAGCGCTTGGGCATGGAACCAGCTAACTTCGTCTCCTCAGAACGTTATCCTCAAAAATAACGTTCTTACGCATTTCTTTTGAGGTAACGTGATGCCGGTTAATCTTCCCTTCCAGCAAACCCCAGAAATGTTCGATACGGTTAAGGTCCGGAGATTGTGGCGGCGAGTGTAGGACTTACGTTTGGGATCGTTGTCCTGTGGAAACCTAATTTTTGAGCAATTTGTTCTAAAGGTGCTATTACACGATGTGTTTTTTTACATATGTACTGTCAGTTTTTTTATCCATATGAAATTCCGCATGTCTGTCAAAATTGTCTTTTACATACGATTCATAATTTTTGCTATCACACGTGCATATGTATTTCCGTATGACATAACCTCTAATTGTAAACAACAGCAGATTTAATTTGTGAATTTACAAAAATTTATTGCTAAAAAAAGTTATATATTTTTTAAATGTTAATTAATATTAAACAATTTATTTTTCTTTCAATATTAATCTTTATAATTTACTCTGTTTTTCTTTAGCCACTAGCAGTGTTGTATTTTCATATGTTTGTCATGCAAAAATAGAACCTGTTCTAATTGAAAAATGTACATGTGATTTTGCTCATGTATTGTACATAAACAATGTTTCATATGTATCACACGATGTGTACAACTTTTGTTGTGGAAAAATTTGACTGTACATATGTAAAAAACACATCATGTAATAGCACCTTAAGCTGGCTTTCAAAATATTCATTGTATTGGCTACCAAACAACCCCAGACCATAACGCTACCACCACCGTGTTGTACTGTCAGTAATAAATTTTGCTAATCACGCGCCATGCAATTCTTCCGCACACGAGCTATCGTCCCTAAAAATAACTTCCTCCCAGAACTCTGGAGGCTTCGAAATAAAGTGTTTTTCACAAAATTCATTAGCTTTTTTTTATTTTCTTTTGAAATATATGTTTTTCTACGTGCAACAATGCTTAAAATATTACAAGAATAGAATGTTGTAGAAAAAAACACAGCCTTTATATAAACTAAATTTTAAAAGTTTTGACTGGGCTTGTACACAGTTTTAAGTGTAATACAGTTAAAACTTTATACCAACAAGTTTTTCTTCTAATAAAATAATATGGATGTAACAGACCTGTGCGTCGTTGCATAATTCGTAGGATTCCTTTAATCGAAATGTACGAATAAATTTTCTGACACTTAGAATTGTCACACTGTTTTTTATCGTTATAAAAAAAAGTATCCTTTATAAATTAAATATTAAAAATAAAAATATAAAAATTATAAATTAAATATTAAAAATTTTAATCAGCCCAATTCTGAACAAAAATTCCGCATGAAATATCTCACTTCTCCCTTTTCCCCTATTATGAATAAAAATTCCTTCAAAAAAAAAAAATCGAAGGAGTAGGTATTCTATGGTTTTTTTCCTCAAAAAAATTCCCTTGTAAGAAGTATTTTGATAAAACAAAATTTAAATAAAAAAAAAAATATATTTTAGTTTCTTACTCCAACTGTGCTACTTAGAGCGAGTTTCTAGGTTGTCAGTTAAACTTAGTTTAGTTAAACTTACTATTTTTAATGCTTTAATCAAATAGTTTTAAAGTTATAGGTGTTAAAATATCTGAGTTTAACTAAACTAAGTTTAACCGACATCCTAAAAACTCGGTCTTAGTTTATAGATTTTACTGTGATATTTAATTTTTATTTTTGCATTAATTATTTTTTAATTTATTTTTTTGGTGTTTTTATGTCGTGGTGTATAAAAATTATATGTTTTTTTTTTTTTAATTAAATGTAAAGATTGACGAAATATTATTTATTATCCCTGATGAAGCTGGAAAATACCAGAGAAACGTTGGATAGAAAAATTAAATAGATTAATCTTTTATTTAGAATAAATTAGAATATTCTAATACAAATCCTAAATATTATAAGAAAAATGTCGATTACACTAAAAAATTGATTACTATTTTATTGTTCTTGTAGGTTGAAGACCCCAAATAAAGCCCAACTTCAAATTTTGTTAACTTTAATGAAAGCCAATTCATGCATTGATTGCGTTTTCCATAGATTCAGCCCGCAATTGACTTCTAGCAATACTTTAGCTATTTCGTTGTTGTTATTCTACAACACCAATTTCCTCCACAAGTGCTCGCAGCATAGCTATGATATTCATTTTTTTAATTTTTCTTTAAAATAAATTTATTTTAGTTTGCACAAACAAAAAAAAAAAAAGAAAATTAATTGTCGATATGCAAAACAACTGGCTTCGAAATTCGATAATGTCACTTACTCATTTTTTTTGTTCACGCGCAATTTATAATTGGAGGATTTTTTTTCTCAAGAAAAGTATTTTCCATGAGAAAAAAATTCCTTGAGAATATTTGTAATTGAGCTGAATATCTTTCTTTAGTTTCTTGCCTGTTTTTATTATTTTTGGATTAAATGTATCCTTACATTAACATATTACTAGCTAATTCAGATAAAAATATTTTAAAATTTGCTTTTTTTTAATATTAAAATGTTTAACCAAGAATCATTAATTTTTTTTTTTTTTTAATTATCGTATAACTTTTAAGGTCTCAAAGCATTCTTATAGGGATCAAACTTTGGGTATTATAACACCGGCTGCGTTAAATACTGAATTTCATTCGTGGTCTATTAAGTAATTAGGAAACATAGAGGTTTTCTACTCGAGTAAAAGAAAAATAATGACATTTTTCAAATAGTAACAAATTCTTTCTATAGAAGACACGATCTTTGTTTTTTATAACAAGGAATTATAATAGAATTTAATGGGTAGTCGGAATTAATGTTTTAGTATCGGCAACAGTTTTAAAGTGGTAGCCGTACCCAATATTGGGTGTAATATTGAGTTTAAAACGCAGGTGGAGAGTATAAAATATTCGGCACAGCCGTATTTAACTCTCTTGTTTTATCTATATTTTTTGAAATTTGTATTTTTTGTAAAAAATTTTTTAACTTTCGATAGATAAGACACCAAAGAGTGATTTCGCTAATAAAAACTATACATAATTTTAGAAATTAACGCGAAATTATTAAAAGACAATATTGGGAAATTCAGAATTTTGTAAAAGTGTTCAATGTATTGTCATCCACTGTATATTCAATGTTTCACTAACCTAACTATGTAATACTTAACACTTTCACTTCAAATAGAATAATGCATAAACAGAAACTTAAACAAAAGGAAATTATTTTTTCTGTCAATCCCCGAATAATAAAAAACATTTTTCTTGTCAAAGAGAAGAAAAGAGCAACAAAATTTCCTAAAACTAAAAATTTTGGTTAACTGAGTGTTGCGGTTAATTGGATTCCGTATAATGGGGATTTTACTGTATTTTATTAAAATTTTCTTTAATATTTCAAGTTATCATCTTCAAGTGTACGGATACTTTTTCTAGCAAGTGTATAAAAAACTAACAACAAAATATTTTAGATAATTATAAGAAAAACGTAAATGTAGTATTTCATTTAAAAAATGATTTAGTCTACCTTTAAAAGATTGTTATCAATTATTAGTATTCAAAATATAAATGTTAGTAATGTGATGGATGATGAGACTTTAAATGAGAGATGAGAAAAAATTTTCATTAATAACTTTTTAAGGCTAATTATAATATTCAATTAATCTTTTTAAAGCAATTCCAAAGCTTAATAAAATTTGAGAAAATACTTGACCTAGAGCACTTTCAATTATAACGATCACTTATCGATAATTAAACTATCAGTCGTAGATGTGAATACAGTTGTATCTGATTTGTTATAGAACACGAAACAAATAAGTGACCCGTATCTTTTTTTAACTGCCCAATCTCAAAAATGGATTCTTTTCGTAATTTGCAGTTTTTCACATTTGATCCTAAGAACACATATAAAAATAGTACATTATATGAGAGGTACTTGCAAGGCCCATCCAATAGAATACGAGTCCTAACCATTACATTACATCGTACATTAAGAATTCCTTTTCATGTTTTTTCACTTAACTAAATTCTGATTAATTTTAAATGATGGCAGGTGGTAAGCTAGATTCTGCACAAATTCGATTTTTAATTATTAAAAAATTCAAATCGGGGAAGAACTATGGTAAAGTATTGTTCAAATATATGAAAAAGTGGGAATTATAACAATAACGTTGCAAACATAGGACGGGTCTCAATAATATGGATTCGTGACAAAAGAGCTGTGGAGGCTATAATTAATTAGTCGTCTAGACCGATACCCTATACCATACGTTTAGAGAATAGGTCTCAGGTCCATCTAATTGGGTATGAAAAATAAGCAGAAACCAAATCTGAGTGGAATTTTTATTAAATTTTTTGGCTGCGCATGTGAAAAAGTTCATATCGGATGCTATATTTATATGGGGACTAGGTCGAAAATTTAACCATATTTGGTAGTCACTTCTTTTTGCAAAAATTACAAACCAAATTTGTGAAAAATCTGTGAAATATTTTTTTTTTTATAGGTTTAAGTGAAGATCGGGAATCAGCTTCATATGGGGGCTATAACTAAGAATTGCCTATATGGTTTATTTTTGGGTTACTGATTTATGGATGGAATAAACACACATAAACCCAATTTGGACGAGATCTATATGATAATTTAGATCTCATGGCAATTTAAGTCGATCTCATAGGGATCATTTGTATGGGTACTAAATCTGAATATGCATCAATTTCAATAGCGCTCATCTTATGGCCGATAATAGCTTATATATCAAATTTCATCAAAATATATTCATATTTGCGACCTGTAATTTTGATTACAAGGTTTACAGGGACACACAGACAGACGGACGGACATCGCTAAATCGACTCAGAAAGTGATTCTAATGCCGTTTTCTTTTCTGACAAAAAATGTCGCCCTTTTTTTGCCCTTTTTTGGAAGAGTGTATTTTTTAAATATTCTGAATTAAGAGTAACCTTATATTATATATCAATCGAAAGGTCTCAAAGTGCTGTTTTTATAAATGCAAAAAAATTTTGATTATTATCCTCTTGGAAGTCATAGGGTGAAAATATTCAAAAAAAGGGGAACAATGGGGAAATATTCTCACACTATGACCTGAAAGAAGGCAATGGATGAAATTTTTTGTGATTTACGAGGGCTCGACTTTGATACCTTTCGATTGATGTATAAGATAAGGTTACTCTTAATTCAGAATATATAAAAAATACACTTTTCGAAAAAAGGGGCAAAAAAAGGGGGACATTTTTTGTCAGAAAAGAAAACGGCATAAGTCGATAGGTATAATAGAAGATGGGTCTAGGTCAAATATTTTTGGTAGTTACAAACATGAGCACGAAGTCATTATACCCTAATCACATAGTGATTCAACTCTACGCACTTGTTCAGTATTCATTGCAACGTTTCCGAAAAGTACAACGTTTGTGGTGTAGTCGACATTATTTCGTAAAATGTGGTCTATATTTTTGAAAACGAACCAGCTTAAATGCCGTCCTCGAACATTAGAGATATCAACGGTAAAAATCTGAAATTTGTGCACCACTAAACAGCATTCAAACCCCCTAGAATTTTAGGGTTTTATTAAATAACACGAGCATTTTAGCTTGATCGTGTATGACTTATAACCTATTGGAAAGGCCTTGCAAATATATTTTCTGAGATGTCCAATTTGCATATGGTTTCTTTGGATCATCGTGAAAAATCTTAAAAAAAACGACTTATAACCCCTAAATATGAGATTCGCCAACTAAAAACCTACAAAAAATATTACGAGTAATTTATTATATCGTGTTCTATCGCAGTTTGCGGATGCCCTCCATGAGACTGCCTTCTAAGATTATTAAAATTATTTCTTAATATGGTTACGATCGAACCATTTGATAATCACATCTCTAGTTAATAAAACAAAAACCCACAGTTCCTTTCAACATACCCACTTTTTTCTTGGCATTTAAAAAATGGCCCTCACCATCAATTTGGACATCAGCAATGTATTTGGCCACAGATTCAACAGTATCACGTTCAATTTTACCCGCCTCCAACAGGGTGTTCAGAAGAAAAGATAAAGTAAACAAGGAATGCATACGCACCGAATGCTTAGCAATATTAGCAGCACCACCCTGCTCACGATCGACCACAACTACAGCATCAGTGACCACTATTCCTTCGGCCTGTAAATCTCTGACAGTGTCTAGAACACTAGATCCAGAAGTGACGACATCCTCAACGATAAGACACGTGTCACCAGCTTTATAAATACCCTCAATTAATTTCTTAGTGCCGTAGGCTTTAGCCTCTTTACGTCTTACCAACATGGGAATATTTTGTTGAACCGACACAATAGTGGCCAAGGGTAGAGCAGTGTAAGGCACACCACAGACATGTTTGGCCGATAGATTATGTTCCTTAATATAATCGATTATCAAATTGGAAACAGTTTGCTAAAATGAAAATATTTTATTAAAAAACATTTGTTGTGAAATGTAAATTTCGCATCTTATTTATTACCATAACATCTGGATAACTGACAATGACGCGTAGGTCAAAGTACACCGGTGAATTAATGCCGACTTTCATTTTAAAATCTCCAAATTTAAAAGCATTAATTTCAAACAATTTCAGCGCCAGCGCTTTCATCTGTTCCGAATTTTTAGCCAACATTTTTAATTTAAATACACTCACTTTAGTTCAATTAATATTTTTCAGATAATCGGATTTATCTTTTTTTCAACAAGCGCGTATTAATAACTTTTTTATTGCACTTATATCTTTGTATTTGTTCAATTAAGTTTTATGAATTATATTTGTTTAGTTATAAAAATCCAGTTGTCGCACCACGCGTATTTACTACAGGTTTTCTTTCCAATTTTTTCTTTCGCGTTTTGATTTCTCTTCTGGCCGCCCGCACCTACTTTCAACAGCAGTCAAGAGCAGATTGATTTAAATTTCAATATGAGAAGCAAATGTATCTCTTAGTAATGAAGCAGAGTTGCAATAATTGTTACTACATTAATAACAAATGCCATCTTTTGCAGTATTCTTGAATATGGCAACCCTTTGGCAAAAGCACGTGCAGTAGTTGCTCTCACTGAGAGAGAGAGCCTTATAATCTCATGTATTTGACTTTGAATTTAGTGTACAGTGGTGGTGCAACACAAGAAGTACGAGCGCCAGGAGGTAGTTTTTGTCACTTTATAAAATTGAATACTGTGATGGACTTTTTTTTGAATGAAATAGAAAAAAATCGATGGGAGGAAAAATATTTAAATAATTATTGAGATTTATTTTTGAATCATTTGAAGGAAATAAAGAAACGGAAAATCCGGACACACAAATTGGTACCAATGACTGTTATACAAACGTACTTTATTGTTTTGTTTCTGAAAGTCCATTAAACCATCAAAGCTTTCCTTTTTAAATGTTTTATACTCAAAACATTTCTCCATCAAGAGTGAGGAGCACCCTAAGATCGCGGTGTAACTTGGATGTATTATAGAACACGTTTTTCTGCTGCCCTTTCTCATATTTGGTGCGAGAAAATGGTATAAAAACGACCCTCTTTCATTTCTCGTAAATTTTTCACATTTGCACCAAAGAAACTGAGTATAAATTGGACATCTTATGAAAGGTAGTTGCAAAGCCTAATATCTTCATGACCAGTGGGCGTGGCATCCCCCATACGAAGTAAATACTTAGTATCATATAACTGGAGTACTATAATAGAGAAAGATGGGAACATTGTCTGAGTTCATGTGTTATTAATGTGGGCGTGACACCTCCCATACAAAGTGAATATTAAATGTCATTTATCTGGAGTACTGTAATAGTGAAAGCCCTGGAACTTTATCTGAGTTCATGAGTTATTAATGTGAGTAGTCTGATAAAAAAATGAGCAGGATCGGACCAGTGGACGTGGCACCTCCCATACAAAGTAAATATTTAATGTCATATAACTGGAGTAATAATAGAAGCCTTGGAATATTGTCTGAGTTCATGAGTTGTTAATGTGAGTACTCGAACAAAAATGGGAGGGATAGGAGCAATGGGCGTTGCACGTCCTATAAAAATATATGAAGTACTATAAAAATGACAGTCTTCAAACTTTTGACAAGTACATTAATTCCCAATTTGAGTAGCCGTGGTAAATATGGGCGGAATCGCCAACATCAAAAATCGGCAAAACTTAAAATCGCCTAAATCAAAAATCGCAAGAAACAAAAATCGTCAAAGTCCAAAATCGCCAAAACTGAAAATCGCAAGTAATTAAAATCGCCAAACCAAAAACCACTAAGAACAAAAATTGCCAGAACTGAAAATCGAGAACAACAAAATTCGCAAAAATCAAAAATCGTCAAAATCAAAAATTGCTAAACCCAAAAATCGCTAAAATCAGAAATCGCAAAAAACGAGAATCGCCAAAAACAAAAATACCAAAGAAATAAAAATCCGCCAAAGTCAAAAATCGCCAGAACCGAGAATCGCGAATAACAAAAATAGCCTAAAGCAAAAATTGACAAAACCGGAAATCGCTAATAACAAAAATCGCAAAAAAAAAACAAAAAATCGCCAAAATCAAGCATTGCCAAAATCCAAAAAACAAAAACGAGAAAAACAAAAATCGCCAAAAAATAAATAAAATAGTTTTCTACAAAATGTACTCCCTGGGGCCAAATCACCGCATTCGATATCGAGTAAAATCGATTGAAAGTCCATATTTTGGTTTATTATTTAAAGAAGACGGACAAACATCAGACCTCGTTTCACTTTTACTCTTAATTATAAGCCATAATTCGTTAACTGTGACATAGTAAAATTATTTTTAATATTTTATTTTGGAAAATAAAAAAATAATTTCGATCGAAAAATTTCGATAACGAATGCGGTAATTTGGCCCCTGTTTTTTATTTCGTTACGATGGATGCAGCGAAGCGCTCGGGTTACAGCTAGTATTTAATATGTATTTAAGAATTTACAGTGTTTAAAAATTCATGGCACTGAACAGTCAATATACCAGTACCCATCAACAAAAAAATTTGATAGTTTAAAAAACGGGAATGCACTGACTGAGTTTTTGAAGTCATGTACTGTACTCCAAAATAAATAAGTTCTATCTCTATTTTCCATTTACGTAGTTTTAAATTGTTGATGCAGTGTCCAACATGGTCGATTTCTTTGCACCAAGTTGACTTTTGCAAAGCTTTTGCGTCAGCTTTCACTGGTCTTCTACGGATCGAATTCCCATATTTTTCTATATTTCTGTACATAACGCTCCGTCTAAATAATAAAAGAATTAACATTTATGAAGTAGCCTTAACAATTACTTTTTATACCCTTCACGCCACTTGATCTTTATAACTCGAGTTGATATAATGATGTCCGTCTGTCCGTTCGTCATTGTGCCGAGATATGTCCAACAAGATGAAGACATATCTAAAAAATGTTGTTGTAATAATTTAGTATAAAGTTTATAAAATTATCAAATTGTTGCTTTTAAAAATATTTTGTTTATATTTGTTTAAATAGTGCAATAAGTCCAGCTAGTAATGTAAACATATAACCGATGTGGTTACCAAAGATTCGGCACATCCGAATTTAGCACTCTTACTTGTCATATTAACATTTCAAAACTTTTAATAAATTACGAAGAATTGATAAATTATATTTTAAATGAACAGTTGCAAAGAAGTATGATTATCTATTTAAATATATACAATTTTGTTTAACATAAACTGTTGTATGTAAAAGGCTATAAAACTCTTTATTAAATAGGCGCAACATGTAAAAAATTCACTTTTTGGGTAGATAAAAGGCGCTAAATCTAGCGCGAAGAGCTAATGAGGATAAATTTTACATTTTTTTCTTCTATACAGCGGCTAGTTCGGGTTGTAGCTGATTTTCCTCATGGCAGCCCTGTGCATAACTTATAGGCAATATGCAAGAATAGAATAGATAGAATAGAAGATTACGCCATCCGAATGTTTTCCCGTTATATGATGTAGTATGTCCCTCGTAAGGGCTACCAAGACTGGTTCACGTGTTAAAATTATAAAATCTTGTGAAAAATGTATGTTTTATGTAATAGTTGGCAACCCTCCAATAAAATAACTTTGACAGTTCTCAAAATAATATTAAAGCAGTTCTTGTTATAAATTAAAATTTCGCTTTATATCCTTTAAAACATTTATACCGGTTTTCTCAATGAATCGTCAAACTGCCTGTTACTTAACCAGGACATAAATTTATTGGACTGATAAACTGCCGGTTAACAATTTTGGTTTTCTCAATGTACTGACAAAAACATTATTTTCAGTTGGCAATGCCTCCCAAAATACGTATGAAAGTTGGGAGAATTATTTTCAGTTGGCAATGCCTCTCAAAATTGACATGAAAATTGGGAGAATAAATTTATCTGTACGATAAATAAATAATTGGCAGATGAGTGCCGGTTAGCTTTGCGACAAAATAGAAGCCAACCAGACATTGTGAAAACCAAATTTCTTTAATCGGCAGTTTCTCGTTGGGATAAAAGATAATCGCCTATTGAGAAACGGGCATTAGTGAAGTATGTTAAAAAATTGCAGCACAAAGAAAAACTAAAAGCAAAAAGGCAGAAAAACACGTAAACATGAGGTGTGCAGAGGGCCAATAATGAAAAAATGCAAGCAGAGCAAAAGTAAAAAGAAAACAACTGAGAAATTGTGCGAAAAACTAACATTTTGGGTATTTTCAATAAAATGATAAATTAGAATTTATTAATGGAAACGCTCAAATCGTATGATGCAATATATTTTTATTTAAACAGTGAAAAATTGGTGCTTACAAGCGGATATTTGAAAAAAAAAGCATTTGTTGGAAACAAAGGACATTTGTAGCGTAGTGTGCTACACAATATACAGTACAATATTTGCAAATGCGGAAATAACATAATAACTTCAGCAATAAAAAGACTTAGCTCCTAGATTGAGCTGAAGAACCATTCATAAAAATATTAAATAAACCATTAATACTACTTAAAATTAATTATCGTGCTCCTTCGATGAGCATTGTAGAAAAAAATATACAAGGATTATGCTCTCAAATTGAGAATCCTGGAAATAATAAAAAAAATCACATAATATTGTCCTGGTGGATCAGCCGCAACGATCCATCAGCTGCGATACTGTCTGGCCTAAAGACAGTGGAGCTTAAAAATCAATGGCGGAAGGGCCATAGAAGAGTACAGAAGAAGGACGGGCCAACAGAAAACGAAGGAAGAACACATCTATATACCCCTGGTATATATCAATATACACATCAATATACACCTAATAAAACAACGAACAGGTAGTTCATCTTAGTTTTACTTTACAAAAAAAAGTGGAGCATCCCGCTATGCACCCGTAGGCCAGAAAGCGTCAAATAAATAAATAAATGAAATAAAAACAAAAACATTAATTTGTAAAAAAAAATCTACAAAGGAATGTAGTTCAATTAATCTGATTTGTTCTGTTTGAAAAGCTTATATTTAATCTTGATACAATTATATGAATAAAAACAAAAAAAAAAGTAATTATGCTGTTTAAAAAAAAGCAGAAATTAAAATAAAATGAAATATTTTGTAAACTAAGATAAAACTGATTCATGTAAAATAATATAAGCTATGGATAAAAATAATGAAGAATTACGAATAGCGAAAAATTAGTATGGTTAGCCAAATATTGGAAATTGATATGCATGCCAGGAACCGCTACTAGGGAAGATATAATTAGCAAGCCACGCATAGAAGAATCGGTTAGAGCATTGAGGCAGTCAGAAAAATATTTAAATAGAAATAAACAATAAAAAAAAATATATATATATATATATATATAAAATAAATAGCGAAGGAAAATGGGGGGTCGTCAGTCAAAAATAGAGAATCCCAATGCAAATGTTATTAACGAGGTAGAAATAAAAGAAGACTCAATCTACTTAAAATTAATTGAGAGTTTAATAATAAAAACCGTACTGATTAGCTTACATTTTGCATTACATATTTATGCATTAAACACCAAGAAACTTAAAAAGAAATATTTGAGCAGGGCCAATGACTTAAACAAAATTTAAATAATTTTCCCATGGATTGGCGGGAAATAATTCAGGCGGTGGGACTAATCAAAGAGGAGTTTGACAAATCTAAGGAGTAGACAATAATAAAACATAGAAGGATCTTATGCGAAAAGTTAAAACAAATCAGGGTTTTGCAAAATGCAAATTATAACAGACTAACGACACCACATAGGACATCTGCTGAAAGTTTTTTCTTAGACGTCAAGACTAAAATCCTGATTATATCGTCAAAGAAGGGTGTTAAGGTAAAATTACCAGATACACTACACGAAGAGGTAAAATGCTTGGTAGAAACTGAAAATTCAGAGACTATTGGAACCTCTTTGGAAAATACAGAAGTAAAAATGACACAAACAGTCGTTGACTTTCTGAACACAGCTTCAAGGCTGGTCGTAGAATTTGATGGAAAACCAGAAAATTTGCGTTCCTTTATAGACTCATTACAGTTATTAGAATCCATCAAAGCTAACCACGAGTCTATCGCAGTCTCTTTAATAAAAACAAAGTTAAAGGGAAGTGCAAGAAATTTAATAGGTAATGAACAAACATTACTGAGATAATACATAAACTAAAAAACTCGGTAAAGGGCGAGTCAGTTGAGGTATTGACAGCGAAAATAATGAATACCCGACAAAACAATAAAACTGCAAATAATTATTGCAATGAAATAGAGAATTTAACAAAGTCATTAGAAAATGCCTATTTATCGGATGGTTTGCCATGCGAATTGGCAGGTAAATATAAAGGCACTAAGCAAAAATTGCACCATTGATAAAGTTAGACTTATCATGGAGGCAGGATAATTCAGTAACATGAATGAGGCCGTTAGCAAATTCATAAACAGTTGCACTGAAGCAACTTGCCCTACAGGCGCAGATAATTTTAATACTGTCCGCGGGATGGCGTAATCTTGTATTCTATCATTCTTGAGAATTATGTAGAATTTTTAGTTAACTGATGTATTGTTTTTTTTTCTTTTGCTCTTTTAATAAAAAAAAGTAATATTTAAAGAATGGAAATTAACTTTTTTTTGTACAAGTTCTTATTTAATAAAAAAATATAAAAAAAAAATTTTTTTTAATTAAAAAAAAAGAAAAATGTATGAAAATTTAAAAAAAATTAATTAAATAATATGAAGAGACTTGTGATTTGAACATGAGCGAAAAAGTTAGTGCGCCAACGCTCTACGTATTCAGCTACAGACATGGGCTGACTTCATAAACGCAGTTTGCAATGCAACACTGCAAAGAAATTCATTTACAATGTTTTATGGCAGTACTGCTTTTTCAAATAATGAAATGACATTTTAGTACATTTATGAACGCACGAAAGTTTTTTCCTTGCACAGATTAGATTTTGGTTCTTTGTTTGGTTAACTTTTTGTAAAATTCAGTATTTTAAAATGAATATTCAGAAAAAATCATGCGCCATTCTTTTGAAGACAGCTTTCAAATCGGCTGATTGTAAAAATTCAAGCAGCACTTTGATCAAAAACATTATAAACAAAAGACAGCGTCTTCGTATAGCATTATTAATTAGTCAAAATTCAAGGAGAAAAATTTCAAAAATTTAAATTTTTGTAAAATTATCGCATGCATGCATGACGATGTGTTTTATTCGCATTTTATGAAAGAAAAAAGTACATTTCTGGTATTTATTACCAAATTTTATAATTTGATAAAACTAATTAATATTTTCAATTTTAAGAAGTTGCAGATTGCCCTGGTGGCATTCACATACAATTGGACGTTGCAAAAAGCATTAGCAATTAGAATTTGGGAACTTAGCAATAATTGTTCTTTCAGAGATGTCGGCGATCGCTTTGGCGCGACAATTGGTCTCGCATATAAGATGTTTGTTAAAATCGTTAAAATGATTTGCCGCTTAAAGGGAGATGTTATCAAATTTCCAAAAACTTGCGGGTGTGGTAGGCACATTTTTCCAATTCCAGGGCAAAAAAAATTTTGCGTGGCGGAAGCCTAGGGAAAATAGCTTGGGATGGTGTTTTGGGCGTCCAAGGCTCGTACTTGAAAACACCGAGTCCTGTTTCGATTTGGTGGTTAGGGAGTGCATGTTCCATCCAAGGATCGGGCGAAACCTCCAGTCCCAGATATAAAATTTTTGTTTTTTTTTGTATGGTTAGTTTTGTTCAACTGTTCAAGGAGAGGACTCCTAAAATTTGCGTGGAGCGAACACACTTCTGTCCTATGTTCTGGTTCATAAAAATGTATTTCGGTATGGCGGCAGAGCAAAATCGCGGTTTACCCCATCATGCTCATTTTGTTTAAACCTGAAAATAGAGAGAAATAAAGTTAGGAAAAAGGACGATACTTTGCTTTTTTTAGTAAATATTTACCTGAATCGTTTATCCTATTGTTTGGCCGGCAGGTGAAATCTGCAATGAAAAATAAAATATGAAATTAATTAATATGTAGATGTACACAGATGTATAGGGACAGCCTGATGCAATAAAGCTGAAAATAGAACATCAATAAAGTAAACGAGGCAACAACCTTTGTTATATTCGAAGTAAAACACTGACCCGAATTAAAGTCATCCTGTCCAAATTCCAACAATTTCATAGGAAACCTGTGTCGAAAAAGAAATAATACAATACAAATTACAAATGGATACTTACATGTATGTGTCTTGTTTTGTCAATGATGAAAAGAATGCGGTTGTCAGCGTGTATTGAAATGCACAGCGAACTGATGTTATACTTGGCAACGCGAGGAATATGTGTAAGATGTGAGACCATATAGTATTGTAGTAAAACGGAAAAAAAATTCATAGTAAAACTATAGCGGTTATTTGTAAACAAATATTGAAATATTCAAAAGTGAGTGGAAAATAATACTTGCTAATTTGCGTGCGAGCCTAGTATAGGGAAGGATTGGTTTGAAAGGGATATGGGAGGATTAGGACGTATAGGATGAAGCAGGATGAAAGATATGCATGTTTTGTAGGGTAATGAAAAGAAATTTCTAGATAGCTTACAGAAATATAAAGTTTAAGAAAAAAATAAATAAATATGGAGAAATCTAAATTGAATAGGGCCAAATGTATTTCAAATAGATATGGAGTTTTGGAGGGAAAATTTGCGTTATATATTTCTTGTTATAGGTATATAAAAAAAAAAGATAAAAGCTCTTTCGGAGGAAAACCGCAAGATGTAGGTTTCATGTTTTCAAATTAAAGCAAGTTTTAATGGTATATGAAACAGTGAAGCTGTAGCTACAAAGGACGGGAAAAAGTGTACAGTGAAAAAAAAACAAATATAAAGTCCAAGAGTTAGTAGACTGGCGAATATAAAAGAAATATATAAAGTGCCTAAATTGAGAACTTGTGGTGAAAACCTGGTTTCGTCCCCGTGAAGAAAGAATTAAGCAGACCGCGACTATTTCAAAACTGGAGAGGGAAATATCAGCGAAGACAAATTATGCTCAAAGGAGCAGGTCTCAATAATTAAGAGGACGAACAGGTTAACGATTTATGTACATGCTAAAAAGAAATAAGAAAACATCTAAGCACAGAAGGATACGTGTAGTCCGAAGGATTATTTACGTATGTAAAAGAAAAGTTTAGCAAATCAGAAAAGTCCATTTAGAAATAAAGATTATCAAGGAGTGAAAATTTTAGCGGTATAAAAGAATTTAAAAAATAAAAAAATATACGAAAAGAAAATTTTACAAATTTGTTCGAAAAATTAAAGAATCATCAATTCCACAGAAATCGAAGAAAAAATTTGAGAAGAAAATTGAGTGTATTAAGAAAATTTGTTTTTGTTAAATTGTTAGAGAATAATTATTTAAACATAAATATCTGTATTTAAGTATTTTATTTTAATATTATATTGATTGCTATTTGAAATTTCGGCAATAAATCGTACGTAGTCCGGTAGATGTGAACGGCAAAAATCTGTAAAAAAAAATATATTAACGAATATTTAGAAAATTCTGATAAATTAAAGTGAGAATATAATTTAATACTTATCTGAACAGAAAATTTGTAGGGTTCACATCAAATTGTTGGTGTGAAGAATATATCTGGGATTAGTGCCAGAATTGATTTCTCATCTTAGGGAGCTCCTTCAGGTAGAGATTCAGGCAAGGAGTACAGTCCATATTTGGAATTCATTATAGATTTGAGCCCTAAAAAATAAAGAGTGTGGGAAAATATTTGGAAGTATAAAAAAAAAATATGTAAAATTTGTGAATATACATATAAAGTATAACTGATTTTTGCTAAACTACATACATATGTATATAAAAAGAAGCTTTTGGTGTGTTTCTGCAAAGAATTATAAATGTAAAAAAAATATATCTATAAAAAGGAAAAGTTGTAAATAAGAAAAAAAATATTTAAAAAGAAAAGTTTGTTAAGCAAAGTTTTATATTGAAAAAAAGAGAATCCTAAAGAAAAGAAAACCGTTCAATTAAGATTATTTTGAGTAGAGATTTTGAACGTTAAATTAAGATTATTTTGAGTAGAGATTTGAAATTTGGTATTAGTATTATGCTTATATATCAGTAAATGTTAAGGAACAATATTGTTAGGTTTAAGTTTCTATGTTTGGAAAAATAATAATGTTATTTAAATGAAAAATTAACTTGAAAAGAATGTTGGCTTAATACTAGAGGGATTAAGGCATAATGGTAAGGTCAAGGACCATATATAATAGAAGATGTGCAAAACGCAATAAGGGTGTGAAGTTAGCGACGAAAGTTAACTACGTTTTTCAAAAATGTTAAAAACGTAACAGAGGCTGTTAAATTAACAGAATTTTTGTGAAGATAACTACGAAAGTTAAATACGTTCTACAAAATATTATGCAGTATATCGAGAATGTTTATTAAATACGTTTTACAAATAAGTTGAGGGGTTTAGCCAGATAGTGGCATTTGTAGATTAGGACTAGTAAATTATAAAAAAAATAAAAATAAATTGAATTTTACGAAAAGATCAAAGTACGAAATATCGTTTAAAAAAAAACATATGAAATTTTTTTATACTACTATATGAGAAAATTAAATGGCAAAATTGGACGAAACATTCGAGGAGGGGCTTAGCCCTATATGGGAGTTTGTAGATTAGAGTTTGTAGATTATGAGCGTATGTATTCATAAGTGTGTCCTAACTGTTGTATGAGTCGTATGTGCTAATATTGAACGTTTTTCTATAATTGTTGTTGATTTTTTCCTTATTACGTTTTGCACATCTTCTATTATATATGGTCCTTGACCTTACCATTATGCCTTAATCCCTCTAGTATTAAGCCAACATTCTTTTCAAGTTAATTTTTCATTTAAATAACATTATTATTTTTCCAAACATAAAAACTTAAACCTAACAATATTGTTCCTTAACATTTACTGATATATAAGCATAATACTAATACCAAATTTCAAATCTCTACTCAAAATAATCTTAATTTAACGTTCAAAATCTCTACTCAAAATAATCTTAATTTAACGTTTTTCTTTTCTTTAGGATTCTCTTTTTTTTCAATACAAAACTTTGCTTAACAAACTTTTCTTTTTAAATATTTGTTTCTTATTTACAACTTTTCCTTTTTGTAGATATATTTTTTTTACATTTATAATTCTTTGCAGAAACACACCAAAAGCTTCTTTTTATATACTTATGTAGTTTAGCAAAAATCAGTTATACTTTATATGTATATTCACAAATTTTACATAATTTTTTTATACTTCCAAATATTTTCCCACACTCTTTATTTTCTAGGGCTCAAATCTATAATGAATTCCAAATATGGACTGTACTCCTTGCCTGAATCTCTACCTGAAGGAGCTCCCTAAGATGAGAAATCAATTCTGGCACTAATCCCAGATATATTCTTCACACCAACAATTTGATGTGAACCCTACAAATTTTCTGTTCAGATAAGTATTAAATTATATTCTCACTTTAATTTATCGGAACTTTCTAAATATTTGTTAATATATTTTTTCCACAGATTTTTGCCGTTCACATCTACCGGACTACGTACGATTTATTGCCGAAATTTCAAATAGCAATCAATATAATATTAAAATAAAATACTTAAATACAGATATTTATGTTTAAATAATTATTCTCTAACAATTTAACAAAAACAAATTTTCTTAATACACTCAATTTTCTTCTCAAATTTTTTCTTCGATTTCTGTGGAATTGATGATTCTTTAATTTTTCGAACAAATTTGTAAAATTTTCTTTTCGTATATTTTTTTATTTTTTAAATTCTTTTATACCGCTAAAATTTTCACTCCTTGATAATCTTTATTTCTAAATGGACTTTTCTGATTTGCTAAACTTTTCTTTTACATACGTAAATAATCCTTCGGACTACACGTATCCTTCTGTGCTTAGATGTTTTCTTATTTTTTTTTAGCATGTACATAAATCGTTAACCTGTTCGTCCTCTTAATTATTGAGACCTGCTCCTTTGAGCATAATTTGTCTTCGCTGATATTTCCCTCTCCAGTTTTGAAATAGTCGCGGTCTGCTTAATTCTTTCTTCACGGGGACGAAACCAGGTTTTCACCACAAGTTCTCAATTTAGGCACTTTATATATTTCTTTTATATTCGCCAGTCTACTAACTCTTGGACTTTATATTTGTTTTTTTTTTCACTGTACACTTTTTCCCGTCCTTTGTAGCTACAGCTTCACTGTTTCATATACCATTAAAACTTGCTTTAATTTGAAAACATGAAACCTACATCTTGCGGTTTTCCTCCGAAAGAGCTTTTATGTTTTTTTTTATATACCTATAACAAGAAATATATAACGCAAATTTTCCCTCCAAAACTCCATATCTATTTGAAATACATTTGGTCCTATTCAATTTAGATTTCTCCATATTTATTTATTTTTTTCTTAAACTTTATATTTCTGTAAGCTATCTAGAAATTTCTTTTCATTACCCTACAAAACATGCATATCTTTCATCCTGCTTCATCCTATACGTCCTAATCCTCCCATATCCCTTTCAAACCAATCCTTCCCTATACTAGGCTCGCACGCAAATTAGCAAGTATTATTTTCCACTCACTTTTGAATATTTCAATATTTGTTTACAAATAACCGCTATAGTTTTACTATGAATTTTTTTTCCGTTTTACTACAATACTATATGGTCTCACATCTTACACATATTCCTCGCGTTGCCAATTATAACATCAGTTCGCTGTGCATTTCAATACACGCTGACAACCGCATTCTTTTCATCATTGAAAAAACAAGACACATACATGTAAGTATCCATTTGTAATTTGTATTGTATTATTTCTTTTTCTATACAGGTTTCCTATGAAATTTTTGGAATTTGGACAGGATGACTTCAATTCGGGTCAGAGTTTTACTTCGAATATAACAAAGGTTGTTGCCTCGTTTACTTTATTAATGTTCTATTTTCAGCTTTATTGCATCAGGCTGTCCCTATACATCTGTGTATATCTACATATTAATTAATTTCATATTTTATTTTTCATTGCAGATTTCACCTGCCGGCCAAACAATAGGATAAACGATTCAGGTAAATATTTACTAAAAAGGCAAAGTATCGTCCTTGTTAGTACCTTTTTCCTAACTTTATTCCTCTCTATTTTCAGGTTTAAACAAAATGAGCATGATGGGGTAAACCGCGATGTCGCTCTGCCGCCATAGATCAGGTTTGCCCATACCGAAATACATTTTTTAGAACCAGAACATGGGGCAGGAGTAGGTTCGCTCCACGCAAATTTTAGGAGTCCTCTCCTTGAACAGTTAGGGCTAAGAATTTAAAACAAAAAAAAAAAACAATATTACATTATTATTAATTTTTCATGTTTCATTTTTCATTATTAAGTTTTAATTTTAGTTAATATGTTTACATTTTTAATTTTTCAATTTTTTAATATTATTAATTATTAACATAATTAGTATAATATAAAAATATTTTACTTAAAAACGTAAAATAAACGAATTTTGAAACTTTTAGCATTGTTGTTTAGTTTTCTCATAGTATAAAAAAATTTCATATGTTTTTTTTAACACGATATTTTTAAAAACGTTACTAACGATCTTTTTGCAAACTAGTAGTCCTAATCTATAAACTCTCATATAGGCCTAAGCCCCTCCTCGAACCATTTCGTACAATTTTGCCATTTAATTTTCTCATAGTAGTATAAAAAAATTTCATGTTTTTTTAAAAACGATATTTCGTAGTTTGATCTTTTCGTAAAATTCAATTTATTTTTATTTTTTTTATAATTTACTACTCCTAATCTACAAATGCCACTATCTGGCTAAACCCCTCAACATATTTGTAAAACGTATTTAATATTAGTTCAACATTTTCTATATACTGCATAACATTTTGTAGAACGTATTTAACTTTCATAGTTATCTTCACAAAAATTCTGTTAATTTAACAGCCTCTGTTAAGTTTTTAACATTTTTGAAAAACGTAGTTAACTTTCGTCGCAAACTTCACACCCTTAAACTTATCAAGATGGAAAAGATTTCTATAAACACAGTCACGGAGTCACTTGCTGTGAAAAAGAGATTTACTTTGACTTAGTCACACACAGTCACGCATAGCCACGCACAGTCACATAGTAATTTAAACCCCATTTCCCCTCATCCGATCGGCCTCAAACATTGTCCATAGACTTGTTGTGGCCAAAGATTAATTTTAAGATAGTCACGCACAGTCACGGAGAGATTCAAAACTCATATGCATAAGGAAAGAAAGGGTTTTAATAAAAACTTTGTTTTTATGGGTTAGATTATTTTCTTTATGAAATTAATTTAAATAGCTTTGTGTGTTTCATTTAATATCTTTGTATTAGATTTTTTAAACAGAAATTATACAGTTTAATATCGATTTAACGAACAGTTGACTGTCATACTGTTCGTTAGGATCGAATTTGTTAAATAGAGAATACATTGTATTTGTTGCATATAAATTCATGCACTTTTTTATTTGGTTTTTTTATAAATGAAAATAATGGACAAATGATAACACACATACATTAATTTATAGATACATACTAGGCCGGGTCGATTTGTGGGGAGGCAAAAAAATCGCCCATTGCTCAGTGAAAATCGTATTCTAGGGATCAAAATAAGAAACTTTGCCGAAGGAACCATACCTCTAAAACGAATTCTGATGTCCCAGAATTTGGGTCGAACTTTTGGGTAGGGGCAAATTTTGAAAAATCCCACTTTGACCCATTTAGAGTGCTCCAATCGAGTCCAAATGTATCAATGACCCCCACTAACTTTGGAGGCCCGACCCACCCATGCCAGTGGCACACCCCCTGGAACTCCCATGTGGGGTTCCCCATATAAACATTTCAAAAAATCGCCAGTTTTGGCACTTTACATGAAAAAATCAGCGAAATGCCTATGTTTTTTTCTTTTTGGAGTTTATTTTTCTCTTTAAAAATTTATTTAGTCAGAACATATGTAAATGAAAAAATGAAGATAACTTAGTAATAGAAAAGAAATTAAAAAAATTTATTAGAAATTAGCGTTTTTTACAACCCTTTTAAAACCAAGGCATCACTGTGATGCATTTGCATGTCGTAAACTTAGTTGTGTGGGTTTTTATTCAACCCTTTTAAAAAATTAACGTATCACTGTGACACAATTGCAGGTCGTAAAATTGCTTGTGTGGGTTTTTAAGCCACCACAAGACACAGCAGGTAGAATTGAAATTACCATTTCATTCTTATTACCTCGTCTCGTAGACTATATATAACGCAACAGTTTTTGTGAATGCATTAAGTCGTTGTGAAGAACTCAAAGTGTGAAGTGCTAATTTCAGATAAAAAAAATATTTAAAAAAAAATAATAAGTGAAGTGACCATTCCAAATCAAAAAGTTTACAATAAATCCACCATCCACTACACCGCAAGATGAAGCAACAACAACATCAACAACTATCGAAAACCCAATGAGTCATATACCCAAGCATGATGTTACTGTTTTTGGTGTGTCTACAGATTTGACTGATCTTAATTTACCAACCCATCTGGATATCTTGAGATATTATTTTTACTTAAGCGAACGTGCTAAAACAGAACAAAAAAAGTTTTCCTATAAATCATTCACTATTCAAGTACAAGATAAGTTGATTGGAATTTGGGAAAAACTTGGTATGGAAATAATGCTGAAAAAAAGTGTATGTAATAAATTGAATAGATTTCTTGACAAATATCAAGACCAAATCAAGAGAAGAAACAAAACCCAACAATTTACAGAGTATGTAAAATCTCTGGAAACAATTTTTTACATTAGAACATGTAAATGCGATTTGAAGGCAGCTCCATGTGCATGCGGCTTGGTTCCCGAACGCCTCAAAGAGTTTATGCACGATCAACATAATCAGAGAAGACTAACAATGGATGCATTTGTGATGGAAATTGAAGTGCAAGGAGCAACGTGTATGTCATCAATGCCAACATACCAAGATCCCGATGATTCAACATACGCACCGCCACCGGTTCAAGAAGATATGGATAGAAACACAAGTTCACAATACACAGAGAGATACGATTGTTTTAACTTTGCCTTGGTATGTGACAGATTTGGTGTGCCTGATAGAGTAGCATCAGCATTGGGAACCGCTCTTTTTCAAGATTTTAAAATTAAAGATAAGCATGGGAAACCTCTCATCATGGATAAATCGAAAGTTCGCAGAGAAAAAGAGAAATGCAGACAAGAAGTGCTTTGCAAACGGTTGATGATACCAATTTGTTAGCGTTTTCATTCGATGGCAGAAAAGATGATACTTTAACGATAGATAAAATTGATGAGAAGTATCATACTAGGATGGTAAAAGAACCTCATCTCGTTATTTTGAGAGAACCCAATTCTGAATTGATTGGTTACGTAAGACTGGAATATGAAACCGCTGAATACAAAACAACCAAATTAAATGATTTTTTCAACGATAAAAATATATCACTGGATGCATTAATTGGAATGTGCACTGACGGTGAGCCAACAAACACTGGCCCACACGGTGGAATTATACGACGATTCGAATTGCTGTTAAAAAGACCATTGCATTGGTTCGTTTGCCTTCTACACTTCAACGAACTTCCGTTTCGGCATTTGTTTGAAGCTTTGGATAAATCAACCAGCACTGGACCGAGATCGGTAACCGGAAAACTGAGCCGTCACATCGAAACTTGTGAAACTCTTCCGGTAAGTTATTGCTATCACTCATTTATTATAATTGTCAACCATTATTAATTATTTTATTATTATATATTTTCAGGTGGTGGACGGCTTCCAGAAAATTGAGTTGCAAAATATGACCCCTGCTCCAGAAAAAATTGAATTTTCCACCGATTCGAAGTACTTATACGACATGGCCCATGCAATTTCTAGCGGCGTGGTTTCGGTGGATCTGGCTAACATCAAACCAGGGAAAATTGTACATTCTCGGTGGCTCAACAAGGCCGCTAGATTATTACGATTATATGTGACAACGGAAAATCCAGATGCAAATTTAAGAATTCTGGTTGAATTCATAATTAAATGTTATGGGCCAATGTACTTCAATATCAAGTATTACAGCTCTGTCGTGTACGGCAGTGCATTATTTTTCAAGTTCATTGGTTGGTCACGATTTCTAGAACCTCGTTTACGGAAAATTGTCAATCAAGTAATCAATGTTGTTTGATGATAGCAAAGAAAAGCGCGACTGTGCTATCAAGAAAATTCTACGCTATCGAACCGACGCAACTTATAGCTTATAAAAAACCAGATATAAACTTTAATTGCACAAGTTACACGGAAATGATCAATATGAATGACATAAATAACGTATTTGAACCACCATTCACGCGAAGCATTCCGTACGATACATTGAAAGAATATTTAAATCAAGATGATCCACCGTTTAATGATCCAAAAATTCCATAACACATACAAGGAACGGAACGACATGTTCAATTGCTAGCTAGCGTTTCCAAACGGGTTATACCGGAAAATGTAGAGGCTGTTATGGCGACGACATTAGAGAGCCGTGCGAAATTGCCCAGACTTGAAAGTAAAAAAGACTTCAAACAATAATTTTTTTTAGTTTCTTTTCTATAACTAACTTTAATTAATTTTTTCATTTACATATGTTCCGACTAAATAAATTTCTTAAGAGCAAAAATAGATATTATTATAAATAAATAATAAATATTATTATAAATAAATAAATAAAAATAAAGAAAAAAACATAGGCATTTCGCTGATTTTTTCATGTAAAGTGCCAAAACTGGCGATTTTTTGAAATGTTTGTATGGGGAACGCCCAGGGGGGAGTTCCAGGGGGTGTGCCACTGGCATGGGTGCGTCGGGCCTCCAAAGTTAGTGGGGGTCGGTCATACATTTGGACTCGATTGGAGCACTCTAAATGGGTCAAAGTGGGATTTTTCAAAATTTGCCCCTACCCAAAAGTTCGACTCAAATTTGGGACATCAGAATTCGTTTTAGAGGTATGGTTCCTTTGGCAAAGTTTCTTATTTTGATCCCTAGAATACGATTTTCACTAAGCAATGGGCGATTTTTAAATCGACCCGCCCTAATACATACAAAACCAAAGAGTTTTAATTCGTTTTCTTTACATTTTATTATTTTTCAATTTATGATTTTTATTTCCATTATTTTGAATTTGAAATAATATAAAAATTTTATAGTGCCTTAGCTGGTACTCGAACAACAAAACACATGACTGAAAGGCTGGGACACTACCCACTAGCCTACACTGAACTTGTTATTTAGAAGGATGTTTTAAGTTGTTAAGTAATATAAAATCTGTAAAATCATTAATATTATGATGATTTATAAATTTTAATTTTTTTTAATTTTTTCCTCAAACACATTAGTTTGTTTCATCTGTCATGATATAAACTTTTATATCTCATTAATTAATATAATTTATAAATTTCTTTTATAATTTAAATAAATTTCAATTATCTTAACATTTTTCTTGTAAATTGGGAACAAAAACCATTGAAAATATTTAAAAGAGAGAGATTTGGTCTCAGCAAACCGTTGAAAATATATAAAAGAGAGAGATTTGGTCTCATCAACACGAATCTCGGATCCAATTTTCAGCAACATGTCTATAGCCATCTTTTCCCTCTTGTATATTCAGTTTTCATGGGACCAAATTGCGGTTTGCACATCCTCTATTATATATGGTCCTTGGTCCGGGTAGATAATTTCTTTCTGTTATATCTATTTGACGTAAGTATATTTGAAAAATATAGTATTTCAACATTAATCTTAAAAAAAAATAATTGATTAACAATAATAGTTTAAAAAATATTGAGGTTTTATGATGGCACTCGAAATTTCGGTCTTTTTAGTTTTTCTTGGACAAAAACATCTGAGCTTTATCGACCTTTGTGTTATGCTTGCAAAAAATTAAAAGTGGGAGTGTATTTTTTGATTTATTAAATAAAATTCGGATAATATTGTATAAAAAAACTCACACGAAATTTCATATCAGTAATTCAAAGAAACACGATATAAAATGGTGAATACTTTTAAGCATATGTGTTTTAGGATGCTGAAGACTATAAGGACTATAGAACGTACAGACTAATGTTCTCAAGAAAGTACAACAGAGTCGCAACAAATACTAATGTTTTCCATCGCCTTTTTGTATCGTCAGTTGCTAACATTACTAGCATAAGACGTCAACCTCATAAACATGTTTTGGAACTCAATGATGTCGTTAAAGAAATAATAAAAGAAATGATGAATAAAAGCAAGGTTCAGAAAATACAAACATCAAACACACAATGTTCTGTTCTACATGTTGTTATTTTCATATCAGTTACATATTTATGTTTCTAAAATTTGTACGGTGCCAAACACAATCATGACTGTGTTTCGTTTTAATATTTTGTTATCTCACGTACATTTTTCTATCACGTATTTTTTTGTTTCGAACACACATAAACCACACAGATTCGAGTGTAGCTTTATTTTAAGTTCGTTTTCTTGCACACGTATACTGCTAAAACAACAGAACATGTTCTTAAACGCGTACATCTAAAAATTGAAACATTATCCACTCGCGATCGAAAAAAAAAACGAAATTAAGACATAAACATCATGTAAAATTTCTCTGTTTTCTATTTTATTACTATCTTTTTAATTTTTTATAACTGCAAATGAATTATTTTAGATTTTTTAAATAGATTTGGTTGAAACAATTGTTATCGTTATTATAGGGGCGTTTCAGCCGATGGCCTAACTTGCTAGTGCTTTTGACTTAAGATTTATTGTAATTTTAATTATAATAAATATCTAAATAATAATACTAATAATAACAAAAATTCGCGTCCAAAAATTCATATTTGGGTATATGTTCTGTGGGCGATGGGCGTGGCCGATATCCATGAAACTCTCCATATATCTCAACTTCACAACACTGGTGTGGAGGGTATAAAAATTCGGACACAAAACGACACAAACAACACAGATCTCATAGAGGCTGTTGATTCAGAGTGGAAAAAATTTCAATGGATATCATCAACAATGTAAATGACTCCATGCCTCGGTGTACTAAAAAACAATGGCTACCCAACAAAATATTTAAACCAAAAATAGAGGGAAAGTTTTAAATTATTGTATAGTGAAGGTTTTTCCATTGTTTTTTCAACAGCATAAAAATGAATGCTTGTAAGTTTTGTAATCTTTTTCTGAAATTAAGCTGTTTTATATTAATATTTTTCCTTTTTTAAATAAATAAAATATTTATTTAAATAATAAAATAAATGTAAATAAAATATTTTTTTAAAATAAAAAGTTTTTAATTTTATGATTCAATTTGTTGGTACTGCCTGTTCAAATAGTCAAAAATATATTTTTTTTAAAGTTTCCATTGTATTGTCACTCACTGTATAGCGTTTTAGTGTGTTTTTGCTTTCCAAAAATATTCTGTCCCTTTTCACTTTATACTTTCATTGCTTTTAGCCTTCGTTAGTATTGTTTGAAACTTGTAAAAAGCTATTTTCCTTTATTGTTTATTATGTCTCATTCTCTTCTCAATCGAAGATCTAATTATAACTCTCTTTCCAATATCTAACGATACCACTAACTTGAATAAAATTTGACTCATAAAACAATTACACTGGGTTACTAAGGTGTCTTTTATGAATATAAATACATATATAAGTATAATGGTATATGTAAGTATATCCTGAATATTTTAACAAATTATTCTACTCATGCAAGTTGTAAATATTTAAACAAAAAAAAATGGAAAGTCATTCTTCGTATATTTTCTCTACCACCATTACAGACTTAGCCGACTAATTTCATTAACAACGAATAGGATAAGAAAGAAGAATACAAAAATACATTACTAACAGTTATTTAAACGTTGAGAGTAAAGGAAGTAGCAACTCATTTCAACTCAAAAATTCAATATCACTCATTCCTCGTTACCAACAAAACTAAAACTCTGGCTACTTGGTATGCGAAAAAAAAGGGAAAAAGCTCCAACAATTATAGGCATGCATATATCCCCATACATTCGTAGATATAATACAAACATTTAGATAAATAGAAAAAAACAAATACCAACACACATAAAAAATGCCATAAAAAACAATTCCTAAACTCATACACATGTGCCGATGTTGTTATTTGTATATGTTTGTTTGTATGTATATATTATATACTACAGACTGCTGGCTAGTTGTTTTATATACCGTATTATATATTTATAATAATGATAGATTTGTATATTTTATTTACAATTTTATGTATGTTTTATTTACTAATTAAGCACTATTATAATTTAAAACCTGTTTTTATATATAAAGAAATTGTTAATGTCTAATAGGGGGGATGCTTAAAACAATACAATACAATCTCACACACATGCCATTTCTAATATTCATTGCATTTTTGTTGTAAAAACTGCATTTGTTTAGGGGGAGAGAGCGAGAGTGTAACTGTTAACATGGGAGCTCTCCCCATCTCTTTATTGTAGCACACAATCAGGGATGATATGTGAGTACTAATAAAAATGTACCTGGCAATAATACTAACCAAATTTTGAATCTTAATATACATGTTATGCTCATCACTGACTCGCTGATTTGTTGAATGTGTAACGCTGTATGGATTATTATCACTCATAAGTCTTCGTTTTAATTTTGGGATTTTATTAAAATCCATAACTAAGCATCGAATAACAAAATGGTGATGATTTGACATTTCTGCAACGCATCATCCGAATAGTGGGCTTACCAACTATTTTTAGGGTTGCCAGATCGCCATACATTAAAAATTTTCTCATATCGCAGAAACAAGTGCCGTAAAGCTAAATTGGTTAAACACACGTAAGAGTATTAAATTCGGCATCCTCTTTGACAGCCTCCATTTGCGTTTTACGTTTTCATTAATATCTGGACTTATTGCACTATTTATAACAAAACGTATTACTAAATTTTTACAACAAACATTATTTTAGAGCTGTCTTCATATTTTAATTGCCAATTTGCCTAAATACCAATCTGTTCGAAATAATGACAAATAATATTATCCTAAGTTTAACCAGGTAATTCGTTTATTTTTGAATGAGGCGTGATTTCAACAGACGGACAGACGGCCATCGCTATATCGACTCGATGATTTACAAATGGAATGACAAACTTCTTTATAGCTTCTGCACAGTGGAGTGGAGGTTATAAAAAAATATTAAAAAATTGATGTAATTTTTACATGGGATTTTTTAGTGACATATTTTATTATTATGATATCTTTACAAAAACTACTTGTCGTAACACGAACTACATTTTTGTGTATCGGATATGAAAATCCGACTAATGAAGAAATATGGGCGAAAAATTAAAAAAAAAATCTATAAAATTATTTTTTTTTTTCGACATTTTGACCCTTAAAATCTGAATTTTGGGCTTAGTTAAGTCAGCAAAGCTTTTAGAAAGTTTAATGAAAACACGAATACCGTTAAATACTGTCAGAAAATTAATAAAAATTGCAAACTAAATGAAAAATTTAAATAAAACAAGTAAGATAATTATAGTCGGTTTAGACCGACTATACGATACCCTATATCATGGTTTAGAGATCCTGTCTCTTCGGTCCAACTAATTGGATATAGAAAATTATCATAAACCAAATTTGGCTGCAGATATGAAAAAGTTCATATCGGGTGCTATATTCATATGGGGACTAGGTCGAAAAATGGACCAATCCTGACCATATTTGGTAAAGTCACTTATATTTTGAAAAAATATATACAAACCAAATTTGGAAATAATCTGTGCAATATTTTTGTGTTTTGATAGATTTAAGTGAAGATCGGGAAGCAGTTCTATATGGGGTCTATGACTAAGAATTGTTCTGTAGGTATTATTTTTGGACGAGTGATTAATGGATATAATAAACATATACAAACCCAATTTGACTGAGATCTATACGATAATTTGGATCTTATGGCAATTTATGTCATTTCATAGGTGTCATTTGTATGGGGACTAGGTCTGAATATGGACGAAATTTCACCAATTTCAATATCGTTCATCCTATGGTCGATAAAAGCTGATATACCAAATTTCATCAAAATATATTCATATTTGCGACCTGTAGTTTGATTACAAAGTTTACATGGACACACAGACGGACGGACATCGCTAAATCGTCTCAGAAAGTGATACTGAGTCGGTCGGTATAATAAGAGATGGGTCTAGGTCAAATATTTTTGGTAGTTACAAAAGCAGCACAAAGTCATTATACCCAAACCACATAGTGGTATAGGGTATAACAAGTGGTCTGCTCTATAGAAGCGTTAATAGCGTTGAAAACCCTTTTTCATAATTTAATTTATAAATATCAAATTAAAAAAACCAAATTGAAATCAGGAAAAATGCAATCCATGATATTGCAAGCTATGCTAAGCAAACCATGAACTGTTTGAAAATATGTTTCTGGAATGCAAACGGTTTAAGCCAACATAAAGACGAACTTAATCATTTTCTTAGAGACAATCAAATTGATATTTTGCTTGTCTCTGAAACTCACTTGACTCGTAGGCGTCTCTTTTCACTGCGCGGATACACCTTGTATGATACTAAGGATCCAAGAGGTAGTATCATAGCATGTGGTGGCTCAGCTATCCTAATTAAATCCAGATTAAAACATTATTTAATGTATGATCATTGTGAAAACTACCTTCATGCTACTACTATTTGTTTTAAAGAACTTGTAAACAGCCTAGTGATTTCATCAATATATTCTCCCCCAAGGTTTTCTATATCAGAAAATCAATATACAAGTTTTTTTTAAATCACTAGGCCCTCGTTTCATAGTTGCTGGCGATTTTAATGCTAAGCATACATTCTGGGTGTCACGGCTTATTTCCCCGAAGGATCGTGTTTTGTTCAACACAATTTCTAAAATGGGTATGGATGTGGTCTCAAGCGGAGAACCAACTTACTGGCCAACACATGGGCATAAAATACCCGATTTGATCGAATTCGGATTAATGAAGAACATCTCAAAAGAACTTGTGCATGTAGAATCTTCATTGGAACTCTCGTCTGACCAACACCCGTTATTGTTACTATTTCGAACCCCCAAAAAATTGTGTCCCCATCTGGTGATTTAACTCTTTTAAGTAATATTGATTGGCTAAAATACAAAAAGTTTCTTACTACGCATTGCACAGAAAGCTTTCCGCTAAGAACACCAGATGATATTGACCTCTCGATTGTTAACTTCGAACAAAATCTCAAACTAGCTGCGCAACTTGCTACTAAACCTCCTCGTCAAACCAGGCCATATAGAACTACTTATGTAGATGTTGAAAGGCTATTAGGTGAAAAAAGAAGAATTTGAAGAGAGTGGCAACTGCACAGATCTCCTCAACTTAAGCAACAATTGAAAGAATGCACGAAAAACCTACGGAAACTTCTTGAAACACAAAGAAACGCTAATTTGAATAGTTATCTTGAATAACTGGATCCAACAGAAAAACTGATTACTCTTTGTGGCGTGCTGTTAAAAATCTTAAAAGACCTGTTGGATGTAAGCTTCGTCTAAGAAAGGAAAGTGGAGGATGGGCTAGGAATGACAAAGAGAAAAGAGATCTGTTTGTGGAACACCTAAAAAAGTTTTTACTACAAATATAACCCCTAGTTCTATTGAAGAGTTGCCAACTGTTACTTCACAGCATAGAGCAGTGTCCCTTCGTTTTGAGATTCGAGAGGTCGAAAAGGCTATTGTTGATTTAAACCCCAAAAAAGCATCTTATATCGATGGGACCAGTAATAAAATGCTTTTGGAGTTACCCCGAATAGCATTAAGAATAATTCTGTTTATTTTTAATGCTATAATACGCCTTGAACATTTTCCCCAAAATGGAAAGTTTCACTCGTTACAATGATACCTAAACCAGGTAAAGATCACACAAAGGTCGATTCGTATAGACCAATAAGTTTACTGTCCAACTTGTTAAAATGATTCGAGAGAATTTTGGTAAATAAACTTACAATATCCGTGGATCAAAATAATGTCATTCCAGCACATCAATTTGGTTTCAGACGAAAACACAGCACCACTGAGCAAGTTCACAGAATTGTAAGTGCCATAAGAAGAGTTTTCGAAAAGAAAAAGTACTGCTCTGCACTTTTTATAGACGTCTCGCAAGTCTTCGACCGAGTTTGGCACGAGGGACTCCTCTATAAAGTTAAACAGTTGTTACCCACGAACACACATAAGCTAATGGAGAGCTATATAATTAATAGAAAATTCTCTATGAGAGAGAAAAGCTTTGTGAGCCCTCCACAGACAATTCATGCTGGTGTACCACAAGTTAGTATCTTGGGCCCGCTTCTGTACATCCTTTACACACATACATGCCGACAAATGAAAACACACTTACGTTGACTATTGCGGATGATACTGCAATTTTAAGCGGACACGAAAACCCCTCAACAGCATCTTTTCTTTTACAGAGCCATATTGAACAGCTGGAAGATTGGCTAGATATGTGGAAGATTATGTGGAATGAACAAAAGTGTATCAACGTAACTTTTACCCTAAGAAGGGAAACTTGCCCTCAAATTCAAATTAGGAACCAGCCTATACCTCAACATTCCTCTGTTAAATATCTCGGACTACATCTTGAACGCCTGATAAAGCCATATAGACGCTAAATTGACACAAATAAATTTGAAATTAGTCCAATTCACATGGCTAATTGACAGGAACTCATAGTTAAGTCCCGATTGTAAGCTCTTGATTTATAACTCGATTTTCAAACCCATTTGGTGCTATGGTATACAGTTATGGGGAACAGCCTTAGCTTAAAACACAGAAATAATACAAAGATGCCAAAACAAGATTTTGAGAATGATTACAGGTGCACCATGGTACGTAAGAAACTCACATTTGCACAGAGATTTAAATGTTTCTCTAGTAAAGTACGAAATCACTAGATATAGTGCAAACTATTTGGAAAAGCTAGGGTCTCACCCGAATCCTCTAGCACGTAATTTAATCAACAATCGTATCCACCAACGCTTCATAAGGAGGGAGACTGCTGATCTCATTGGATGAAAAATGGATTACATATGTACTTATGTATATAGAATAAATGAAATTTTGTCTGGCACTGGCTGGATTTAAGTTTTAAGATTAGTTTTAAGATTTGAATAACTTATTGTTAGTTCACAAACCTATGTAAAGATTCAATAAATAAAGATGAATTACAAAAAAAAAAGAACTATATTTGAATTTTTGTAACTAACGGCACAAACAAAGACCTGACAAAACTTTTTTGTACCCTATATCACTATGCGGTCAGGGCATAATAACTTTGTGCTGATGTTTGTAACTACCAAAAATATTTGACCTAGGCCCGTTTACAGATATCCGTCCGTCTGTCCGTCTGTGTGTCTGTGTGTCCATGTAAACCTTGTAATCAAACTACAGGTCGCAAATATAAATATAGGACACTTGAATAGGACACCCTGTACACTCTCTTTTCAATTGCTCAAAACAGAATGATAAAATAACGGTAAATGTGTACGTTATCTTTGTACAACTATTTTCTCTCTGTAGCAAATTGCAAGTTCGGGAAAAGATCCGTTATATGTTTTTCCCACTTTATGTTAGCATTCGTTGAAATTTGGACATAATTTTTGAACCACTTGAATAGAACATGCATTCAGTTTGATTGTCTTTGGCACGTGGACTCGTATTATTTTGGTTAATTTCGACTATTTTACTTAAAATAAACGTAAAATGGATAGAGGAAAAGCCTTAACCGAGGCGGAAAAAGGGCAAATCAAAATTTACAAGGACACTGGCCTTTCTATTGCCAAAATATCTAAGAAAATCGAGAGGAGCCGACATGTTGCATCTGTTTTCTTAAGTAATGAGTCTAAATATGGGAAAAACATGAAAGGTCGCACACATAGTGTGCTTCCTAATGCAGAAAGGTGCCTTATATTGAAAAAGCGTCAAATTCTCATGACTTCTTGGCAAAGATCAGGGAAAAATATGGTATCAAGGTAAGTCATACAACTATGCATCACGTTATTGCAAATTCTAAGCATATATGTAAAGAGAAGCCACCACTTCACTTTACCCTCTTCGAAAAGAGCAACGCCTCAGTTTTTGTTGCGCACATGTGACCTGGACTTCGGAGTGGCATCGCGTGGTCTTCTCAGATGAAAACAAAATTTAGTTTGGAAGGTCCTAATGGCTACAGCTATTATTTCCATGACATCCGCAAATAAACTCATCATTTGGACCGCCTGCATAGCAGAGTTGGAGGTGTGATGGTGTGGGGGGCCATTTCGTATTATGGCACCTGCAAATTAAAATTTTTTTCCACTACAATGAATGCGTTGTCTTAGAATGGTATATTAAAGAGGCCTTTCCATACTTTCATAACCTTTTTGGATCTCTGCCTTGGATTTATCTATATGACAATGAGCCAATACATACTGCCCGGAATGTTAAAACCTATATAAAGAACCAAAATGTGGAGCTATTAAGCTGGCCGCCCTACTCACCGGATTTGAATATCATCGAACATGTTTTGGGGATGGTTGACACGTGAAGTATAGGGATCACGACAACAACATTCATTATATCCGAACTAACCCAAGGTATCGAATTAGCTTGGACCTCGTTAAATTTTTTGGCCACATTGTATGCATCCCTTCCAAACCGGATTTGTGAAGTCTTGGAGCAAAAAGGTGGCTCAATACACTATTAATTTTTTTTTTTAATCTAAAATACTAAAATACCATAAATTTAACTAATGTTTGAGTTAAAAAAATCAGAATTCTCTTAAATGTTTATTTCGTTAAAGTGTCCAATTCAATTGAGGCACAATTAAGATGCTGCATTTTGCTGAATTATCGATTTTTTGTTAAATATTCCTTCTGGCCAAATTAGATCAATTAAATACACTTTACACAAAAAAAAAATTATATCTCTAGATTGCTTGGTTTGGGCGCATTGGGTGATACAACAACACACTTGCTAGTTTTCAGTAAAGTTGGAATTTAATCTTCTGTCGGCCATAGGAAATTGGTGAAAATCGATGCATATTCGGACCTTGTCCCCATACAACTTAAATTGCCATAAGATCCAATTTATCATATACATTATGGTCAAATTTGGTTTGTATGTGGTCATTACAGCCATTAATCAGTAGTCCAAAAATAAACTTCAATGGACAATTCCTCGTCATAGACCTCATATAAAGCTGCTTCCAGATCTTCACTTAAACCTATCAAAAACCAAAAATATTCCACATATTTTTCTCAAATTTGGTTAGTATATGTTTTTGCAAAAAAAGTGACCTTACCAGATATGGTGAGGATCGGTTCATTTTTGGACCTAGTCCCCATATATATATAGCATCTAATTGGAACTTTTTAAAATCTGCAGGCAAAAACAATTAACAAAAATTCCGTTCAGATTTGGGTTATGCTTATTTTTTATACCCAATTAGTTGGACCGAAGACTAATTCTTTATACCGACTACAATTTTTCTACTTGTTTTACCCTTCATACCAGTGTACAGAGGGTACATACATATAAGTCTGTTATTCCGCTTGTAGTAATTAGAAAAAAAATCTGGACCCCATAATATATATGTATATGTGATCCTTATAACAAGTGGAGTTGATATACAGATGTCCGTCTGTCCATCTGAGGAAATCACGGTCACGCCCTCAATAGATAAGCTGGAGTGCTCGTTTGTAGTAAAAATGATTCACTAATATCCTAGGAAGTTTGCTATTTAAAATCACCAAAATCGGTATAATAGGTCCCGAGAATTCAATGAAAAACAAAAAAAGTCTTGAAAAAATATGGTTTTTCTATGCTGTTTTTGTCACGATCACGGCCTCAATAGGACAGTTAGGGTGCTCATTTTTAGTGAAAATGATTCACTAACATCCTGAGAAGGAATATCGGTATTAGCTCCCGAGATTTCACTGAAAAAGAAAAAAAATTTAAATATATGATGTTTATATATTGCTCTTGTTATCATTGTTATTATAAATATTGTATTTTTTGTCATAGCTGAACTTGTAAAATAATCGTTGTGTTTGCAGCATTTGATTCATAAGTATTGTTATAAAATAAAAAATCACTGACATCAAAAGCAAGTGTTTTCTTTCGTAATATGTGTATATAACTTAGTTTTTTAATATATTTTTTTTTTCTTATATGTGATCTTCTCTTAGAAAAGGGACCTAGCGTGTGAAAATTAAGTTTTGAGAAAAAAACGCATTTAAAGTTTCTACACCCTTTTAGGGACCAGAATCCACCGTTTTTGACACAACCCCTTTTTTGACACACTAGGTCCCTTTTCTCGGAGAAGGTCACATATATTAATTTATTTAAAAAAAAAAACAACAATAACTTTTGATGTTGTATTTTTGTGTGTGTAATATTTATATATTTACAATATCAATATTCTGCGATTTTTATAATATCGCAAAATGTTACAAATTGATACAAATATCAAAATAGGATCAATATTTCCGTGACTTTTCAAACTTCTCTCCTATATGAAATGCAACACTGCTCCCATCAAGTACCACCTTTTAATAGACTACTGTAAAATTTTGAGAAAGTTTACTTTGCGTTTAACAGCTGTTCGAAACATACAACCTTGTGGTCTTTTTTAAAAATGGAAAAAAGTGAATTTCGAGTGCTCATTAAATATTATTTTTTGCGAAAAAAAAAACCGTCAATCAAACCAAAGAAAAGCTTGTCGCGTTTGACCATAAACGTAATCAGAGACGTGTGCAGTCTCAATGGCAAAATTCCATGAATTGGGTTACAAATTGGTATCTCCGCCATATTCTCCGGATTTAGCCACTAGTGACTATTTCCTATTTCCAAACCTAAAGAAATGGTTCGGTGGAAAGAGATTTAGCTCCAACGATGAAATAATTGATCAATCAAATGCCTATTTTATTGATATCGAAAAATCCTATTTTTTGGAAGGAATATAAAAATTGGAGAAACGTTGGACTAAGTGTATTGAGCTAAGTGTATTCGCAAAAAAAAAACTGTGTTTCATTCTAAAAGTCACGGACTTATTGATCCGCCCTCGGAAATTCTATATTCCATCTGGCCGTATGTCCGTCCGTCCGTCTATCTTTTGAAATCACGCTCAATCACAAAATAAACCATTTACCCGGGAATACAATAATATTAGTTGTCTTTATCTGAGTCAGGTGAGTATTTAAAATGGTATAAATCGGGCATCGTTGTGACAATATATGACCTAAAATATGGATAAACCTCTATTTATTTATTTATTTATGTTAATTACAATATAAATTAAATTTGTATTCTAATTTGGGTCCAGGGATAAGCCGGGGACAAAGACCATTTGGCTGGTTTTTGCAGCGACAGACCAAAGCCTCTGGTGGGAATCGAACCCACGACCCCTGCATGATAGGCGAGCACGCTACCTACTCACCTACCGGGGCGCTTAGATAAACCTCTAAAAAATGCTGAAAGTTCAGAGTGTTGCAATAATTTAGTATTAAATTTATCAAATAGTTTACTTTTTCAAATATTTTCTTTAGATTTTTACAAATAGTGCAATAAGTCTAGCTATTAATGCAAACGTAAAATCTGGGTGGAGAGTATCAAAGATACGTCATAGCCGAATTTAACACTCCTACTTGTTCTTGATTATTGTTATTAGGCATTAATAAAGAATGAAATATTAAATATTAATTTTGGATGAAAGGGTTATTTGAGTGTTTTGGGAGAAGTGGGACGGAATGAAAATAATATTTGCTAATGAAAGCGACTCTTATAACCGTTCGGATTCATACATCATGAAAAGTGTTCAGATAGAAACAACGCAATCGTAAATTTTACAAAACAGACTAAACCAAAATAAGTCAAATATGTTCATACAATTCAGATAAAGAAATACACAAGTCTGCTTTAGAAAGTAAGCACTCTTGCTATAAATTTAGCTACTCTCAAACAATAACTTAAGGTCACCTTACACGTCAAGTCTACATATGTCATTTCACATGCCAATTTATCACACTGCAAAAGCTTAAAATGTTGCGTGATCCCGTTGGAACATTTCTTCTTCGTTCTCAATTAGAACATGTTCAATTTCCACCTGACACACAACCTGGCAATAAAAATCACTTGTTTTTGTTGATGTCAGCCTTAATTACATATGTAATATACCAATTTGGACAAATATCCCGGACTATAGATTCCGGTATGGTTTAAATTTTCCTATTTATTTTCTCTCAACATGTTTTATTTTTGTTTTTGCCCAAAAACAAAAGTACTTTTTTTATTCTAAGTTCCTTATCATCACAATTACACATTGTAAGCTTTAATCGAGTGTGAGTAAAAATCAGTTAGTATATGAGTATTAGTGTGTGTTCACATGAATATGATGGTGAGAATGAAGTTTCCGGTTTTTATTTCATATTATTAAGGGGTGTTGGGTGAGTGGGTGGGTGGTTTTGCCTTGTTGGCAAAAGGTTTGGTGGTTGGCATCATCACATCATGAACAAACATGAAGCATGTAGCAAGTGCGCCACAAGAAAGTTATTAGTTTGGTGTCGGCGCTCGGCTTAGTTAGTCGCTATTTTGCACGCTTTTCGGTTTGCGTTATAATAGTTGTTGACTTTTTAGTGTCATAGTCATAGTCTCTCTCGCGCGCAGTGTGAGTGTGTGACTCGGTGTTAAGTTTTTGTGACTACTTATTTTGTTGTTTGCCAACAAACAAAACAGAAATTGAAAGTTCAAACAATTTAATTACATACTCGTATTTAGTACTCCGTATTATTAAGCTACAATATTTATACGTACATACATCCAAATACATAAACTTTGAGGATTTTGTTAACAACTATCCCCCTAACACTCTTTGTTTATAAAATACAACAAAATACTGTCTCTATCTCTCTCTCGTTCTCTTTCAAATTGAATTTGTTGTTGCTGTTATTTTTTATCACTGTAGCCCGCTAACTTTTACTCATCACTCGTGGTGTATTGTTGTTGGATTGAAAATAACTTTTAATAAGAATATTTGTTAACTGTTATGAAAAAATACAAAGAAGTGAGAAGAAAGTGTAGACGAAATTGTTAACTGTAACTGTTTTATTAATTGTACCTCCACAAAAAAAAAAGCTGAGTAATCGGGTAGTTAAGCTCGGACACCACTACGACAAGGTGGTGGTATATTTTGTTGTTCGAGTGAGTGTTTGTGTGTGTGTGCACGTAAACAATCGTATGTTTTTAAAGAAGAAAGTGATTAAATCACCGCTAGTAACTCTTAACAATATTTTTCTACAAATCTTTTGAAAATACTAATAGAAAAAAAATACAAAAAACGAAAATATTATAGGGACTCGTCATCATCAACCACATCAATATTTACATTTTACATACATCATCAGCCATTATAAACATCATTATCATCATCATATAGACGGTGTCATTGGTGTCTGCATTGTTTGTTGTTGGTATTGCTCCTCGTTGCCATCGTTTTTGTGTGGATACTATACGGAAAACGAAAGTTACTTTCTTCTTCTATGTATGAGCGCCCTTTAGTATATTTTCGTCTAAAGTTTCATTTATTTTTTTTGTAGTTAACTATTTACAATCGTGTGTATGTATATCTGTGTTTTGTTAAAAGATCAATAAATTATTGAGGTTTGTTTTTGTTTTTTTTGTTTTCTTTTTTGGGAAAAATAGTTTAACGGTTTAACGAAAAAAGTGTAATGATGAATTTCTCAGCATTCGGTGGACCATTTTCGGGCATTCATCAGTTTGCTGCCAAATTTGGTCATGACACTCAAACACCGGGTGCCTTTACAACACCCGGTATCAATGGTAATGTTACAACGGCCACAGATAATCATGTTCAACGTTACCAGACAAATGGCAATCATTTTCAGCAGAATACCCCTAATGGTAAGTGAATAATAAAATCACAGATAATTTAATATTTTACAAATAAAAAAGAGAGATATTGGAAGTACTGCATATAAATTTGATTAGTTTTTTTTTTTTATTAAAAAATTACTCAATTTTGTTAATTTTTCTGTAATGAAATGTTGAGTCAAACAATTTTTGCTGGATTAATCGTTTTTGTCTTGGAAGAGTACAATTTAGTGCTGGTAAATTCGGTTATATGAAACGTTTTGAATGACCCTTTACTACTATGTAAATAATCAAAGATGGCGTTTGTTATGAAATGTAAAATCTTTATTTATTTCTCCTAATCAGTATCATCGCCTTGAAATAAATCCCCGATCCGATTCAATGCAATTATGCCAACATTATTTCCAATTATAATTATTAATTTTATTTTTTTATTTTAATTATTTACAGTCAAGTTTTTGAGAAAATATGGTCAAAGATAACAACAAGATTATTGCTGGTTATTTTTTGAGAATCTATACTAATTTTTCTCCTAAATCTGACCATATACAAAAATTATTTAAGTAATTTAAGTTACTAGTATAGCCCAGTACTCGAAATTCGAGTGCAAATTCTAGGGAATATTATTTTTTTCATTAAATTTTTGTCTTCCATGTTTTCTCAATCTACATATATTAAAAATTATGAATATTTATATGAGCCTAAATGTATGTTAATCAATTTTAGCAATTCACAATTCAACACAGAGCGTCTGATATATAATTTAAATCACTCGCATTAACAGGGTGTAACGAATATTATAAATATTTTATTTTATTTAATTTAATATATTTTTTAAAACAGATTAAACACAAATTTTATCATTCTCAGCTTTTCCTCCATATGAACTATATTTATGCCAATTTTCACACTCCTCCGTGCCCGAATATTGCTTAAAAAGGGAACTACAAATTTACCTTCACGTATTAATTTATAGATTTCTTTTAGAAAAATAATTTTTTTATTCTAAAAACATGATAATAATTTAATTTTAATTCATTTTTGTTACATGAATCTTTCTTTATTGTAACAATAACATATTTTTCGTTGTTTTGGCGATTGTTTTAAATCTGATCTTAAATTTACTTCAAGTTTAGAAGAATATACAGGTATTTACATTTTAAAGTACTTTTTTTAAAGCTTTGCATGCCGATAAATCAAAATGAAACAAGTAGGACTAGATCGACTATACGATACCTATACCATGCGTTTAGAGACCATATCTCTTAGATCCAACAAATTAGATATAGAAAATTAGCGTAAACCAAATTTTAGTGGCATTGTTATTAATTTGTTTGCCTTCGGATATGAAAAGGTTCATATCGGATGCTATATTTATATGGGGACTATGTCGAAAAATGGACATGGATACACAGATGGACAGACGAACGGACGGACGGATAGACGGATACCGATGAATATAGTAAAAGATGGGTCTAGGTCAAATATCTTTGGTACTTACAAACATCAGCACAAAGTCATTATACCCTGACCACATTGTGGTATAGTAGTAGTAAGTAGTTTTCATTTTCACTGATTGTTCTTTTTAATTTGGCGAAATGATCTCGAAGATCTAATGCAGTTAGAGACGGCTCATTATCTTGGTGTAAAAGCCAAGAGTTGTTCGCTCTGGCCTCTTTTTCTGAGTAGGTTTACCTAAACGAAGCTTAACACTCAAATAATATTCATTGTTAACTGCTTGACTCGGCGGAAGGAAATCATAATGCACCACATCACGATATCGTAGAAAACTCTTAACATGACCTTGATTTTTGAACGAATTTGACCTGTTTTTTCGGGCTTGCTTTACTTTTTGCATGATATTTGCTTAATTGGTCGGTTGTTTATGGATGCTAGGCATAGATCCATGAGCCGTAATGATGCGTTTGATTTCATTATGGTAGTCAGAAAGTACTGTTTCAGAGATATTAATGCAACTCCCTTTAAAAAAATATTGTTTTTGAAACCAATCGAGATATGTCACGTTTAAGGTCCAAAATATTTTTTAAGGTGAATAATGTGTAATGTGAATAGTATTAGCAAGATATCAGCACCAAATCCTTGATTTTCTCGACGTAATGATTTCTAATCATATGTTTCCAATGATATATGGCCTTAGTTGCCATATCGATTAACTCCACTTTAAAATTTATGAACATTTTAATGCCAAAGCTCTTGATTGACTGCGAACTGTTTACATTCAAATTAAATTTATCTAATAATGATTTATATCATTAACACAACTTTATTATTAAAGAAATTTTTTTTAGTATAAACAGTTAACAGGATAATTAACAGGATAATTTTATAGCAAGAGAGTTTAAAAAATATCCAGAGGTCATTAACAATCTGAATCTAAAAATATGTGCTCAAACTGTTTCCCGACAAGCAATTGAGGCTGATCTTGGTTGTTATCGTCCTGTGAAGACCATGGATGTCAGAGAAAAGTCGTCTGCCTCGCATTAATTTTGTTAAAGAACGCATGAGCTGTTCAAGGCGGAATTGGAATACTGTTCTCTTTTCAGATGAGTCCAAGTTTAATTTAAGAGGCTATGATGAAAGAATGTTTCTACGACGACCAAAGGGAAAAAGACTAGACTACCAAGGCAATATTATGATATGATGTTGCTTTTCGGACCAAGGAATGGGTGAAATTCATATTGGTAAAATATATACTAACTGGAATTATAGAAAATATATGGGAAATTGTAGATCCAAAAATACGGACACGAAATTACATAAACAAGAGAGATCTCATAGACGCAGTTAATTCAGAGCGGAAAAAATTTCCATGGATATAATCAACAATGAAAATGACTCCATGCTTTGGTGTACTAAAAAACAATGGATATCCAACAAAATATTGAAACCAAAAATAGAGGGAAAGTTTTTAGTTCTTGTATAGTAAAGGCTTCATTTCATTGTTTTTTCAATGCAATAATCTAATGCAGTTAGTGTTTTGGAATGGCCAGTCCAATCGCCAGATCACGATACGTACACGATATTACACAAACAAGACAGATCACATAGAGGCAGTTAATACAATTTAATTAACTTCATGCCTCGGCGTTGTGAAGCAGTAATAAACAAGTTTGCGATACCCTATATCATGCGTTTAGAGAATTGGTCTTATGGCCAACTAATAGGGTGTAGTTATTAATTTGTTTGCCTGCAGATCCGATAAATTTCATATCGACTGCTATTTTTATTCGGGGACTAGTTCGAAAAATGGACCAATCCTGAGGTTAAGGTGAAGATCGGGAAGCTGCTTTATATATGGGCTATGACTAAGAATTGTCCTACAGGGTTTATTTTTGATAGTTTGGATCTTATGGCAACTTAAGTCGATTTCATAGGGGTCATTTGTATTGGGGCTAGGTCTGAACATGCACCGATTTTCACTAATTTCAATAGCATTCGTTCCATGGCCGATAAAAGCTTATATACTAACTCCAGACTCCAACTTTTCATTGTTGGCAAATCTCTTACCACCGCTAGTCATTTTTTCTAGTTTGGAAATATAAATAATCCGAGGGAGCTAAATCTGGTAGATAAGGTACGTTATGAAGCAATTTTAACTTTAATTCATGGATTTTGGTCATTGCAACAGCGGAGGTGTGAACTGGGGCATTGTCTTGATTGAACAACACTTTCTTTTTCGTCAAATGCGCCCTCTTTTCCTTAATTTCATCACTTAAATGCTGCAATAAGTTAGCAGAATATTCTCAACATATTTTTTGTCCCTTTAGTGCAGATATCTGATTTTAATGCGAAATTTATACTAATTCCGAAAATGACATTATATTTTTTGTAGTGCGTCTAGTTTGGGAGAGCTTGGAGTTTTGTGTTATAATACTAGACAATGTGGAGACAAAATAATATTAATAGTGCTACCCGGTTTTGTATTATTTGAACTGGTAACACTTAACCAATATGTCAAATCTGTCATTATACCCTATACCACTATGTGGTTTGAGTATAATGACTTTGTGCTGCTGTTTGTAACTACCAAAAATATTTGACCTAGACCCATCTTTTATTATATCGATAGAATCAGAATCACTAACTGATTCGATTTAACGATGTCCGTCCGTCCGTCCATCCGTCTGTGTGTCCATGTATATATTTTGATGAAATTTCGTATATAAGCTTTTATCGGCCATAGGATGAACGCTATTGAAATTGGTGAGAATCGGTCGATGTTCAGACCTAGTCCCCATACAAATGACCCCTATGAAATCGACATAAATTGCCATAAGATCCAAATTTTTATATAGATCTTACTCAAATTGGATTTGAATGCGTTTATTCCATCCATTAATGAGTAGTCCAACAATGATCCCTTTGGGACAACTCTTAGTCAAAGGCCTTATATAGAGCTGCTTCCCGATCTTCACTTAAATCTATTAAAAACAAAAATATTGCACTGATTCTTCTCAAATTTTGTTTGTATATATTTTTGCAAAATAGAAGAGATTTTACCAAACATAGTCAGGATCGGTCCACTTTTGGGCCAGTCCCCATGTAGAATTATTGTGAGTGGAATAGCAGGGAAAGGAAAAACCACAACAAAATAAAAGAGTGGCCAACAAGACATCGTCTAACTCCAGGAATTAAAAATTTACACCATGATCCATTAGTCAAGCAAGGATATGTACTACTTCCACCCCTACATATTAAGTTGGGCTGAAAATTTTGTTGATGCTCTGGACAAAGATGGTGACGGCTTAAATTACTAGAAGGAAAAGTTTCCGATTACAAGTGATACTAAAATAAAAGAGGGCATCCTTGCAGGACCGCGAATAAGAGAGATTTTTAAAGATAAACAGTTTTCCTCGCTGTTAAAACCCACAGAACTAACTGCATGGTCAGCTTTAAAGTCTGTTGTAGAAAATTTCTTTGAAAACAAACAACACGAAGACTACGTCAAGATTGTCACTGATCTAATAACGACCTATGCATTCTCATTTGAATTTTCCCCCGGAAAACTTGGGTAGCACATGTGACGGGCATGGTGAGCGTTTTCATCTAGATATAGCTACTATGAAAAAGCGGTATCAAGGAAAATGGAGTCCATCAATGCTTGCAGATTACTGCTGGAGACTACAAAGAGATTTCACAGAGCGGAAGTCATCTACTAAACGAATTTAGAAGACATAATTTGAATATATAAAGACTGCTAAAAATTGACCTCAATACTAAGCTACTAGGGATTTTGTAACTTAAGTAACTTTGTATAATAAAGGGTTTTTCAACAGAGACGCTAAAAAAGTAGAAAGATAGGGACAGCAAACGACGCCATATTTCTTGCCGCTCTTTTGACATTTCTCTTTAATAGAATTTACCATTTCATGATGGAAAGATATACGAGCCAACAACGAGTCGAAATTATTAAAATTTACTACCGAAATTCGGAGTCAGTGGCCTCAACGTTAAGAGCGCTACATCCAATTTATGGTCGTCATAATCGTCCTAGCAGATCAACAATTGAGCGTCTAGTGGAAAAACTTGAATCCACAGGCACAGTACAAAATGTTCCCGTGCCAGTGAGTCCCGTAGTGTCGAGAATATTGTGTCTCTCACACGTCGTTCTCAAGCGTTGGGCATCTCTGTGACGTCGTTGTGGCGAATTTTTCGAAAAGATCTTGGCCTACATCCTTACAAGATCAAATTGACGCAAGAACTGAAGCCGCTTGACCATCAGAAGCGTCGTATGTTCGTGAATTGGGCTGAGCAACAACTTGAAAATGATTCGGATTTTCATCGAAAAATCATCTTCAGCGATGAGGCTCATTTCTGGCTGAATGGCGTCGTCAATAAACAAAATATGTGTTATTGGTTAGACAGCAATCCACACGTACTCCATGAGTCATCATTGCATCCTGAAAAAATTACGGTTTGGTGCGGTTTATGGGCCGGCGGCGTCATTGGGCCGTACTTCTTCCGTGATGATCAAGATCGGCACGTTACTGTGAATGGGAATCGCTACCGTTCAATGATAACTGAATATTTTTGGCCCCAATTGGATGATATGGACTTGGAGGACATGTGGTTCCAACAGGACGTCGCCACAAGCCACACAGCGAATGTCACAATCAATTTATTGGAAACCAAGTTTGGAGAACGTGTTATCTCACTAAATGGTCCAGTCGATTGGCCGCCTCTGTCGTGCAATTTGACGCCATTGGACTATTTCCTGTGGGGCTATGTCAAGTCTATGGTCTATGCCAACAAGCCAGCGACGATTGATGAACTTCGTACGAATATCGAACGTGAAATTGCAGCAGTATCGGCCGATTTATGCTTGAAAACCGTCGAAAATTGGTTTCAGCGTCTGGACTTCTGCAAGCGTGCCCGTAGTGGCCATGCAAAAGAGGTCGATTTCCATACATAATGGCATCGAACGTACTTTCACAGGAATAAAGAATTTCATTGATATCCAAAACCGTTTTTGTTTTATTTAAAAAAACTTTTGTAGCGCTCTTATTGAAAAACCCTTTATAAAAGCCCACAAATACAAAACTATAAGCACGACATTTTATTATTTTACCTATTTTTTTTTTATTATTTTACCTATTAAAAATACAGCCTTCTTCAACATATTTATTGAGAGGACAAACTTTTTATTTGCTGACCGTTTAATCAATGAAAATTATCTCTCTCGCATCGCCATAACCTTGTCTGCAGATGGTACTGTCTTTGCCTTCTATGGACACAATTTTCAATGTGTTGGCTGTTGCTTTATTTAAGGTTTGAAGTGGTGGACCCATGTATCTCATCCATGGTTACGAATCGACACAAAAACTCGACTCTATTGCATTGAAACATTTAAAATCGCTCTATTGAAACAACATCACGACTCTGTTTTTGTTCTATTGTGATTAAACGCGGCACCCGTCTTGTGAACAGCTTTCTCATCTCTAAATTTTCGGTCAATATGTGATATGTAGCTCCTTTTAAAAAGCCTAACATTTCAGCTAGATCACGCACCTTCAGCCGATGATCATGCAATACCATCTTGTGGATTTTTTTAACCGTTTCTTGCGTGGCCAATTCAATTCGTCGACCACAACGGTGTTCGTCTTGACAGCTCGTAGTGCCTCATTTAAACTCTGTCATCTAATATTTTGTAGTCGTAAACGAAGGATCAGATTCCCCCAGAGTAGAATCTAGATCGGCTTTCATATTGTTTAGACTGAAACTTTCTAAATGAAAGTATTGAATGACCAATTTTTTCCATGTTTACAAATCCACTAACATCGTTTACTTTTGATGGGTCCAAAAAAGCATACTAAACATCGTGGTGCCTTGAAACTTAAAACGTATGTTTTATAAGATTGCCAGTTTTCACCAAAGTAATCTTATTCAAACTACTGCCGCCATCTATACGTCAGGTCCGGTTGTTCTGGGACCGCACTCGCATTTATGTATAACTTTTATAAATATTAATATATAACTATTTCATCTTAAGTACAGATAGGCAATTGATTAAGAAGGAAATAAAAACAGAATTCAAAAATTTTCCATTCCGAACTTAACCTACTTCATTCTCTCTGACATGTTTAGGTCCACCTAACCTGGGGAAATTTGCAAAACCATGAAGCTTCTTTTATTTGTAGGCGTTCTTATTCAAAGGTCTTTAAATCTTCTTAATGATGATTAGCTTAAAATATGTGTACAATTTAATAATAATAATTTTATTGTAAATTATATACTTTAATTCTTAAAGTGGCCCTTAAAATTTAAGGTTTTATCTAAGGACATTTTTGCATACTTATCCATATGGCAATAACTACAAGTACTTACATACTCGTACGTATGTTGCCGTTATGATCAAAAGAATTGTATTTTGCGGTTTGTTTAACGGTATCACACATCTTTGTCCAAGGGATTAGGTTTAACGGAAAACTTTAAAGTGTTCATTGTGTTTCTTTGAAGAAAAACGAATGAATGGAAAAATGTCACCAAATCCATCGACTTTAAAATTATAATTTTATTGATTTTTTGTTGTTGTAAGAATGCTTAACATCTACATACATACATACATCTACATATCTAATGTGAGTTTGGCTTTGACTCATTACCTTCATTGTCGTCACAATATATGTGTATACTACATACACTTAGGAACAACAACAACAACTGTATTAAAAATATCCCCCGTTTAAGTTTTTATGCCGCCACATATAAATATCCACACACACACACACGTATGATTGTTGTTGTTTTTATTCTCAAAAAGCCTTCATATATTCATAACACCACCCACCCTTGTTTTATCATCGACAACAACAACAACAACGAGATAAATAAGAAAAAAAGCTGCTGCTATTGTTTTTGTAGTTGTTATTGTTGTTGTTGCCATCAAAATGCAATGAACTCTTGTTGTGCTTTTTATTTGTTTTTTGCAATTTTTGGATTTAAATAAAAGTTTTCATATTCATGCAGTTTTTGATATTTTAATGTTTTTCAATTTCAAGAGACTTTTTTTATGTGTGTAAAGTTTTAGGTTTTTCTTGTCTCAATTCAAGGGTGAGTTGTAAATCAATCCATTCCCGTTTTATTGTTTTTATTTTTTTTTTCGACATTCAAATAATTGCAGCAATCTTTATTTAGCAACCTATTTGTATGATTTCTTTGTACGAGTAAATAATAATTAAATTTTCTTTATACTTTTGCATATATCCTTAAAAGGAATATAATTGTTCCAGTTTTATGACTTGGTGATATGCACAAACATACATACTTGTATGTGTGTATGTACAATTAATACACATACACATATGACATAAATACCCTGTTGGAACTTACACAAATTAGAATGAATCAAGTTTGAATTACTTTATGCATATTAAAAAAAAAAACTTTTTCTTGATCTACCACCCACCCCCTGAAATTGTATAACATTTGTTCTTAAACTTTGAAGTGCTTAAAAATAGGTTAATATTGATTTTTTATATTTGAAAAATAAATAAGTATTAATTAAATAATTACGAAATTCAGAATGAATTAAATTAAATTGTGATAAGCTATATATTAATACATGAAGGTAAATTTTTAGTTCCCTTTTTAAGCAATATGCGGGTACGGAGGAGTGTGAAAATCGGCATAGTTATAGTTCATATGGAGGAGAAGCTGAGAATGATAAAATTTATATTTAAAACAGATTAAATATATATTAAATAAAATAAAATAAAATAAAATATTTCTAATAATTCGTTACACCCTGTTAATGCGAATGATTTAAATTGTATATCAGACGCTCTGTGTTGAATTGTGAATTGCTAAAATTGATTAACATAGCTTTAGGCTCATTTAAATATTCATAAATTTTATATATATGGGGGGGGGGGGGGGTTTCATGTCAAGTGCACAAACTTTTGAAACCGATGTCTTCCGATCGGGAGACACAATTTTTCAACAAGATCGGTCAAGATCTCTCTGAGTTAGAGGGAATCAAAATTTGACATTTTGGCCAAACAGGTGTTTTTTCTCATCCATGTAACTTATTACCTATTGTTCTTAGAAAATTTTCTCCCAAAGAGTTTAGATAGCTATTTCTTCAGTATTTCGGAAAAAAATACTTAAAAAAAAAAAAAAAAATTTGTAGACTTTTTTTTTGCTAAATTAAAGCATTTTTTGCCTTTTTTTTCAAAAAGGGCATTTTTTTTTTATTTTTTCATAAGAAAGCTTAGGATTTTTCCTTTAAGAGCTTTTTGGTCGCTTAGTGGGATGGGAGTGGGATATCTATCAAAATAAATGTTTTGTAACTCAAGACAACGGTTTTTCAATTTTTCACAAATGCACTATTTTGAATTTTTTCCTATTTGTGTGAAAAACCTTACAAATAAAACTTATACTGAGAAACTAGACAAATTAACCTTTCCGAAGATATGTAACATACCTTCATAACATAACAGAAGAGAATGGTTCTCTGTAACCTGAAAGAGTTATTTGCAACATTGCGTTTTGGCAGGAAGCAGCGGAACTCACACAGTATGCGTTTGCATTTACCATGAAAATGTTAAACTTATGTTGAAGGAAATCAACTTAAAGTATTTAACAGATGATTCGGCAGAAGATTTACACGATTACCGCGATTGCCTTAAATTGACTATGTGTCCTAATGCAACAACTTCTTGCCACTTAGGTGAATGTACCAATTGCCCGAAAACCACATTCCTCAAAGAAAATTTAATCAACTCTTTATATCGAGAATATATAGAGGAGGTCAAATTTGATTCTTGGATTCAGACTGACAGATGCACATTGAAAACAATCATTTTAAATGTGGATGATTTTGTGGAAGAAATGTGTACAGGATTGCTAAACTTTAGAACCCATGACTTTTTAGTCAAAGAGCAATGGTCATTCTTCAAGGATTTGAAGATACATTTGAAGTCTGGTGAATTCGTTATTTCATATGATTTCGCAGAAAACCATAAATATGTTCTTCAGGATGCCATACAAGCATTCCACTTCAATAACGACCAAGCAACTATATTCACAGTAGTTATTTACTACATGAAAGATGAAAAACTGGAACACAAAAGTATGGCAATCATATCCGACGATTTAAAACATGATACCGTTGCAGTTTATGAGTACCAGAAGAGAATACTAAAATTTCTAAAATCTAAATTTACAGTAGAGAAGGTATACTACGTTTCGGACGGAGCTCGTCAACATTTTAAAAACAAAAGTAGCTTCGCAAATCTTATGGCTCATGAAAAAGATTTTGGAATGCCAGCTGAGTGGCATTTTCATCCTACTGCTCATGGTAAAGGAGCATGTGATGGTATTGCAGCAAACATTAAAAGAAATGCAGCGAAGTATAGCCTCCAGTGCTTTCATCAAGATTGCATCTTAGATGCAACTGCTTTATTCCATTGGGCAAAGAATTATTGTAAAGAAACTAAAACAGTTTTTAGTAGCAAAGAGGATCATCACGAAACATTGAAAACACTGAAGAGCAGATTCGATGCTGCGGTAACAATCGATTGCACCGCTCAATACCATGCTTTTATACCGCTTGTCGATGGAAGACTCAGGTTGAAAAAGTTTTCTGCCTCTATTCAATGCGATTTCTTTCCAAAGCCAACGAATAAACCAGGAGCGAAATCAACAGCTGAACCTAGTAACTCCAAGAAAGGATTGACAAAAAAATTCAGTAAATAAAGGCGACAAAAAAGATGGATGAAAGACTGGGTATTTAAAAATTTACAAGACTTAAATATTTCATCAGCTGCAATAAATTAAGTATAAAAATAGTTATGATATAAATGGATCTAATGTAATTAAGATTAAATTTTATTAAATTATTTATCTTTTTATTTTTAATATTATTATTATTATATATTAATTTAATTATTATTAAAAATAAATAAAAAATAATAATTTTTCAACATTTCTATAGAAATAAAGTGATTTTTTTTCCTGAGGTTAACATATTCTGGGTATTACAGTATCGAGGGTATGAAATTTTAGTTAGGTTTGTTGCATACCTTCGGAAAAGTTAATTTGTCTAGTTTCTCAGTATAAGTTTTATTTGTAAGGTTTTTCACACAAATAGGAAATAATTCAAAATAGTATATTTGTGAAAAATTTAAAAACCGTTGTCTTGAGTGACAAAACATTTATTTTGATAGATATCCCACTCCCATCTCACTAAGCGACCAAAAAGCTCTTGAAGGAAAAATCCTAAGCTTTCTTATGAAAAAAAAAAAAAAAATGCCCCTTTTGAAAAAAAAGGCAAAAAATGCTTTGATTTAGCCAAAAAAATGTCAAAAATTTTTTTTTTTTTTAAGTATTTTTTTCCCGAAATATTGAGGAAATAGCTATCTAAACTATTTGGGAGAAAATTTTCTAAGAACAATAGGTAATACGTTACATGGATGAGAAAAAACACCTGTTTGGCCAAAATGTCAAATTTTGATCCCCTCTAACTCAGAGAGATCTTGACCGATCTTGTTGAAAAATTGTGTCGAAGCTACTATCCAATAGGACTAACCTTGGTGCAAATTTCATCCCGATCGGAAGACATCGGTTTCAAAATTTGGTGCACTTGACATGAAACCCCCCATACATACAATGTATATATAGATTAAAAAATGTATACATAGATTAAAAAACATTGGAAGACAAAAATTGAATGAAAAAATAATATTTCCTAGAATTTGCACTCGAATATCGAGTGCTGGGCTATACTAGTTATTTTAATTATTCCATGTCGTTAAAAATTTAAAATGCAAACTTCCTGGTATTTAATTTAGTAAAATAAAAAATTTTTTTACCCTATACCACTATGTGGTCAGGGTATAATGACTGATGTTTGTCAGAATCACTTTCCGTCCGTCCATGTGTCCTTGTAATCAAACTACTGTCGCAAATATAAATTTATTTTGATTAAATTTTTCTATTGGCCATAGGATAGACATTATTGAAATTGGTGAAAAACGTTTGATGTTCAGACCTAGTCCCCATACAAATGACTAATATGTGATCGACTTAAATTGCCATAATATCCAAATTATCATATCCCTTTCGGACCTAGCTGTATCGATTGTGAGATCTGGTTTAAGGTGCTTAAAATATAAATAAATCCATTTCTTCTGATTTTTTTTTTACCGGTATTCAGTGATTGTCAGGTCTCTTGTGTGCTCTTTACACAAAATAGAATTAAAAAAAAGAAAGTAGACTCTCCTAAAAAGAATTTTTATATTGATGACAATTGTTTTCCTACTCAGGTCTGAAAGGGATATAGAACTGCCAAATAGGGTTTGTGTATTTTATTACATCCATTTAACAGTAGTCCAAAAATAAACCCTATAGGTCAATTCCGAGTCATAGCCCCCATATGAAGCTGATTTTCAATCTTCACTTAAATCTTTCAAAAAACAAAAATATTACACAGATTTTTCTCAAATTTGGTTGGAATATGTTTTTGCAAAATATAAGTGACCTTACAGCATCGGTACATTTTTCGACCTAGTCCCCATATAAATATAGCATCCAATATGAACTTCTTCATATCCGAAGGCAAAAAATTCATGACAATACCACTAAAATTTGGTTTATGCTTATTTTCTATATCCAATTAGTTGGATCTAAGTCTGTTGTCGTTCTAGACCGACTATAGTTTTCTTACTTGTTTTATATTTCGATAGCCAAAAATGATGTTCTTTTAGGTAATAACGAAGGTGGTTCATGTTACAACTGTTCCGTTGTCTCAGGTGTGAAGTAGTTTACCCATGTCTCATAGATGGTTACGAATTGATGCAAAAACTCTATTCGAAAATCTTTACGACCCTGTTTTTGTTCTATTGTGAGCATACATGGCACCCATCTAGTAGACATCTCAATATGCGATTTATAAAACTTTTTGAAATGCCTATTATTTTAGCTAGCTCATGCACCTTCAACCAACGATCATTCAATACCATTTGTGGATTTTCTTAATCGTTTCTGGCGTGGTCATCCATTACAATATTCGTCTTCGCAGCTCGTACGGCCTCGTTTAAACTCTGCCACCCAATATTTTATAGCCGAAAATGAATCGTATAGTTTGGCTCGGTTTTAATAATGTTTGGACTGGGACCTTGCAAATGAAAGTATTGAATAAAATAACGTTGACTAATTTTTCCATTTTTACAAATTCACTGAGATCATTTAAAATTGATGGCTCCAAAAAACTACTAAACAAGGTAGATGGAACCTTGAAACTTAAAACATATCTATAATATTAATCGGCTAGGGGATTTCTTGTGACCGATGTTTTGTTCTACCGTTTTATCCCGATTTTGGCCAAACGTATATTATTTGAAAGGTATTTCTTTTTAGCCGTTTTGGAGATTTAGAAATTTAAATTTTTTTTCTTTATTTTGAGTAAATTGCACTTAAAGTTGCTACTAGCACATACATAAAATTATACAATGCTATGTGTGTTTTTATTAAATTTGTTAATGTGTTTGTAATAAAAATAAGTTTGTTTTTTATGTTGATTTGTAAATTGTCTAAAATTGATTAGCATAATTTTAGGGTCTTTATTTAATGAAAAAATAAAATTTCCTAGAATTTGCACTCGAATTTCGAGGGCTGGAATCTGCTAGTATTTTATAATGTTGACACTTTTCATCATAGTATTTTTTTCCAAACTAGTCTAGTAGTAGTATTTATTCTTTATTTTCAAATAAATTTATTAAAATTCTATAATATATAATTACATTTTCAACGTTAATAAAGAATTTACGATATTGACAATAGTCGTCTGTCGGAAGTGTGATTATTTTATAGAGAAGTAAATTCAAAATTTAAATTTTAAACATTTTGCTTTAATTAATCATGTTAATAGGTACGAGTACGTATTAAAAGTTTTAACCATCTATCAATATTTTTCTGTACTGTAGAGCATTGATAATAAATATGTTGTACCAGATTTTTCCAACCGTATGCGCCGTTTAAAATTTGTATGATCTGATAATTTTCAAAAAAAAATGGTTCCCAAGAAACGTAATCTAATTTCTCTTAATATTGGACAACGGCCTATGAAATGTTGAATGTTTTCTGCCCCATTTAAGTTGCATAAGGAACATGGGATAGACCTGTTTGGCGCAAAACGTGCGTCATTTAATTCAATTATATCACACTGGCTTTGAAGATCCACATAATTTCGGTATGCGTATTTACATCCATCATATAATAAAAACCTTTAGAGAAATCCAAGTTCTTCTAAAATCTATTTGTATCAAGGGCACTCTGCACGTATCTTTGTTTTGTTGTAATTCTCAATTTTTGCAATAGTTGGCTACATTTGCTTCTCTAGTATAAATTTGATATATTGAATGGTGAATATTTTCATATTCCCAGCTCAAATTAAGACGTTGACAAAGTTGATTTAATATTTTCACAATTAACTTCAGAGTTAGCTGATGTGGCAGTCTGTTTAAATCGTACTCAAAAAGAGTTCGGCCTTTATATCTCATATGCAAATCTAGTATATATTGGTGACCTTCTTCCATATTTGTTTCGACCATCAGTATGTAAGTAGGTGTGAACGATGGTAGACATAGAATCTTCTTGACAAAATTCCTTTGCAGTTTGTCTACTTCATCAAAAATCGAATGCCCCTCTAGTGCGTTTGATAAGTCGAAGTTATCATACCTTCAGTACGGTAACTTAAATGGTAAAATTGAACCATTTATGTGTAACTATATCCGCACACACCATGCTTGCATTTCTCACATGTATTATAGTTAGTATTTCTGTATGTACAAGCTGAGCGGTTCACATACATAACTATGTTGTAGATTAAGCTAGAACAAATGTAGTTGAGGAACATAAAAAGAATAAATAAATAAACGTGTAAATGAACAGTCGCACAAGCGGCTGTTCAAAATGGAATCAAGAGTGTTTTTATATAAAATAAAATATATAGATGAAATATATAATTGAAATTTATTATACCCCAAACCTGTGCTCCATATGTTTCGACAGCTCTGCAAACTTCATAAACGAGTTGCCATTTAGCCCTGACTAAAATATTTTTCTTACTTAGAAAACTATTCCAAGTAGCGTTTATACTGTTCTTTGCAGAATTGTTTCTATTCTCAATATGTTGTCTGAAAACCATCCTCGGAGTAAGTGTCATTCCTAAATAACAGAAACTAGATACAATCTTTATCATATTACCATCAAAAGTCCATTTTTCTTCTCTTGCTCTTCTACCTCCATTTCTGAACACCATAATTTCTGAATTGCTTAGGTTAACTTCCAAATTCCATTCCTGACAATATTTTTCCAGGTTTTTGATGTGTAAACAGAGGGGTAAATTTCTATTTCACAATATAATCACAAAAACAGCGTAACATGTAACGCGTAAGTCAAATCGGTGTGACTTATGATTGTATTGCTGAAAAAATTATGATATGTAATAACCTGTTGAAAATGAAAAATGAAAAAAAAAATAATAAATGAAAAATGAAAAACGAAAAATGAAAAATGAAAAATAAAATTGAAAAAAGAAAAAAGAAAAATGAAAAATAAATAACGAAAAATGCAAAATGAGAAAATAAAAAATGAAATATAAAAAATGTAAAAAGAAAAATTAAAAATGAAAAATAAAAAATGAAAAATGAAAAATGAAAAAATAAAAACATTAAAATCAAAAATGAAAAAAAAAATGAAAAATAAACAAAAAAAAAAAAAATGAAAAATGAAAAATAAAAAAGAAAATTAAAAAATGAAAGATGAAATATGAAAAATAAAAAATAAAAAATTAATGATAAAAAATAAAAAATGAAAAAAGAAAAATAAAAAATGAAAAATAAAAAACGAAAAATTCAAAATAAAAAATGAAAAAATGAAAAACGAAGAATGAAAAAAATAAAAATGAAAAATAAAAAACGAAAAATGAAAAATGAAAAATAAAAAATGAAAACACGAAAAATGAAAAATTAAGAACGAAAATCGAAAAATGAAAAAATGAATAATCAAAAATGAAAAACAAAAAAAAATTAAAAATGAAAAATGAAAAATAAAAAAAGAATATTAAAAAATGAAAGATGAAAAATGAAAAATTAAAAATAAAAAATTATTGATAAAATATAAAAAATTAAATAAGAAAAATGAAAAATGCAAAATAAAAAACGGAAAATTAAAAATAACAAATGAAAAAATTAAAAATGAAAAACGGAAAATTAATCGGTTGGTGTAATAAATAGTAAATATTTTTATATTAGCTGAGCTCCAGCGGTTGATTGCTATAAGTGATACATAGATGACGCTTTCTGTTTGATTTTAAAAAAGTGCCATAAAAAATCTTTAATTACTAATATTTACACATCTCCCCTGTGATCGGACACATCTGATTTTTTTTTTTTATCATTTCCTGCAACGTACTTACTTTGTCTGCCATGATAACAATATCATCTGCATATATTAATAATCTGATGTTATTATCATCTATATAATGATTTCCACCCAATGATTCATGTAAGTAATTAATGTAGAGAGCAAATAGTAAATGTGATAACAGACATCCCTGCTTCACACCGAATATTGTTCCAGATTCTTCCGATATCTCGGTTCCAGTCCATACTACTGATTTTGTAGTTCTGTAAATAGATTCTAAAAAGTTAGCAAAGTTTATAAAATAGTTATTTTCTAGACACATTACACAAGGCAACAAAAAAGAAAAAATTTTATGCCGAACAAAAACCACTATACAGTTTTGATGTATTGTGGTTCCAGTAGTACAAATATGGTCAAAATTTTAGATTCTATGGGGAAGTTTTTTTTTTTTTTTAAATTTTTAAGTAAAATTAAATTTTTTTTTAGACGTTTCTCCACATAACTAGTGATAACTTCAAAAGCGTTAGTCCGATAATATTAAAATAAATTTAGAAAAATTCAGACTTACATAACCTTTAATCCGTCTATATATTTAGTTTCAATCGGCTCAGTAGTTTCGGAGTTATAATAAATAATTGAAGCAAAATATATATTTTTTACGTAAAAAGATCAAACTTTTTTGTTTTAAAAAAATCATAAAAAATCGAGAACTGCAAAAATTGTTCTGACTTATTGCTTTTTCGCAAAGCCACATGTAATAGGAACAAAATGAGATATCGATCGTGAAAATCGATTGGTTCTTTTCGAATTTATTCACAATTAAGTGAATTCGCTCATTTTCACAAAAAAATTTTTATTCACAATTAATTGAAGGTGTTGCATTTTACAAGCACTGTCATTATTTCTTTGGTTTACATAATAATGACTAAATAATATTTTGTTATTGAATGAATTTAAAAACTCTTCGTCGATATTCTATAGAAAATGGTATAATCAAAATGCGGAACATAGAAAGTAGATGCATTTACAAAATTATTTGGAAAAAGCGACATTTTTATGACATTTTTATGATTCTCAGAACTAAAAAAATAAGTAATAAACAAAAGGTTATTTGATTTTTATGATTACGGTAGCAAAGAAATAAACGCTCATAATTTTTCGTGGACGCTGAATTGCTGTTTCTGTTCATTTATGATACCTAATCCGTTTAAAGTCAATTAAACGTAAAAAAGTAAAGTGCACTTTTTTATTGATGTGTGGTTTTCCGTTGGCTACCTGTAACGGAATTTTGCACCCACAAACTGTACCCATAAAAAGGGTTATCCCAAATTATAGTATCGTGTCATAAAACAGGTCCATAGATATGGCACACTTGGAAATCGCGCTCAGTATTAATAAGAACTGATTGAGCCGTTTCATTTCATTCAAGAAGTGTTTGCGATAACGTAAACATCATTTTATCCCTACATAAAGATTAGAGTCATTCAGCTTACAAGTTAAAAATAATTTTCACGTATTAATAAAAATGAGCAAGAAAGCCAGAACATTTGTTGACTATCGAACGCAGTTTTGAGGTCAACAAAAAACGCATATACTTTCTTCTTCTTATGAAACTCCAAAGGCACAATCGCCGAAAGATTATGCAAAATATCTACTGTTGAATACATCTTTCTAAAACTAGCTTGATATTCTGATATTCATAAATCTTTCATTTATCACGTCCATAATAATTTTCGCAACAAATTTCATAAATGATATGCCTCGGTAATTACTTGGTATATTGGATTCACATTTTGAAAAAATGGAAAGATTACACTTATTATGAAGGAGTCATCTGTAGTCTCCCATATCTATAAGACAATTATATCCTTTTGTTAACTCTTTTAGAAGTTCTCTTGGTGGGTTTTTAAAAAATTCATATGGCACTCTGTCGATACCTGTCGCTTTATTATATTTTGCCTTAGCGAAAATACTGCATATGAGATATCATTTTCGATTTGTGTAGTATTTAAAAGATATTCGGTATATATTCTAAAGCTCGCTGCTGATATTTCTGAGCTCACATGCAGGTTAAATTGATTAATCTATCTATTTTCAAACTACTGCCGCCGTCTATATGTCAGGTCGGATTGTTCTGGGACAGCCCTCGTAAAAAGTATCATCATGACCTCAAATATACCAATAACATTTAAGTTTTTTTTTAAAATCAATGATAATAATATTTTTTGCAACCGTTAAACCAGTGCTTTATTGCGCTTTTAGTTTGATTGTAATTTAGCGCCTTTTAACGCTTTTTGGGACACTGGTTTGTGGTTTTTTCTTGGAAAAAGTTGGCCTCGTTGTTTCAAACTTAATATTCCTTGACAAATTTCGTATGCAAGTATCGTAAACTTTGTTAAGCTTGTACTGTTTCGGTTCTTTTATTTTCGAAAAAGAACAATCAATCCATACTAGTAAATAACAATAAAATAACTTCAGAAAGATTTTATGACACCTTAATCCATTATAATTCTTATAAATTTCCAATTAGAATATATTGTAATTGTTTTACACGGCATGTGTATTTAAATTGCATGGATGTGGGGTTTTTTATTATTACATCTCACCTTTGATTAGTGGCTTGAGATAAGATTTTTTTTGTACATAATTTTTACATAATTTCTTGTTACATCCTGATCCTTTATATAATTTTAATTAAAATCACAATTTCTTATCTTTATATATCAATTTCTCTTAGTTTAATACATGTTTTTTTTTTTGCACATCTTCTTCACATAACACTCACCTGCATTTTATTTATTTATAATGGCTTCTATCATATTTCATACCAGTGAATAAAAATTATCTTTCCGATTACGAGCACATACATACATACATGTAATTTATTAACTATTGTCAATAATAAAATCAAACATATGAGGGACTACAAAATGGAGCTCATGCCAAAGCTTTGGGAAGAGAAACTTGTAAGGTCATTGCTCCTTAAAAATGTTAAAGTTCAATAATATGTTTTAATGTGCTTGCTGCCTGCCTGCTTTGTAAATGGTGTCCAATAGGGGTGGTTAGTAAATAATTATGCGAGCAGAAAAAAATATATACATATTTTTTTTTTGGTTGACCCAAGTGACATCTTTTAAAGTGAGGTATTAAGTTGGTATAGATGATTTTCATACTTATGATACACCATTCCTACGTACAGACCATTTTTTGTACCTACTCATCATATAATTTGTAATTACATCTGATATGAACTTAAATATATCTCCATTACAATATTACTCAATTTTCTGTACCTAAAATCAATTCGCCAGTTGTAATTAATTTCGAAACATTATAAATGCGCTTTAAAAAACGCGTTATTAGCAGGCGTTATGTGCCTTCTGCATCTGCAGGAGGACGTTTGGTAGAAGATGGGGTCTTAAGCCGCAAATTATCCACTGGATGTATTCTGCGATAATTAGATCTATTTTAACATATGGTAATCTGGCGGGACTGGAGGTAATACTGAACATCATGCCTATTGATAGTTTCATCAAGAAGAAGCTCTTGGGGACAAAGCACAATCCTACGAACAAAGTCTCTAAGTGTTTTACGTGAGCACCTACCTCACGGTGCTATGAACATTCTTACTAGGGAGTCGCAACCCCCGTTCTACCAGTAAACAACTCATACACTATCAGAATCATCTTCAACTATCCAGCTATCCTTCTCCATTTTCCATTTACCCTTTACCACACAATTATGGGATGTGATCAACCAACTCTACTGGGTGGTGACTAGCCACCTCAGTTGTACCGAAGTTCGAGCTTCTTCTGTGTATTTTATTGTTCGAATCATCAGGAAGATAGTCCATGAAGAAACACCCATTGAGCTTTTCATGACTTCCCGTTGTAGGTTAGAGGCACTTGTTGTATCAACCACTACTAGCGAACCAGTAGCTTAATGATACAACTTTTCTCCCAATCCTACGAAGAGTAGGCGGGACACAAATTTCTCGAGAAACCGATTATTTGTCATCGTTGAACTTTGTGGGTAATTTTACGACCCAAATACCGACTAGCGAAGACTGGTCAGCAGACTCTGCCATAGACAGGGCTGCGATTTCAGTGTATACCGAAGGTTCAAAGATAGAAGCGGCTACAGGGTCAAGGGTCTTCTCTGAGCAACTTGATATTCAGGTATCTCGGAGAATCCCTAAAAAATGTAACGCAATTTTCATAGCAACGAAGTAATTCTGGAGCGGAATATGGATCCAATGACCAATAATATTTTCGTGGACAGTCTTGCTGCTCTTAAAGCTTTGAGATAGAGGAACGATAGATCCAGCTGTATCAGGCCGTGAGCCTCATGTGGGTTCAAGGACATTGTGGGGTCAAAGGAAACGAGCTGGCTGACGAGTGTGCGCGGTAGGGCTCTGCGCGGGACGATGGACACTATCCGAGCTATAATACCTAATTGAAAAGACAGCTGATCTTGAATTAAGGACAAGGTGTACATAATAACCTTGGTTTTAAAGGGACAATCAGTCTACTTATAGGAGTACTCACAGGACACTGTATAATAGGACGGATGGCCGAATGCATAGGAGTCCCAAGAGCGGACTTCTGTAGGAGCTGTATGGATGTGAACATGGAGAAGTCTTTGCAACATATGTTGTGTGAATGTCCAAGACTGATATCTAGGACAAAAATTCTTCGATAACCTGTGCTGCATAGTAGATGTTCCACTCAGCAACCTTGCGGAATTCTTGAGGGAATCTGGTTGGTTCAAGAGGGACGCATAGCGGAAGAAAGAGCTCATTTTCACTTAACCTAACTTAACCTAACAACATTATTTTTTTTTTTTTCTGAAAATATAACTGCAGTATATATTTTGAAAATATAACTGCAATTTCAGTGACATGTAGTTCGTTTTTAGTGAGGACGTACGGGTATTTCAACTTTTTTTGATATATCGTGTGTTAGCCGATTTTACCCGAACGCAACTCTTATGTTCAATGGTGGCAATACGGGTATCAATAATTTTATTTTTATGACTATATAACCAATGTGTATAAAAACATTATAATTAAAATTTAAGACATACTCCCATACAAAAATTATAGAAAAAAGAAGTTATAAATGATGTTTTTTACATAGAACTTACGAAAGGGTTAGCTATTTAAAAAAAACTGTCATACTGCGCTCGCTTTTTAACATTTATGATCAGTATACTCTGGTATCATCCTGAATTGATTAACATTTGAGTAATGCTATCAAATTTTCCAAATTTACTTTGAAATTCAGTTATCGATTCGCGCAGCTTAAAGACGACACATACTTTCTAAATGAAGAAGTAACACCAACACGTCGAAGGAATGTGCATACTGAAGAGAATATCGCCGCTGTAAACGAAAGTGTGAAAGAAGATCCAAATTTATCGAACCGTCGTCGGCAGCAGGAATTGGGGCTCTGGCTCTGTCCGTCCAATACGTGGAAGATCCAGCTGGTGCAGCTATTAAAGCCACGAGACCATCATATGCGTCGTTCTTTCGCCGATCGGGCTCTAGAGCAGTTGGAAACTGACCTGATGTTTTATCACTAAATTGTGTTCAGCAATAAGGCTCAAATCAGGTGACCTTTTGAGGGCGTAATCGTGATTTCTACAGACGGACAGACGGGCATCGCTAAATCAACTTCGGTTGTTATAAGGATAAAAAAAAAAATAATATATATATGTATATATATATATTTTATGGGGTTCAGATTTGTTCTTCTAATTATTATCAATGGAATGATAAACGTATATACATATTCCCTGTGCGTACTGGTGTGGAAGGTATAAAAATATATACCAGCTCTTTCGAAATTTTAAGTAAAATACGATCGACGATATAAAATAATTTGAAACTTTCCGCAGAAAGGATAAGAATTAGCATAATTAGTCCAAAAGTGGTCCAAACGAAGCGGGTTAAAATGTCTTGTGAATCTACAAAGTATGTTAAAACTTAAATTTGACAAAACAAACTCCGAGTCAACATCACCATTAGCAGGATTGAAAACAAAGGTAACACCCAGTATGGTCTTCCTACTCTCAAGAGTTGGAAGTTTGAAAAGCCTTAATCTATTAGTATGTGATGATAAGTCATCATAACTGCAACCTAAACCATGTAACAGTTAAGCAAAAACTTTTTCTGCACAGATTCAATTGCATTTACGTAAACCTGATAATATGGATTCTATATTATTGATGCATATTCCAAAATTGGTCTTACAAGTACTGTATAATACTATTTATTAACATATGGATCAGAGAACTCCTTAGCCCATCCTTTAACGAAACCAAGAATCGATCTTGCCTTATTAACAATCATACTAAAATCACCAATGAAGTCAATTTTCCTATGCATAGGTACACCAAGATCCAGAAATGTCTGAACGGTATCCAATACATCATTCAACTAATAAATCAAGCTCGAGCTTGAAGAGTAATATGACCGTTTATGTCATTGAAACTAAAGATCATCTGCATACATAAAAATGGGCTCAAATAACTGACTTGTAACCCTTAAAATCTTAGATTCAATATTGCGAAACAAGACTCTAAATGTAAGATACTATTCAGTCCATTGAGTCTTAGTTTGAGAAGTAAAATATTATGATGCACCCTATTAAAACTTTAATAAAATCAGTGTATATCACATCCGTCTGCTCACCACGAGCGCAACCTTTGAAAACATGAGTCGAAAATTGTAGAATTGTTGATCTTGATTTCAAAAAGCCATGTTGAAATGGAGACATCGTCGACTTTATTTGATAATAGAGATAATCAGTAACAAGTTTCTCCATTAACTTCGGAATAACACTTAACTTTGCTATCCCCTATAGTTAAGTACATTCGCCTTTCCACCTGATTTATATAATGGTATAATAAATGATTCTTTCCAAGAAGTAGAAAATTAAGCAATTTGCAGAAGAAAGTACACGTTATGGGCACCCTTAGAATTTGAGCTTAATTCCTCAAAATACAAACAGGAACACCATCAGGAAATTTCAACTGAATCAGAGACTTAAAAACAGTTTCGGTATCAAAGAGGGGAATATTTGATATCAATGCAACCTTTATTAAATATGGATAGTTAGCTACGGTTAATGTATTTGAAATTGAATTGCTATGCGTGCACTAGAAAAAATCAGTCAACATATTCGCAATATCAAGATCATCAGATGATGAATTACATGCTGATTACAAACCTAATCTCCATTTTTCTCCATCAGCTCGCATTTTTAAGTTATAGGTACTAACCGTATTTTTGAATTTTTTAAAAATTTTTAATTTTTTTCAAAACGTCAACGATATGTCTGAAACTACTGGGCAAATTTAAAACCAATATAAGCACGACTTAAAGGTAATATTGTTGACGAGTTTTGGACTTTTTTTTTTTAACTAAATATGGTGAACCGTTTTGTTATTGCAATATATGTATGTAGTGCAAGTGCCTTAATTTTGGACATAACGGTATATCGGGAAAGTCAAGCTGATAGAAAAAAACCAAGTACAGATTTGGATTCAGCGTCCCAAATAACCTTAAAAACAACATTCAATTCTTAATCAACAAAAATGTTGTTCCCTTGTGTTATCATTGCAAAACGACGGAACGACGATGATTTGCGTTTAACACGTACAAAGTCAAAGAAGGACTTTGGGTTATTAGCAAAGTTTGATTTTAAATTATCCAAATACCTCGTATAACAAATATTATTCCGTAAATTATATCAGCGCGAGCGGTAGAATATTTAACATAATCTAAAGTTGAACAGGATTTTGCGTATCTTTTAAAAAGGCGAGACTCTGTTTTTTAGTCTTAGTATATAAACTTGATCCATTATTTTTTATATGTTTACATTTTTCCCCAATTCTTCACACAATTCCTTCTAAAAACATTCCTCTTTAAATTGTATACTGTTTAAACCAGTAGTTCTGATATTCTATATTTTTTGTTCCAAAAAATCTAGTTGTGTTTTACAAATATATTTTGCAGGCACATACATACAAACATATTTACATTGAAAGTTGTTCAACAATTATTCTTAATGTCAGTATTCTAACAATATTACATTTATCGTTTTAACTTTGCTCTGGGCATCCTATCGATTTAATTCTATTTTAAAAGTGAAATTAAATAAGTTAAACTATACTCTTTGTCAAATAAGGTTTTGCAGGAATTGTACACCTCTACCTAGTTTTACGATATAAAAAACAAATTATGCAAAATTACATTCATATTTAATTAAAGAAACATAATCCATGAAATATTTGAAATTTTCTTGAATTTTTTCTGAATCCAAATATGAATATCGAGGGAGAGATGAGACGTGTGCCATGTTGAACGTTAACAAAAAGTTAAGTGAAACTAACGTTTGCTTATTTATTGATTTTTCTAGACGACGGAGTTATTTTCTAATGATGACAGGCAGTTATTGTATGTATTCATGGGTAAGGGTGACCATACGCTGATATTGTATTTTTAATGTTTAGGGAACCGGAATACTAGCGACCAATGATTCAAAGAATAATTGAAAAGAAAACAGGTGTATCGGGTTTTTGCTAAATTTCGTGCATTTGTTTGCCTGATACAAAAAACTCCGTTATGATACTCCTAAGCTTGTGATTCATTAGTACTTTTCATTCTACTATCTCCAAATCTGATATACGAGTATAAGCCAGTGATGGCTTATTTACCTTTAGACAGATTAAGAATATTCTGATTTAATTTTTTCGTAAACGATACTTTCAGATTAGTAATGTTTCCCTTAAGTGAAAACTAAAGGCTTCCCATTTGAGGAATTTAAGTGAAAAGTTAAGTCTCAGGGACTTAAAACAAGAAAACACTTTAAATCATTCAGACCTACCTATTCTACCTGGTTTAAGGTGCTTAAAATATAAAGAATTAAATTTTTTCTGTTTTTTTTTTACCGGTATTCAGTGATTGTGAGTTCTCTTGCGTGCTAAAAAGAATTTTTATATTGACGGTTTTACAATGACTACAATTATTTTACCACTCACGTCTGGAAGGGTTAAGAGAAAATTTAATTCTTTGAGTGACTTGTAAGGAACCTTCGGTTGATTCGGGTTTGAAGCTGGGATAACTTATCTGCCTTAAGATCCTTGCATTAAATTTATATTCAAATGGAACTCTTCAATTCGTTTGGGTATTGTTTTCCCTAGCCGAGCGACCCTATACTCCTCTTTAGGTTATATGTAATTCAACCAATTGAACTGCTGTAATCTATCCCTACTCTATTGCTAAATTACATTCGGCTCCCTGATCTCGTGAATTACCTGTCTGTTATGTAATCCAATCCAAGGACGAAAGTAATTCGTCCCAACTCTTAGCCGGATGTAGTTAAGCTCCTGCCACTACTTCACTTGGACCTACTCTTGTTGGATGTAATCCAACAAATTATACGAATATATTCGCCCTTCCTCTGATATTAGTATTGGTATTGGTATTGGCACCAATTCTCTCACTTGTATATGTATTAATACCTTTCTGAAGCTGCCGATTCTCTTCTGTAGTTATCCGTTGGCCTCTTGTAAAGCTACACCTGTGTATGTTAGAGATTTTACCCTCTGGTTTGCTATAGAAATAGGAGCTTCACTTGCTGCCTGTCGTCGGAATAAGATACTTTTTTCTTCACTGCAGGTTCCTTTTATATGCTACCATCCTACAGGAATGCAGCAACTACATTCTCTCAAATCTTATGAGACATTAAGTTCCCGCAGCCATTGTCTGAGTTTGATGCTATCGAACATGTTCGCTGTCTGTTGCTACTGCTTGCGCATATTTGTCTCCAATCTCTGTAGTTTTCATCCTCTTTCTCTCCTTGTACATTGTGTGGCCAATTTCGTGTAACAAAGTTTGTTCCTCACAGACGAAATTGAAAATTTAAGGGACATTAAGGAACTTAATTGAAAATTAAAATGTTTACGCGACTCTAGCCACAGTCTCTGGACTTTTCTTAAATGTCTAATGAATTCAAGACTTTATTCATTATGGAATATATTCACTGAATAATTTATAAAATTAAAAAGTTAAATAAAAAAAGTTAGGTTAGAAAAATTTGAGAAAATATAAAAATATTTCTTCATATCTCTAATCTTCATAAAATTTTTATTATCTCAACATAAGCTTCATTAATTGTGAATCCATCTTTCAAAACAGTCCTCGAAATAGTTTTTTCCAGTTTTGAAATTTTAACAATGACCGCTTCTTCTTCTCAAAATGGTAAACTACCAAAAATATTTGACCTAGACCCAACTTTTATTACACCTATCGACTCATCGATTTAGCGATGTCCGTCCGTCTGTCTGTCTGTCCGTCCGTGTGTCCATGTAAACTTTGTAATCAAACTACAGGTCGCAAATACGAATTTGTTTTAATGAAATTTGATATGTAAGCTTTTATCGAACGAACGCCATTAAAATTGGTGCTTTTTTTGAGCCATCAAAACTAAATGATTTCAGTGAATTTGTAATCAAATACTTTTATTTGAAACACCTCAGTCGAACCAATATTAAAGCCGAGCTAAATTCTACTGTGGGTTAGTCTGCTTCTTCGTACGAGCTGGCAAGACGTAGAAATGGTTAAAAAAAAATTAAAATAAAATGGTCGGCTGAAGAGGTGCATGGGCTAGGTGAAATGATAGGCATTTCAAAAAGTGCTATACATCGTATATTTACCAAAAGGTTGGAGATAAGAAAGCTGTCCGCAAGATGGATGGCAAGTTTGCTCACAATAGACTAAAAACAGTGCCTTGAAGTGTTTGACGATATTTCACTGCAAGAAAGCCGACTTTTTGCATCGATTCGTAACAATGGATGAGATATGGGTCCACCACTTCACACCTGAGACAAATGAACAGTCAAAACAGTGGACTGAAATGGGAGAATCGTGTTCAAAGAAGGCGAAGACAGTTTCATCTGCAGGCAAGGTTATGGCGTCTGTTTTTTGGGATGCGCGTGCGATTACTTTCATTGATTATCTTAAGCAACAACAATCAGCGGCGAGTATTCTACAGCATTTAAGTGATGAAATTAAGGAAAAAGGTCGGATTTGGCGAAAAAGAAAGTGTTGTTTTATCAAGACAATTCACCAGTTCACACATCGTTTGTTGTGAATTAAAGTTCGAATTGCTTCAATACACACCTTATTAACCGGATTTAATGAAGATTTGCAAAAAATGAAGACGTTGAATCTGCGGTTGATGGCTTTTTCAAGAACTAGATAGTTCTTACTATAAGCAGGATATCGAAGCTATTGAATATCGTTGGGAAAAGTGTATCGAACTAAAAGGAGATTATGTTGAGAATTGAAGAAAGCCTTTCCCAAATTTTGTTTGGGAGTTTTCTTTGTCAGGTCGGTTTGATCTGAGACCTTCGTACTTTTGTTGCTGGCTTTTGTTGCTTTGCTTTGACAGGTGGATTTGAACTGTGTGAGGGTATATCCAAGATGCCTCCTTATTATTCGAAATCCAGTCATGACATTCAAGCTTAATTCATCAACTATTATTTTCTTGGTCAATATTGCGTCGGCGTCAGTTTCAGACTTTACCAGAGCCAAATTTGTATCATACGAAGGTTTTGAGCGGCCATCCGCGGATAAATTCCTGGTCTGGATTCTTCGAAACCATTTCAAAACTCGCAAAAGTGATAGAAAATGTTCTGCGTATGCAATTTGGAATTCGTTAAATATTTTCACAGGCTTTAACTTACTCCGAAAACCATAAAGAATGTCAAAAGAAATCTCTTGTTATGTTTGTAGGGAATTTCCAACTCTATTCCATTCTTACGAAGAATTCCAAATTATTAAATTAAGTATAAAAATAAAGGAATTCATCGTACTGATTTTGTTGGTGTATCCAAGATGCCTTCTGATTATTCGAAATCGAGTCATGCTATTCAAGCTTAATTCATCAACTATTATTTTCTTGCTCAATATTACGTCGGCGTCAGTTTTAGACTTCACCAGAGCCAATTTTGCATCATACGAAGGTTTTGGGCGGCCATTCGCGAATAAATTCCTGGGCAGGATTCTTCGAAACCATATCAAAACTAGCAGAAGCGATAGCAAATTTTCTGACTATGTAATTTGGGATACGATAAATATTTTCACAGGCTTTAACTTAATCCGAAATCCCTAAAGAAAGAAATCACTTGTGTTTGTAGTAGAATTACCAACTATTCCATTCTTACGAAGAATTCGAATATATTAAATTAAGTATGAGACTATGATAAATTGTTCTCACATTTTGATTTGTAAGTAACTAATTTTAATTAATCTTTTGTTCGAATCCCCATATTTAATTTTGAATGAATTTATAGTATTTATTAATATTTCATATTTTTGTCAGCAAACATTTCATTCAATTTAGGTTTACTCATGGGATTAAATATTCCTTCATAACCCTGGTCCTTACACCCGAGTATAGGTGTGGCCAGTGGGCACTTTGGAGTAATGTACTCCAGAATATTGTTGATTTAGGAAAATGACGTAAATCTGCATCGAATGACATCTCAGTTACTGTCCTAGGTCAAGGCATTCAGGAGCTATGAGCCTCCAAAGTCGAGACTCCCAGGACGAATTCAGTACACCTGCACCCAAATTCATTTGCACAGAATCATCGTCAGTTCTGATTTCCTTGCCGTCAAAAAATATGTACTGATGACCACTCAAAATGTTCGTAAATATATTCAGCTACAAAATTGCATTAACAAAAACGAAATTTACTCAGAAAATTTGAAGAAAAACGCGAAAAATTGCTACTTGCCACACCTATACTTAGGTATACGTTTTAGTAGTAAAAGTTGGGTATAAGGACTAAGGTTAAACTAGCTCTGCGGCTGACCTAAAGGATTGATATTGAACGCAATAAAATATACAAAAAAGATTTTAAAAGATAAGCCTTCTGCAATTTGTTTATAAAGTCTTCTCTAATCCATTTCGATTAAGAAATTTTTTATGCATTTTTAAACTTACTTTGTCATATTCTTGAGCATTTTAGTTTGGATCCATATAACTAGATTATATACATATATATATATATATATTATGTCCTATGGTAACTATTGGGAACAAAGGGCCGCATACAACTAGATTACATATGTTGAAAAATACAGGTTTAAAAATACTTTTAAATGTTAAAGATGTGTTAGTTGTATTATTCCTTATTATTAGAGAAATTCGTTTTGACATTTAAAATTCATACATCAGAAAGTGGAGTTAATCGATTTGTCAAGTAAAGCCTCCATTTAATATAGCCAGTCAAATTGTCAATTTTTTTAAATAAATTCCGATAACAAACGGCTAAAGCCCATATAAATTTGCTAGTCCATTATAATTCGTTGATAATATCCCTCAGAAAAAGTTGATCAAATATATTTCAGCTGGTCACCTTATTCACAATAATGTTTTTCAATGATAATAATGACGAAAATTAAATGATAATCAGTTAAACACAAACTTCATTAAGTGAATTTTTCAATAGAGAAATGATCCCCCCAAAACACAACCCCATTATTACGTACTGTTACTACCCCCCACCACCATACACACATACTTATTCAAAACTATAAATACGTTTTGTTGTTTTATAAACATATTTAATAGCATGAGAAGTACCTGCCACAAAACAGAAAAAAGACTGAATAGAGTACAGAGTTTTATTATTGTTCAAATAAACACACACACACACACACACACAAACACACACACATACACATATGCCAGCATATAAAGCGCCATGCCGCCATTTACAAAAAGCATATATAAATACTTATTATATGAGTGTATGATTTTTATATACAATACTCGTACATATTCCTTTAAACATAATGTACATACGTATATACAACTATGTATTAAGTACTGTTTAGTTGTAATAAAAATAAAATGCTAGAATTACAAACAAATACAAAAAAAAAAAAAACAAAAATCAATTACATATTACTCTCATTAATTAGTGTATTTTTTTTTAAATTAATTTTTAGCTTTGTATTAATTTTTTAACGTTTTGTTTTTAATTAATCTCTTACTTTTGCTTTATTTACTTTAAAAACTTCCCATCCTTTTTTTTTTTTTTTTTTTTGTAATTTTGAAGTCATTTACTATCCCCCATGTTTTTATAATTACTCTCACTCTTTAAAGTGTTTGGTTTTTGTTTTGTAATCCCCCCCCTTCAATATGTGCTGTGTTGTTGAGTGTATAAAAGTTCATACACACACACTCATGCTGAAAGAAAACAACAATCACTCTCTCCTATACTATAACAATAACAGCTTTATCAGTGCCGGTAAATGAGACAAGACATTCATTTGTGTACTTTTTTGAGTCCCGTTATTTTTGAAGTACCTATTCATTAATGGTTGACTTTAAATATATAAATATTATTTAAATTGCTAAACTTAAATAACTCTTAAGGCTGTAAGTGTTAAAAGAAATTTTGAGCTATAAAATAGTATAAAGAAGCTTTCAAGATACTTTTAAACCATAGAGTAACAACTAGAAATAGAGAAAAATGCAGTATTGTACATTTACTTAATTTTTTTTTTTAATTATTAACCAATACTCAGGTTATGGGAAGGAGGAAAGAGGGAGTTGTGTTTGTGGATATTTGACGACGTTGGAGCCAGACTGATCTATGGCACAAGAGTAAGTTTCTGAGAAAATTAAGGAAGCGCGTTACGCGGTGTTGTGAGATACCTATGAGGTTTTTATTATTATTTTTTTAGTTAAATATACTTCTGATGAGTATGAAATATATTAGGAACAAGTTTTATCTATAGAGTTTATTTAATAAAGCAAATATTCGTATTTTTGCGAAGAACAAATTACTCAGATCACTATGTCATTACACAAATTTGAAAAATATATTAAAAATGTAGGTAGTTGTAAGAGAAAAACAATGTACTTTGACATCATAAGATAAACCACATCTTAATTATCACCTAACACAGCAGGCAATAAGTAGTCATCATCTAGTACTTCCTGATTGCCACTTCTTCTAGGAGCATGTAGTAATGTCAAGTAAAAGTGATGATGGATGGGAGGCACGAATTTTAGATTTTTTCTTATATCTTGCATTTGTTGATACGGTATTAGTCTGGTTGTGGGGGCTTTTTCCGGTGTATAATTCTTCAGGTTTAAAAAAAAGTTTCGGAATCCATATTATTTGGTTTCAGATCAACCGTTTCATATGTTTCCGTGTTATTATCATTGTAATTGATTAACTTGAATCTTTATAAAACTTTATCTAAATATAATCTGATACTCTGTAAATAGTCCTGTGAGGCTTCCAAAATCAAGGAACTTATTATTGATATCTCGTACTTCAACGGGTTTTGCTTCATCCAATCTTCTGGTATATAGATATCAGACTTTTTTTTTGTTCACGACTTATAAAAGAGAAGTCGGTGCCGTTAGGCAGGTAAATATGGCCAATGACGAGATAGTGTATGGTGATCGTTTCTAGATATGGCGATTTATTAACCAGAAACATCATAAAGTGCAGAACATTCTAGTTTCTGTTTGGATCAGAGCAACAGTCGCTAAAAAAAAAAACATAGAGATTTGACGGTATCTGGCACGGAATCTTCAAGAAAGTAGTGCAGTGAGGACATAATTTCTTGAGAGCCTCTATCCCCATATGTTCCGGTCACATATTCATTAAGATTTTTTCTCCTTCCTTTGTGTAAGCATGAATCCCAAAGTTAAGCATTTGCAGTTATCTTAAATAATAAACTTCTCCAGTGTTCAAATAAGGAAGAGGCAGAGTTTGTTCTAGGTCAAAAGTAGCTACTAATAAAGATTCATAAGTTTTCACTTTACCTTTACAGTCATTTAATATGTTTCGTACTTCGCCTGCAATTTTAATATGCTCATCTTTTTGCACTCTTATAACTATTCATTTTTCTAGGTCTTCTTCAGATTTTATTGAGATATCGAGCATATCACAGGTTTTACAAGTATCTGCCTTAGGTATTAAAAGTGTTAATTAAACTTGGTTGTAAATGTTTTGTGGTAAGCATTTTTTTCACTATTGGTTTTCCTTCTGCCTCGCATTTTGCTTTAAGAAGTTCATACATTTTGTTCATTGCAAGGGCTGGGTGTAAACATTGGCGGATTGATCGTCTTCTTCCATAGGGACTTACATATTTTGTCAACTTTTCATCATATAGCTTGTTAGAAGGTACATGTTGTCCTCTCTTGTCCCTTTCCGCAATTCCAGAAACAGATTTTTTATAACTTAGTGCATAATCTAATCTCTTGTTAGATATTTGCATGACTTTTAAAAAGAAACTTTTGCATATTCTTTTATCAAATAGCATGAATTGGCGTACAAATTTATGCGCCTAGGATTTTGAGCAGGTTGGCTTTCCTTATGGTGTTTTGGTTTTAAAATCTTTACGACGCTGCGCAGCCATGTTGTTTGAGCGTCCCATGAAGTGAGCCGGTAAAATATTTCGTGCTCACTGCATTTGAACCTACAGTTACATACAACTGGTGTAAATTGTTTGGCCCACTCAACATTACCTCGTACATTGGTATATTCTTTGCCTGCTGTTCTTTTTCGCTTCCTTAAATTTTTGGCCCAATTGTCGAAATTTCGAACTTTTTTTCTTCCACTGACACGTTCATCGAAATCTGGATTGTCTATTTCTCCCAAATTACCAATAGGACCCTCTGGATTTGCTCTGACTTCTTCATTATCTATAAATAATAGCATCAGCTGTAACCCACACTAGAAGCACAGAAGCAGCACATACATACCATCATTGCTTTTTAATTCTGTGGAACTTTCTTGATTTTTCTCTGGATGGCAAGAAGAAAAATTGGTAATAACACGATAATGTATTGTTTCTTTATTGCACTTAGATCACTTTGGTTTTCCATAAATGGTAACAACTCTTATAAAATTGCGACCATAATGATCTAAGTGCACTTCATTACTTAGACCATACTGATCTTTACTTTGCAGACCGCATTAATTCTATAGTGAAATGTTGCGATTTCTCAAGAAGGAAAGCTCTTCAACGCTTTCCACTACATAAGTGTGGCATAGAAGAATTATGAGTTTTTTATACCATTGTGTAATAATATCATTTTTGAAAAAATGTCGCTTAGATCAGTCTGGCTCCAACGTCGTCATTTGACTTAAATTTTATTAGATTATAACTGTCAGGAAAGACCTGCGCAAAGAGTTTATTCCACATACGGCTAGTTCGACTGATAAACAAATTTTCTTTGCAATGCGTTGTACGGTCAACTGAACAATAGACTACAAACGGATGTGATCTACTAGAGAAGCGTATAGAGCAAACTGAAACTTGGGCACTTGGAATAAGTTCGATAATCTCAGAAGAACATTCCCATGGTAAAATCTATAGAATAGTGCTAGTCAACCCACATTCCGACGATGTTCTAATGAGTCAATAGAGTTGAATACCCTACTGTCATTAATGAGCGTCAACGCCCTCCTTTGAACATGGTCCAGTAACTCCAAAATAAACTTTGAAGCTCCTGCCCATATATGGGAGTAGTATTCCATTTTCGGTCGGATGTAAGTGGTATAGATTTTAAGGAGATCAGAGGGAGTGAAGTAATTTTTGCACCGTTTTAGAAAACCATGACACTTGAATGCTTCTTTCGACACTTCAAAAACATGCTTGTTCTAACGAACATCACATTGAATTCTCATGCCCAGAACATCAATAGTACTCGAATTCCTCAATACCTATACCACCCATATATGCAGATGACATTGTTGAATCCGTGGCCCTATCGGTTAACAGATAACATTGGGTCTTCAGCGCATTAAAAACAACCCTATTCGCTTTACCCCACTCGGAGTTGTTAACAGGTCTTGATTGAGTGTATCATTCATTGTCCGCCATTTGCCCCCAACCTCCAAGAGGCTTGACCTACAATTAAAGGAAAATGAATGACAAATGCTGCTGTCTTCTCCGAAAGAGCATATAGGGTTGAAAGTTTGGCCAAGGAGGTCGGTCAGAAATATAAGGAAAAGAGAAAGAGAAAGAACAGAACAAATTTTTTAAAATTTTTATAACATTACTAGCTGATGTTTTTCGGCTCAGGCATGGATGGCAAAGAATCAATTTGATGATACACTTGGCGTTGAATCTTAAATATAGATGCAAAGTACGAACATTGTATTTACGGATTTTACGCAAAAACAGTTTCGATTGAGCTGAATCATCAAATTCAGTGGTGGAAGTGAAACTTTTCATGACGCACACCAAAGACTGGCCGCCTCACTTTTATAATTTAATGCATGTCAGTATTGGCATTCTCTGTCCCTATTCCGATGAAATTTAGTGGATTTGATGAATAGTCTCTGTATCCGGCTCATATTCGAATGCAAGATGGTGTAGTGATGTACGTGTTAATGCGCGAGGTACTTGCATACGCTGTCGATAATGTGCTCTCTTTGTCTCAATGCATTGGATCGAAGATCTTCAATGTGATGCCCTCGATTTTAAGCATTGTTTCTTACATTTAGACTGTCCGCAAATTGATCTTTAGTTTTATTTAACCGTCGACCAATATTTCCTACTCTTCCATGAAGACACAGCATTACTTTGTAATAACTTCACAAAAAATTTACATAAATAATTTATAGAAGTTGAAACTATTAAGAATTTGAATGAAAATTCGTTTCATAGAATCAAATGAGAATTGACAATTTAGGTTCAGTAAGTTGTAGCTCGCGATCCGCTGCTTGCCGGATCCAATTGTGAACCTTAATTAACAACGATAAATAAATAAATTAATAAAAAGAACATTTTCTATCGGATAAAATGTGAATCTGAACTATTCTCTAGGTAACTTAACTAAAATTAAAAAAAAATCAGTCCACTTGTTTAGCTGGAATGAAATACAGACGGACAGAAGAAATAAATATATAAAGAAATACCTCACACAAAGCTCTCCCTGTCACAGCGCTCGAGATATGTGATATTGAATATTTAATATATATGGGAGGTGCCACGCCTACTGATGCGATACAACTCATTTTTAGCAAGGCTACGCAAACTAACCAAAGCTCTCAAGATATATGATCTTAAATATATTTACGCTGATCCCTGACTCACTGACTGACTGACTGATTCTGTAACGCTGAAATTATACACACACAGCACTCCCTACAAAGCTATGCGAAATGCACAAACAAAATTAAATCTTTCTCATTTTATACAAACCAAATTTAATTTAAACACAATTTTATCCCTTCTTTGTTACCGACCAGTGCTGCTAATAAAATCTTCTGAAAATCGACAATTTTGGAAATTAATCGCCAAAATCGTCATTTTTAAAACAAGAAATTTTCAAGAATATTTTACCGCTTATAAAACTCGAAAAATATAACAAAAGGAAACAATAAAATTTATTTGTATCATTCATATTACGAATATTATTACAGCATTGGTTATTTCTATATATAAAAATGTATTAGTGATGAAATTTCAACGAAAAAAATTTAACACAGCAATCAACTAAATAATTTTATTGGTAATTTTATAGGTTTAAAGTATCGCCGTAATTAAAACTTAAATCTTAAATGGAGATGCTATTCAAGGTATTTCCGTTTTGAAACGACTTGACCCAGAATTATATCTTTACATAGGTATTTTGTAATTTACATTTTTTACACTGAACAAAAACTATCAACTTTCGATAAACAACCCATTAATTGTTAACCCTTGAAATCGTAATTTTTATACTACTGAAAATTTTAATTCTTCAATCATCATTTTAACAAATTTAACAAATCATTTTAACAAATTGAAAAATCGTCGAAATTACAATAAGTTGTCAAAATTGGCAGCACTGCTAACGACAATAGCACTACATATCCAGATTTCGTGTTACATATGGAATAAGTTGAACGAAAAAAATGCATAAAAAAAAACTAATATCTATTTAAATTCTTCTTTAAATTCCCTTGGTGGTCAATGAAAAAATTCTGCAAAAAAACAAATGAATAAAATTTTAAACATTTTTTTTTTCTCATTTAACATCGTCCGATATGCATACATACTTCTATTATCAAACTAAACTTTTCCGTTTGTCTGTTTTTCATCTCAAACTTGTTTTGTATTGTTAGGAGTGCTTTCGCTCAGGTTCTCTGATGGCCAGCACTTACCAAAGAGTATGCTTTTTTTGATAAATATTTGAGAAAAAAGAGATCTTCAATGTGGATTTTGTTGTTGTCCAACGTATGATTTCGTTTAAAGCTCTGTATTGAAAAGCACTTGAAAAAATAGTGCAATATTAAATTTAAAATTTAAATTATTCTAACTTTGCATAATTAAATTACATTGTAATTTCAGAAGAGAGGTGGGAAAATAATTTTTTTTTCACTTATAATATTAATTTTTGCATAATTTGCTTTTAAAAAATTTAGACAAACATAAATTACGTAAATAGGTATATTTAAGATTTTAATTTGAATAATTTATTGAAATTATCATGGAAGAATTAAAGGCGATTTGGAATAATGTTTTTTTTAAGTAAAACTAATACGCCCTTATTTTTAATTTTTTGGATTTATAGATAACTTTGCAAAAAATGTAGTTCTCTTTTTTTCAGTTTACATGTACATATGATGAAATATGAAGTATTTTTTCTCTTTTGTGTAGGTGTATTGGTGTTTGCACTTCCTTAAGGGGTGGTATGTTTTAAAACCTTTTTTTGCATTTCTCTTTCTGAATGCACAACATGTCGAGCGTGTTGTGTCAAAATTTGAAGTAAATCAGAGCAAATCTTAAGATACAGCGTTTCCAGCGACCGGCCTCATACGGTATATAGTACATAAACCAGTTTTTAAAAATTTTTAAACCGACTTTCTCGCAAACAAATGTTCGAAGTCCGTGAACATCATAACTCAAAATCTACTTGACCGATTCTTTTGAAATTTTAGACACTATATCTACACATAAATCATCAGGTAACTACGAAGGGTTTTTTTAATTCCATTTTCTTCCCCATTTTTTAACAACAAGTTCCCGAAATTGTATAGCAAAAATCGTTTTCCACTTCAAAATGCTGCCAAAAAAATAAAAAAATTTAAAAGAGCTCTTCGTCACTACCTCAGCAAATATGTCACATTTAAAGCGTATTTAAATTTTTTTTATTTCACGTGATTCGGTAACGAGTTATGATGTTCACCGCAAAACAAAAACGCCTCCCGAGATTCGCTGTCACTGACTTATTTATTAAAATTTTGAATTGAAAATTTTTTCAAAGATTCCTCAAATGTTATGCTATAACGTGTGTATGAAATAAAATATTCAACATTATTCATGTCTTCAAAAAAGAATTATGAAAATATTTTTTTAACTTTACTTGATATACTTGATATGAGAGATGCCGCTTATCCGATCCAGTCAAATTTGGAGTCTAAATTATCTAAGGACCCAATCCAGCATACACAAAAAATTAAAAAAAAACAGTCCAGCCGTTTAGAAGGACTTCATTCACAAACACATGAACAGAAGAAATATCTGTACAGCAATCCCCCGATATACGAACGGGATACGTTCTTTGAAAGTGTACGTATATCGAATATTCGTGTAGTGAGTCCAATATTAGTATGCCGTTCTATTGAAAATAAATATATACGAGGGCGGATCAATAAGTCCGTGACTTTTAGAATGAAACACAGTTTTTTTGCTCAATACACTTAATCCAACCTTTATCCAATTTTTGTATCCCTTCCAAAAAATAGAATTCTTCGAAGTCCATAAAATAGGCATTTTTGATCAATAATTTCATCGTTGAAGCTAAATCTCTTTCCACCGAACCATTTCTTTAGGTTTGTAAATAGAAAATAGCCACTGGGGGCTAAATCCGGAGAATATGGCGGATGAGGTACCAATTCGTAGCCCAATCCATGGAATTATGAAGTTGTCACACGATTACATTTATTGTCAATTAAGAGCAAACGCGGCACCCATCTTGCAGACAGCTTTCTTAAACCCAACTGATCATTTAAAATCGGAACCACACTGCCATATGAAATGCCTATGGCATCATACACTGGTTTGATTGATAGTTTTTTTCGTAAAAAATAATGTTTAATGAGCACTCGAAATTCACTTTTTTCCCTAAAAAAAAAAACAACGAGGTTGTATGTTTTGAACAGCTGTTAAACGCAAAGTAAATGACGGAACTTGCTCAAAATTTTACAGTAATCTATTAACAGGTGGTACTTGATGGGAGCAGTGTTGCATTTCATATAACTATGAGGGAAGTTCGAAAAGTCACGGAAATATTGATCCGCCGTCGTACGTTGCAGAGATTGAAAATATTTGTAAAACGAAATCCATATTAGAAACATTTCAACAATGTGATTAGAAAAAAATAAAATAAAAATAATTTATTCATTTTAAAAATAAAATAAAAATTACAGAAGAAAATAACATTAACAGAGAAAATTTAGAATAGAAAACATTTCATTTAAAAAATAAAATAAAAATTACGTTATTCACTAAAAAAGAAAATCTGACATTGCATATTAAAAAAAAATATTAATTTTAAATGTTATATATATTCTGATGTGTCATATGAGCTCTCGTCTAAGGTAGTAGATGATCGTTCCTGGTACCTGATATAGATTCAACAGGTTCTTAAATATTAGGAACTGTGAGAAAAATAAGAAACTAATGAAGTTTGTATAATTGCCTAGAAGTAAATTTTCGATTTCTCTAGAAACGTTAAGACTTATTTCTAGGGATCGTTTTCCGAATAAGAGAAAATGCCTTGGGATATGAGAAAACGCTTTTGCCAGTTTCTGTGTTGTCAAAATCCGAGAACTTTCATAATGTTTCTGAATTTGTGCGTCCTTCAAGTATCGATATTAATTCCACATTTGAAACATCTTGCTACTCCAATCCAAGAACTTTTACCATATCTTTATCGTCTACTTCATTCATACCGACTTCATGTGCCATAGCGACAATTTCGTTATAAATTTTGGAATGAACTACTGAAGTTATTAGTGCATTCGGGCCATAATTTCTTTCAAACTCTATTCAAAGCTGTTTACTGAACTTAATCCCAAGATTTTTTAATATTATTAACACTATTCATTACATTAAATTACTTCCAAATTGATATTGGATAAGATTCTTAAAAACGGGATACAAAAAATAAGATATAAAATTGGCAATTACCTCCTGATCCTGATAGGAATACGATTAAGATGTTGTCAGGTATATCAGTTAGCTTATGGCTAGGTGAATTGTCAATTATTAGCAATGCCTTGTTTGAAATATTTAGTTCGGAATTAAATTTTGTCACAAAATTAAAAAAAAAAAAAATATTCAACCAGTCTTGAAAAAGATATGCTGTCATCCACGCTTTTTTATTGGAGCGCCAGCTAACACCAATTATTGATTTGTTGCAACCTTTGAAAGTTCGTGGATTTTCAGAATGATAAATATGCATCGGCTTTAACTTGTCACCCGCAGCATTCCCTCCCGTTATACGGTCTTTAGCTGCCTTAAATTCTGACGCAGACTTTTCTTGTTTGGAAATGAATATTCTAGAAGGCATTCTTTTCCAAAACATACCTGTTTCTTCTACATTATATACTTGTTCTGGGGTATAGACACAGGCTTCGACAATTTTTTGAAATTATGCAAGGTAATATTTTGCCGCCTCAACATCTGCAATTGCTGCTTCTCCAGATATTTTTATATTATGTAATTACACTTCTTAACTCAATCACACCAACCTTTGTTAGCTAAAAACTTTTCTGACAGAGATCCTTCGCCATTTTTATACCATCCACACCTCAGCGGCAGAGGGTATATATAGGTTTGTCATTCCGTTTGTAACGCATCGAAAAACTAATTTCCGACCACATAAAGTATATATATTCTTGATCATTATCACAGCTCAAGTCGATATAGCGATGTCCGTCTGTCCGTCTGTCTGTTGAAATCACGCACATTCACAAAAAAAAAAAACATTTTTCTGGGTAAGGTTACAATAATATCATTTGCCATAATTCTCAGCAGGTTGGTGTTGAAAATGGGCTAAATCGCGCATCACTGTGCTTAGATACGATCAAAAATATGTATATACCTCTAAAAAACATAAAACCCAATGTGTTTGTTGAAATATTTTATTGGTTGAACATAATAGTTGTACAAAAACATTTACAGCTCAAAAAAAGCTACAAAAAAATGATGCAATCATACCAAGAAACACAACTACAATGAGCCATGTTTGTAGTATTGCCACATATTTTTTTTATCGTTATCACAGTATAATCGAAAAAATCGCCGATATGAAAGAAAAATCAAAACGAAAAATGGAAAATGGAAAATGAAAAAGGGAAAATGAAAAATGGAAAATGGAAAATGAAAACTGGAGAATGGAAAATGAAAAATGGAAAATAGAAAATAGAACATGAAAAATGGAGAATGGAAAATGGAAAATAGAAAATGAAAAATGGATAATGGGAAATGAAAAATGGAAAATGATAAATGAAAAACGGAATATTGAAAATGAAATATGAAATATGGAGAATGGGAAATGAAAAATGGAAAATGAAAAATGAAAAATGGAAAATGAAATATGAAAAATGGAAAATAGAAAATGGAGAATGGAAAAAGAAAAATGAAAAATGGAATATGAAATATGAAAAATAAAAAATGGAAAATAGAAAATGAAAAATGGAGAATGGAAAATGAAAAATAGAAAATGAAAAATGGAAAATGAAAAAAGGAAATTGAAAAATGGAAAATGAAAATTAACAATGAAAAATGGAGAATGGAAAATGAAAAATAGAAAATGAAGAATGGAAAATGAAAAATGGAAAATGAAAAATGGAAAATAGAAAATGGAGAATTGAAAATGAAAAATGAAAAATGGAAAATGAAAAATGGAAAATAGAAAATGAAAAATGGAAAATGAAAAATAGAAAATGAAAAATGAAAAATGGAAATTGAAAAATGGAGAATGGAAAATCAAAATGGAAAATAGAAAATAAAGAATGGAAAATGAAAAATGGAAAATGAAAAATGAAAAATGCAAAATAGAAAATGAAAAATGGAAAATGGAGAATGGAAAATGAAAAATGGAAAATGAAAAATGGAAAATAGAAAATGAAAAATTGAGAATGGAAAATGAAAAATAGAAAATGAAAAATGAAAAATGGAAAATGAAAAATGGAAATTGAAAAATGGAAAAATGGAAAATGGAAATGAAAAATTAAAATTGAAAAAAGGGAGAGTGGAAAATGAAAAATATAACTTGGAAAATGAAAACTGGAAAATAAAAAATTGAAAATGAAAACTAAAAATTGAAAAATGAAAAATGGAAAATGAAAGATGGAAAATGGAAAATGAACAATGGAAAATGGAATATAAAAAATGAAATATTAAAAATGAAAAATGGAAATTGAAAAATGGAAAATGGAAAATAAAAAATGGAAAATTAAAAATTAAAATTGAAAAAGGGGGAATGGAAAATGGAAAACGGAAAATTTAAAAAGAAAAATGAAAAATTTAAATGGAAAACATGGAGAATGGAAAATAAAAAATGGAAAAAGTAATATTAAAAAAGAAAAATTAAAAATGAAAAATTGAAAAGGAAAAATGAAAAATGGAAAATGAAAAATGGAAAATCGAAAATGAAAAATAGAAAATGAAAAATGGAGAATGGAAAATGAAAAATAGAAAATGGAAAATGAAAAACGGAAAATGAAAAATAGAAAATGAAAATTGGAAAATGAAAAATGAAAAATGAATAAGTAAAAATTCAAAATTAAATATTAAAAGTTTTAATTTCTGTGCTAGAGGACCCCTGCTGCTCCGCAGCATTATATTATATTATATTAATTATACCCTATACCACTATGTGGTTTGGGTATAATGACTTTGTGCTGCTGTTTGTAACAACCAAAAATATTTGACCTAGACCCATCTTTAATTATACCGATCGAATCAGAATCACTTTCTGAGTTGATTTAACAATGTCCGTCCGTCCGTCCGTCCGTCCGTCCGTCCGTCTGTGTGTCCATGTAAAGCTTGTAATCAAACTGCAGGTCGCAAATATGAATATATTTTGACGAAATTTGGTATATAAGCTTTTATCGGCCATGGGATGAACGCTATTGAAATTGGTGAGAATCGGTCCATGTTCAGACCTAGCCCCCATACAAATTACCCATATGAAATCGACATAAATTGCCATAAGATCCAAATTGACATATAGATCTTACTCAAATTGGGTTTGTATGCGTTCATTACATCCACTAATGAGTAGTCCAAAAATGATCCCTTTGACCCCATATAGAGCTGCTTCCCGATCTTCACTTAAATCTATTAAAATACAAAAATATTGCACTGATTCTTCTCAAATTTTGTTTGTATATATTTTTGCAAAATACAAGAGACTTTACCAAACATGATCAGGATCGCTCCATTTTTGGACCTAGTCCCTTTATAGATATAGCATCCGATATGAACTTTTTCATATCTGCAGCCAAAAAGTTAATAAAAATCCCACTCAAATTTGGTTTTTGCTTATTTTCAATGTCCAGTTAGTTGGGCCTAAGAGATAGGGTTTCTAAACGCATGGTATAGGGTATAGTATAGTCGGTCTAGACCGACTGTAATTTTCTTACTTGTTTTTATAATATACTACCAAAATTTGCCAAGAGAAGTTAACGTACAGTAAAAGTAAAGTTGATTGTCCACGCATAACTTTCCTCAAACCCAACGAATTTGCCAAGAGAAGTTAACGTACAGTAATGCCAAAATATGCCAAGATAAGTTAACGTACAGTAAAAGTAAAGTTGATTCTCCACGCGTAACTTTCCTCAAACCCAACGAATTTGAGCAGTTAATAGCTCAAAAGAAGGAGCTTGATCCACTGAGTGTTCCTAGACCCATGTCAACAGCCTACGTTAATTAGAACTCTAGTTATAGAGGTTTGAGAGAAGAAAAATATTGAAAAAAATCTTGAATGCAAAGTTTATTCATAAATTCTTTTAATATATAAGATGGTATTCGGAATTAATGTTTCAGTATCGGCAATAGTTTTAAAGTGGTAGCCGTACTCAACATTGCGTGTAATATTGAGTTTAAGACGCAGGTGGAGGGTATCAAAAAATTCGGCACAGCCGAATTTAACACTCTTACTTGTTCATTATTAAATACTGGTGAAGGCTCCTGGCTTTTTCCTGGGGAATTCCCAAATTAAAAAACATTGTTCATAATAGCGATTTTTTCATTCGGAATACGATTTTGTACTTCACGAATGATGTTCGCAACTTCGAAATTTCGTAAAATCAGCCTTCATAAATCGGGGGATTACTGTATAAAGATGTGTTGAATATAATTTATTTGTTTTCAAGTTTTGTGGTTTCTTCTATCGCTTTATTTGTTAAACCGAAAGTTGTTCTGCCATATGTTTGCAAACATGCTGTATCTCTCTTCCACATTACTTTTTTTCTTTTAATATTTTGTCATCTCTTTCTTACATTTTATTAACTGTGTTTATTGTGATTGTTAATATTAACTAGCAGATTTCAGCCCTCGAAATTCTAGTGCAAATTCTAGGAAATTTTATTTTTTTTCATTAAATAAAGACCCTAAAGGTGTGCTAATCAATTATAGCCAATTTACAAATCAACACAAAGAAACAAACTCATTTTTATTACAAACAAATTAAGAATTTTAATAAACACACACATAGCATTATATAATTTTATGTATGTGTTAGTAGCAACTTTAAATGCAATTTACTCAACACAAAGGAAAAAATTTAAAAATTTGTAAATCTGCAAAACGGCTAAAAAGAAATACCTTTCGGCATAAAAACGGTAGAACAAAACATCGGTCACAAGAAATCGCCTAGCCTACTTATATTATAGATAAGCTCAGTTTTTACTGATTCTATTGAGGAGCTAACTAGTTCAGTAAATCGTATCAAACTAAAAAGATCCTTAACCCAATTGAACTACAAAGCACAACTCTAATAGTCGCTGTTGTTCTTAGTGACGATGACTTTTTGTCGCATTGACAAGATATTACGATCCAAACTTTTCCACGCCAATAGATGTTTCCGAATCTGGAAGTATCTATCCTTCAAAAGCACTATAATATTGAATACAAGGGTGCGGGAGTCTGCTTTGACATACGTTTTCTTTCTCTGAGTTTATTCAACTCACTCGTTGTAGTTTTTGTGAGTTTCTTTTGTTTTTTTTTTTTTGACATTTTTGATTTCTTTCGGCCCTTGCATCTGTAAATTATACTGAGCTCGTTATACATTTTTTCAATATAGCTCACAATTATCCCCTGTTTTTGGTAATAACTTGATATACATATATGTATAAGCTTTTAAAAATAAAATTCCAAAATATAATCTACACTACTTCTTGCAAAAAGTATTGGTTAGATTAAATTTGCCTTCGATTTGTCAACAATTCATTTCTTCATTCGAACTTATTCATATTTGGTCAAAAACGATCGCTCATCTACAATATTAATAGGCTAGGCGATTTCTTGTGACCGATGTTTTGTTCTACCGTTTTATCCCGATTTTGACCAAACGTATATTATTTGAAAGCTATTTCTTTTTAGCCGTTTTGCAGACTTACAGATTTTTACATTTTTTACTTTATTTTGAGTAAATTGCATTTAAAGTTGCTACTAACACATACATAAAATTATACATATGCAATGTGTGTTTTATTAAATTTGTTAATGTGTTTGTTAATGAGTTTGCTATCTTCATTCACAATAATAATAAACCATAAAAGTGTTGGTTTGTGAATTGGCTAAATTGAAAAATAAAGCTGCCTAGAAATTGCATTCGAATTTCGAGGGCTGGAATCTGCTAGTAATAATTAAAACGCAAACTAAACCCATCTTGAAGAGCTTACTGAATATGTCAAATTTCTTAAAGAGTACCTTTTTGTTAGAAAAGTACATTTTTTCAAAAAAGGACATTAAAAAAAATAAATTTTTTTATAAAAATTTACCTTTTCTTAAAAAAGTATTTTTTTTTAATTACCTTTCCTTAGAAAAGTATCTTTTATTAAATAAGTAAATTTTCTTAAAGAAGTACCTATTCTCAATAGAGTGCTTTTTGAAATAAAATAGGCTTTTTTAAAGCAGTACATTTTCTTAAAAAAGTACTTTTTCTTAAAAAAAATTTTCTTAAAAACTACATTTTCTCAAAAAAGTAAACTTTCTTGAAAAGGTACTTTTCCTTAAAAAAGTTATTTATTTTTATTTTTTTTTAAAGTACCTTCTCTTTAAAAATGAGTTTTCAAATAAAAAATCTTTTCTTAAAAATGTGCATTTTCAAATAAAAGAAACTTCTCTTAACATACAACCTTTTCTAAAAATAATTTTTTTTTAGAAAATTACCTTTCTTAAAAAAGTAAAAAGTAAATTTTCTTAAAAAATTAATTATCAAATTAAAGAATCTTTTCTTTATAGGTACCGTTTTTTTAAAAATATCTTTTATTAAACAATGCCTTTTCATAAAAAAGTACATTTTCTTATAAAAGTGCGTTCTCTCCAAAAAGTACCTTTTCTTAAATGTTCTTAAGAAAGTAATTTTTTTTTCAAAAAAGTAAATTTTCTTCAAAAAATACCTTTTCTTAAAAAAGTAACTTCTTTTTAAAAAGTAAATTTTCTGAAAAACTAATTTTTCTTAAAAAAGTACCTTTTCTTAAAAAGTACATTTTCTTAACAAATTACCTTTTTTTAAAATATAACCTTTCTTAAAAAAGTTCCTTTTCTTAAAAAAGAGCCTTTACTTTAAAATGGACATTTTTAAATAAAATAACTTTTTTTGAAAAATAAATTTTCTTGAAAATAAATTTTCTTAAAAAAAGACCTTTTCCTTTAAAAAAACGCCTTTTCTTTCTTCGTCCACAAAATAAAAAAAATATCAAAGTGCGGGAAAAATATGAAAACTAGGTTTTCAACGATTGGTGCAAGGTCATTTGGTCCGATGAATTGAAGTTTGAAGTGTTCGCCTCAAAAGGCCTGTTTTTGTGAGGCGCTCAGCTGGAGAACGTGCGTCGGATTCATGTCTAGTGCCAAGAATGAAACACGGGGGAGGATGCGGTTGCTTTGCTGGTGAAAATTTGGCGAGTTATGTAGAATCGAAGAAATACGCGATAAAATCCAGTTCAAAACCATCCTGAAAGATCGTGCCATGATCACTGGATTGAGAATTGTGGGTCGGAAATTCATATTTCAGCAAGATGATGACCCAAAACATACACCAAAAATTTATAAGCAGAATTTGGTGACCCAGGAAGCATCTAGGCGAGACCTGTGAAATAAACTGTAGGAAACATGGAACCAGATCACTCCAGAAACTTAGAAAAAATTGATTACAAGGATGCTAAGACTATGTCGCGAAGTAATTCGAAAGGGAGGTCACATTAACGAATTTAAAATTTAAGACTAGAGTGCAGTTTCCAAATAATATTTATTAAAATAGCAAAAGTATATAATAAAATATATATTTAATTTGAAGTGTTTTCATTGAAAAATAAAGGAGATATGGAAACTTTAAATTTAAGGAGGAAGGACGGATAATACTTTCGGATGGTGGGTATATTTCATAGGCAGAAGCCACATCTCAATGCAGTACGTCGTTTAAAACTACAAATCCACCAATTCAATTATGTCAAAACCTCGTTCTAGTCACCCCTCCAAACTAATGGAGCGCGAAAGGCGAACTAAGTATTTTGGAGTCAGTAAAACAAAATCTGCTTCACAAATTATTCTGAAGTTGGTTAAGTCAATTCGCTTCACACAGATCCAAAAGGGCTAAGGATATCCTACAAGTTACTAACTTAAGCAATATAATAAAAAAATTAAAATTTAGCTTTTTTTGTATTAAAATTTCAAATATATGAATACTTTTTCTTATGAATTTTTCTTTTTTACGTTTTTTTACCTGCCTAATATTTGTCTAAAGTAATAAACCTTAAATTAATTTAAAAAAAAAACTAATAAAAACCTGATTAGAAACAAAAAAATATTTCAGCTTAGTTAATTTTGTTCTCTTTTTTTTACTTAGTATGACAGTTTTAATTTTAGATGTACGAATATCTCTTTTATCAAGTGTAAATCATACGAACAATATTGAAAAGAACATAATTTCGAAACTGGGAAATCTTAAAAATTATTATCTGAAAATATGTTTTATATAAGCCATGCTAAGATTTTTAAATGCCAAAAATGTAATTTAGTACCAACTTAATTATCCCCCTCCCCCCATTGTGTTACTCATACTCTGTATTGTGTTACTCATACTCTGTATTAAATTTAAATTTCCATCATTCCACTACTTTCTCTCGCCACTCTCTTTCTCCATCACATTCTACTCCCCTTTAACAAAAATACAGAAAATGTCCCTTTTGCTCATCCCCATTCACTCATATTTTAACACTGTATATGCCTTAACCATGCTCATTGTAGACCAATATCCCCAAATAGTTTACACACATGTTGGGTTTGAGCTTTATTCCACAATCTCTCATTTCATATTTTTATTGTAGTACAGTATTGACTGTGTGAGAGTTCCTCTCACTATTACTCATACGCTTTTATTATTGTGTTACCACTAACATTCTTCTCATTATTGTTGTGACTTTGACACTATGCCATGCTCTACATTGGCATATCTTCCTTATGACTCAACTTTAGTGAAAATATTTGTGATGAAATTTCTGGGTTGGTTGTTAACTTGGCTTATATTCTCTTTATATTTTTATTATTTTTGTTTTCGTTTTTGTTCTGGTCTTGTTTTACTTTTCCGAGTATATTTTAGTTTAGGCTCCTGTTGATGATAATGATGATGATGGTTGTTTGTTTTGTTGGTATTGGTGGTGGCTCACCGAGAACAAGAGTTAGTGAGAGTACGTGTTTGTTTGTTTCTGTTTATTTTGGTTGTTGTTTTACTCATGTGAAAGTGATGATGTTGAAAAGTGAAAAGCCGTATTACACTACTCGCTTTTGTTGTGTGTTCCTGTACATTCATTGTATGTTGTTGTGTTTATGGCATGTTAGGTTATGTTTTTAATGGTGGTAGAAAGCATTTCAATATTTTACGTTCTATTGTATTTGTGCGCGTGCTGTTTCATATTTAATTTCAAATCCTGTTTATCTTCATGTGTTTTTCTACTTTGTCGTTACTGTGATATTTAGTCTGTCTATTTTTACCATTGGTAATTTATGATAACATGAATTGTTATTGTACTATGATTAATTATTTGGCTCCAATTGTTCTTATGTACATTGACACTTTTTTTTGACAGTAATTGCTCTAGATCAAAAGTGGACGAATGTAGAAACTATAATAATTGAATAAGTTCTCTCAACAAATCTCCAAACTTATGCTTCAAGTAGATTTATTTAATTATTAGTTAGTAACGTGACTCCACAGGTTGTTATATGTTAATCAATAGGCCTAAGAAATGACTCGTAAGAGTCATGCTTAAAATTAAAGAGCGGGGCTACAGAATGCAGATAAAACAAGTTTTTTATTTCCCTGTAAATTTAGCTTTTAAAAATTACGCTGATACTTTTGCTTTTGGTCCAAAATTGTTTTTCAATTCCAGATTTGTCCCCCAAATAATTTTCCCCTAAACATGTTGTTTACCCCGTTATGAAAGTGGAGAGTTACAAAGAATCAGCATTGCCGAATATAAAATTTCACGTATACCCTATAACACTACTTATATGCTGAGGGCACGAGATCATTTTGACAAATCCATGACTTTTTTACTGCTAAATTTTGAGTCAACTGCTTAGTTTGTGTTAGGCAGCCACTGAAAGCAGAGAAACCTCTAGAATTTTAGCTTAAATGGAAACATGTGAATTCCGAGTGCTCAAAACCATAATTTTCTGTGGAAAATGTAAGTCGATTAGCTGGGACAGAGTAAAACGATCACCGGCGAATATAATTCACAGCTGTTGGACAGATTCGACATTGATTTGAAGTTACAACGACCCCATTTGGCGAAGTAAAAAGTGCTCTTCCAACATGACAATGGACTAGCATACACATGTATAGTCCCTATTCTAATAGTTTTGAAAAGATCAAAATTTTTATCAAAAAATAAAAATTCATCTTCACATGCTGAGATTAATATATACAGTGTTGGTCAGAACAAAAGCAACCAAAATCACAATTGACCTTTTTTGTGTTTTTAAGCATGTTATTGTTGTTTTCCAAAATGGCTCTATTTCAGTTGGACAAAACAAAAGCAACATTTAATATTATTCAATATTAAAATTATTGGCATCTATGTTGGATGGATTCAATAAGGTGGGTGATAATATTGACTGGAATGCATTTCCACTCAGTTCCCAGCGCTTCTTTTAAATGTTGTTTAGAAGTGAAAGCCCGAGTAGCTACTCGCCGGTTTAAAATGCCAAATAAATTCTCACTAGGGTACAAATCTGGCGATTGGTCCGTTCAATCAAGTGTTTGAACCCCATTTTCAGCGAGCAACTCTTTTACCAGCTTTGAAGTATGTTTTGGGTCGTTGTCGTGTTGAAATATCCAACGAAGCGGCATCCCCCACTCAGAGTGTGGCATCATAACATTAGCAAGAATGTCTATATATTGAAATCTGTCTATTAATCCGTCGATTTCGTGGAGGGGTCCAATGCCAAAACCAAAGAAACATGCCCACATCATAATTGATCCGCCGCCATGCTTCACAGTTGATTTGCAGTAGCGTTAAACAAATTAAATTTTGACTCGTCGCTAAATAAAACAGTTTTCCATTTTTTAGGCGTCCAGTTTTGATAATTTTGTGTAAAATGAAGACTACAAATATTGATATGCTAAGCACTTTAGTGAAATAGAATTGAAATAAATAAGTTCTACCTTTTTGCCAAATGCTGCGGCTTCGGAAACCTGCTTCTAATGTTCGGCGACTCATTTAAAATAGTTTTTGCTCCTCCCAAATGCAATGTTTTTGCAGATTTTGTTGTTTTATATTTTTTCATAAGCCGATTTATTATAGATTTATTAACACTAGCAGATTCCAGCGCTCGAAATTCGAGTGCAATTTCTAGGCAGCTTTATTTTTCAGCTTAGCCAATTCACAAACCAATACTTTTATGGTATATTATTATTGTGAATGAAGATAACAAACTCATTAACAAATTTAATAAAACACAAATAGCATATGTATAATTTTATGTATGTGTTAGTAGCAACTTTAAATGCAATTTACTCAAAATAAAGGAAAAAATTTAAAAATCTGCAAATCTGCAAAACGGCTAAAAAGAAATACCTCTACGGGAAATAATTTTTTATATACTTGTCTTAAGATTTTTTAGATTCTATAGGCAAAATATTATAATCTAAAAAATATTAAAGAACAACCTTTAAACGTATTTAATAGGAAATATATTTAAAATGCTTAAAGTTTTTGGTCTGAGAGTTTTTCAACAAACACAAGTAAGAGTTTTAAATTCGGCTCTGCCGAATCCTTGATAACCTCCATGCGATTTATATTAGCACTAATATCTGAATTTATTGCACTAAACAATTTGAAACGCTCAATACTTAATTTTTAACATGTTTTACAGGTGTCTTCATAATTTTGGACATATCTAGACACAATGATGCCCAATTTACCCCTTTTTGAAAAGCAACCTGTTCGAAATAATGACAAACAATATTATTATAAGGTTACCTAGATAAATGGTTTATTTTGTGAATGAGCTTAATTTCAACAGACAGGCAGACAGACAGACATCGATATGTCGGCTTGAGTTGTTATACGGATCAAGAATATAATAATTTATGGGGATGCAAATAGATTTTCGATGTGTTACAAACGGAATGACAAACTTATATATACCCTCTGCACAGTGGTGTGGATGATATAAAAAATTTCTTGAATGCATCAAGACATGATTGTATACAATAAATTTAAAATTAAGAAAATTGGAAATTTTCTCAAACGAAAAAAAAACTTCTTGCAAAAAATTTATTAAAATCTCATTAATTTATATTTTTATTAAAACCTTAAAATAAATAGTTACTTTTTTTATAATTACACTGTACAGCAACCATTCGGGAAATCAAGTTGGACTAATTTTATCGAATGAAATCTTCTAAAAATTGTAATTTTGTCCCCTTTTCTTAAATTACATTTTTGAATTCAGGGCGTATGATTATTATTTATTAGTAGACTAGAAAAGTTTTATACGTATGAGTGATATTTAAAATATTAAATGAAACATACGCCAGTATTTTTTATTCTATTTTTTACATGGATATATTAATAACAGAGTTCAGAAAAAAACACACACTGAATAAAAAACTCGTACATATATGTAAACAAACATAACTTAGACCAACACACACATATTTTTATTTTCATATCAATTATGTGTGTTTCCAAATTTTGTACGGTGCCGAACACATCATGAGAATGTTTCGTTTTAATATTTCGTTATCTACACGAACATTTTTCTATCACGTATTTTTTGTTTCGATCACACATAAACCACACAGATTCGAGTGTTGCTTTATTTGAAGTTCGTGTTCTGGTATGTGTACTGAAAAAAAAACAGAACATGTAAAATAAACAGGTTCGAGTTCAGTTATATTTTAAGTCGTGTTCTGGCTCGTGTACTAAGAAAAAATAGAACATGTACAATAAACAGGTTCGAGTTCAGTTATATTTTAAATTCGTGTTCTGGCTCGTTTACTGCGAAAAATTGAAACATCAATTCGCGATCTGATACACCCCGATAAAAACGACGACAATTGTTTCAACCAAATTTATTAAAATTTTATTGACCCTTTTTTATGACTTACGTTGCAAATTGTTTACAATTGTCAAATATTTTAAAATTTTATTGGCCATTTTTTTGTGATTTACGTTGAAATTATTTACAATTGTTTTTATTTTAATAAAATATGGTAATAAAATACTTAAGACACAAAAACTATTTAGCATCATAAAAATTACACTTGTTGGTTGTTAGGATCTTTTGCAAACATTTTTTTTTTTTTTTTTGGTAACAAATAACTTTAGACACAAACAAATTTTGCATCATAAAAACACAATCACCTACCCCTAATTTGCGAACCAATTAGTGTCAATGCACAATCCTTTTCTCAATGATTTTTTGGGATTTTTTCGTAAAAGCACAATGAGTGTCAGTAAAAAAAACCCAAAAAAATATTTTCATATTTTATTGTCCCTTTTTTATGACTTACGTTACAATTGCTTGCAAGTGTTACAATTTCACGCAATTGATTTTGCAACAAATAGCGAATGCGTGCGTCATTTATTCATTAAAAGTGGTTCAGTTTTCATTAGATCTATAAGTGATCTATAAGTGTACTGTGCTATTGTGTAAATTGCAAATATTTAATAGCGAAACGAAAAAATTTACATGTCTGATAGGTTTCAATCAGAAAGAATTAAGTGCAGTGTGCAGTTTTTGTGTCTTAAGTATTTTATTACCATCTTTTATTAAAATAAAAACCAGTCAATAAAAACAATTGTAAATAATTTCAACGTAAATCACAAAAAAATGGCCAATAAAATTTTAAAATATTTGACAATTGTAAACAATTTGCAACGTAAGTCTTAAAAAAGGGTCAATAAAATTTTAATAAATTTGGTTGAAACAATTGTCGTCGTTTTTATCGGGGTGTATCAGATCGCGAATTGATGTTTCAATTTTTCGCAGTACACGAGCCAGAACACGAATTTAAAATATATCAGAACTCGAACCTGTTTATTGTACATGTTCTATTTTTTCTTGGTACACGAGCCAGAAGACGACTTAAAATATAACTGAACTCGAACCTGTTTATTATACATGTTCTGTTTTTTCTCAGTACACGTACCAGAACACGAACTTCAAATAAAGCAACACTCGAATCTGTGTGGTTTATGTGTGTTCGAAACAAAAAATACGTGATAGAAAAATGTTCGTGTAAATAACGAAATATTAAAACGAACACAGTCATGATTGTGTTGGGCACCGTAGAAAATTTAGAAACGTATGTAATTGATGTGAAAATAAAGATATGTGTTGGCTGCTTTTGAACATAACATTGTATGTTTCATGTGTGTATTTTCTGAACCTTGATTAATAAACATTATTTATCCCTTTCAGACCGGAGTAGTAAAACGATTGTAATCATTGTTAAACAATCAATATAAAAATTCATTTTAGTAAAATCTACTTTCTTTTATTTTTAAGTCTCTTTTGTCTAAAGAGCACGCAAGAGAAGGCAAAATCACTGAAAAAAATCAGAAAAAATGCATTTATATTTCAAGCATCTTAAATCAGAGCTCACATTCGATATAACTAGGCTGAAAGGGTTATTAAAGCCTTAACTACAAATTTTCTGTAAAATGAAACGAGAGATCATCTATGGTTCTTGAGTTATAGCTGAAGAACTATGCAAACAAGATAAGGAAAAAGTCTTAAAGTTTGGTCTGAGAATGCCAAGCCCTTAGGAGATTCTAATATGCTGGCTTAGTACTTTCTCTCTGACCTGAAATTTATCACCCCCCCCAACAAATGACACCGAGATTGATTTACAGTATTATTATAAAAGTTTGACACTCTGTTTGTAACTTATCGAAAAAAGCATTTACGACCCCATAAAGTGTATATATTCATGATCCTTATAACAAGTCGAGTCGATATAACGATGTCTTTCTGTCCGTCCATCCATCTGTCTGTATGTCTGTTGAAATCACGCTCACTCACAAAATAAACCAATTAACTGGGTAAAATTAGGATAATATTGTTTTCCAATATTTCGACCAGGTTGGTATTGAAAACGGGGTAAATCGGATGTCATTGTGCCAAGATATGTGCAAAAATATGAAGACACCTCTAAAAATTTTAAAAATTCAGTGTTTTTGTTATAATAATTTAATATTAAGTTTATCAAATTGTTTACTTATTCAAATATTTTGCAAACATTTGTTATAAATGGTGTAATAAATCCAGATATTAAAGTAAACGTAAAGCCCAAGTGGAGGGTATCAAAGATTCGGCATAGCAAAAATCTTACTTGTTTTTCTTTCATATTGGCGATTTTTTGTTTTTATTTCGTGACAACAATAAAAAAGTGTGGCAATACCAGTATAAACTAATATGACACGTGAAGTATAATGATACATATGCACTCATTAAGCAAATGCTACAAACACAACGACCAAACAACAACAGCAATTGCAGCTACCACACACAAATCACAAAATTTAGAATAATAACACTGGAAAAAATTATAGTTTTTCAAGAACCAATTTTGGTGAATGTCAGTGAATCATTTTCACGAAAAATGTGAAACGTGAATGTCAGTGTGATCGTGATTTCCACAGGCGGACAGACGGGCATCGATATATGAATTCCGCTTTTTATCAGGATCGATAATATTTATATTATATGGGGTCCATATTTTTTTCTAATTATTATATATGGAATGACAAACTTATGTATACCCTCTGCAGACTATTATAGAGGATATAAAAATACTTGACATACCTCACTTTCTATGTTTAATTAACAATGTCGGTCATCAGTCTCTGTATCCTGGTTGCAAATAAAAAAAATATGTTTTGGAGAAATTTTCTATATAAGCTTTTATCGCTATTGAATTTAGTAAAAAACGGTTAAAGTTGAGACTTAACTTCCGTACTAATGTCTCCTGTGAGATCGATTTAAAGAGCCCTAAGATCCAGATTGTTAAATCTATCGTGATCAATTTTGATTTGTGTGTATTTATTATATCCATAAATCACTAGAACAAAAATAACAAGTAATAAAATTACAGTTGATCTAGACCGACTATATAATACCCTATAACATGCGTTTAGAAACCCTATCTCTTCGGTCCAACTAACTGGATATACACCCCTGTTCTTGAAACCACTATCACAAAAAAATGAAAAAATTCTTAAATCTACGAGTTTTTTGCTGTTCTCTAATTTCAATAAGAATATTTTTTCTCGTTTTAATTCACATAGAAAAGGCTTTGTGAAATCAAAACAAATGCCCTTTTTTCTACTAAGCAGGTCTTAAGAGATAAAAAACTAATTGATATTTAAACTCTAACATGTTTTTTATTGAACCTTGTCATTATTTTAAAAAATTAGACATTAATTTTATGAAAAAAAAAAAACGATTTTAAAAAATCTACATTTTGCGCTGATTTAAAAAAAAAACTCGTAATAAGTGGTCGATGTTAATAAAACACACTTTTTGCGATGATGCTGTTCTATAACTATAATAAAAACTTTTTATTTACACAATCTATTTTCCATTATAATATTTTCAATTATAACATAGATGCTTTATGCACTAATTATTGCAAATAAAGGAATTAAAAAAAATTTTTTCATCAAATCACATATTTTTATTTTTTTGCATATGTTCGAAACAGTAGTGATGCCAGTCAAATCTAATTTATTTAAATATCGAAATTTGTTTTGGTGATGCCTAACTTTTTAAAAATAGAAAAGTCATTTTTAATTGAATGAAATTGAAGAACAAAAACAATTAAATTAACAAATATGTAAGTTGTTATTTTAAAAGAAAATATTTTTCTTTATACTTTTTCTATAAACTTAAGAAAAAACATGCACAAAATACTTAAAAGTTTTTTGTGAAACTGAATAAAGAACCATATGGCACCTCGGTTTCTAGATAACATATGTTCTTAACTCAAACATATGGTTCTTAACTCAAACATATGTTTCCATTAAATAAATAAAAAAAGTGGTTTCAAGAAACCCAAAATTTCAATTTCATGTGATTTTAAATTCACTTTTATTCAAATAACAACGTTTCAAGAACAGGGCTGATAGAAAATAAGCAAAAACCAAATTTGAGTGGCATTGTTATTAATTTTTGTGGCTGCGGATATGAAAAAGTTCATATCGGGTGCTATATTTATATGTGGACTAGGTCAAAAAATGGACTGATCCTGACCATATTTGGTAAAGTCACTTATATTTTGAAAAGATATTCACAAACCAAATATGAGAAAAATTTGTGCAATATTTTTGTTTTTTTTTTGATAGATTTAAGTGAAGATCGGGAAGCAGCTCTATATGGGGCCTATGACTAAGAATTGTTCAATAGAAATTATTTTTGGACTACTGATTAATGGATACAATAAACACATACAAACCCAATTTTACTAAGATCTATATGATAATTTGGATCTTATGGCAATTTATGTCGATTTCACAGGGGTCATTTGTATGGGGACTAGGTCTGAACATGGACCGATTTTCACCAATTTCAATATTTACATATTTGCGACCTGTAGTTTGATTACAAGGTTTACATGGACACACAGACGGACGGACGGCCATCGCTAAAACGACTCAGAAAGTGATTCTGAGCCGATCGGTATAGTAAAAGATTGGTGTAGGTCAAATATTTTCGGTAGTTACAAACAGCAGCACAAAGTCATTATACCCAAACCACATAGTGGTGTAGGGTATAATAAGCATAAACCAAATTGAGTGGCATTGTTTTTAATTTTTTTGCCTTCGGATATGAAAAAGTTCATATCGGATGCTATATTTATATGGGGACTGGGTCGAAAAATGGACCGAACCTGACCATATTTGGTAAGGTCACTTATTTTTTGCAAAAACATATACAAACCCAATTCGAGAAGAATCTATGTAATATCGATAGATTTATGGGGCTATAGATCATATGTGGGCTATGACCCAGAATTTCCCTATAGGTTTTATTTTTGGACTACTGATAAATGGATTTAATAAAAATACACAGAGATCTATATAATAATTTGGATATTATGGCAATTTGAGTTGGTCTCATAGGGGTCATTTGTATGGGGACTAAGTCTGAAGATGCACCGATTTTCACCAATTTCAATAGCGTTTGTCGCAAAGCAAATAAAAGTTTATATACAAAATTTCATCAAAATATGTGTATATTTGCGATCTGTAGTTTGATTACAACGTTTACATGGACAGACGGACTGACGGATATCGCTAAATCGACTCCGAAAGTTATTCTGATTCGATCGGTACATCAAAAGATGGGTCTAGGTCAAATATGTTTGGCAGATACAAAGTCAGTGGAACAGGGTATAAAAGCAGTCTCCCGATATTCATTTAAATGCATCTGAAGATTTACGAGTATAACGTATTGTACTTAAATTGCATCTATTTTTGGGATACATAAAGGACCTTATTAAATATGGTCTAGATAGGAACATTCTTGGACCAAGTCTCCATAAAATATTCACATTCGATATGAACTTTTAAATTCGGTTTATGCTTCAACTCAGTCAGTATGATTGGACCCAAGATAATTTTCGATTCAATGCTCGTTAGTTCATTACCAACATAACGCCATACCAACATAAACGCCAACATTAAGGGGTTAATAAAATTTCGTTAATAATTTATTATATTTACAAATACGGAAACAAATTTGTAAGAAGAACTGCAATTGACGACAGTTCATTAATTCAACAAAAGTAATTTATTAAATAAAAAAGAAAAGAAAAAAAAAGTAAAAATACAACCGGCTTTTTCTTTGTTTAAATGTTTGAAAATATTTCAACGACTCTCCAATACATATGTATATATTAAGCAATGGTAGAATTATGTCTATGTATAAGGATTTATATAGGATTTTTGGTAACATTCAAACACATATAAACTTATGAGGCAATATTGTAGGAGCCTATACCTTACAAAACGAAATTACCAAAATATATGGAATACATATAATACACATTGTATTATATAGTACGTGTATATACAAACAGATGTCCTTGCCATTCTAGACGAGGGTAAGGGTATAATATAAACATCTAGTTATGTAGGTTTCTCGTTTGTTTTTTTTTTTTTTTTGGTACCCACATATACGACATCATCATCATCATCATTATCATCATCCAGAATAGGTTCGTTCGTATTTTTGCGGCTGTTTGTGTTACTAAAAAAACAAATATAAATAAAAATAAGACAAAAAAAGCTTAAAAGTATTGATTCTTAATTCAATGAATTTATTAACTTTTATTTATTTAACTGATTTAATTTGTTTGGAAACGTTTAAAAATTTAAGTTAGCAAAAGTTTTTTACGTCAACTTTGCTTTTTGTGAAAAAAAAGTATTTCTGAATAAATACTATCCCAGCATTTCTAAAAAGTTAAAAATCTGCAAAAATCTATTTGTTTTGTAGATATATTCACATTTAAGGCGGGTGTTGGAAGATATTTTAGAGCAACAAACAAACCCTCGCATTAAAAAGAACTTTTAAATGTCCAACTCTATTTTGTTTTTTGTATCTTAATATTTAGTTGCGCTCATCGCTGACTCACTTATTCGATGAATGTGTAACGTTATACTATGGGATGATTTTACAACATTTTTAATTTAAGCATGCAAACAAATCATTAGATAGTTAAGAGCCCTGTAATTTCTATAAAATCACTCATAAAAAAACAATTTCTCAAAAAGTTTAAATATTTTTTAGGAAATTTTAATTTCGTATTTTATACCCTATACCACTCTGTCAGGGTTATGGTATTATGAGTGAATATTGATGTTTGTAACTGCCAAAAATATCTTCCAAAGACCCACCTTTTATTATACCAATCGACTCAAAATCATTCTCTAAGTCGATTGAGCGCTGTCCGTCCGTCTATCTGTATTCAAACTACAGGTCGCAAATATGAATAAATTTCGATGAAATTTTGTATATAAGCTTTTGTCGGCCTTAGCAGGAACGATTTTGAAATCGATAAAAAACAGACCTACTCTCCATAAATCTATCAAAAATTAAAAATATGTGTTTTTCGACCTAGTCTCCATATAAAAAGAGGAACAGCTATATGTCGGCAGGCAACAAATTTATAACAATGCAATGCTTTGACGCTTTCTCTGGGCTCATATAGTATAGTGTATCATATAACCGGTCTAGACCAACTATATTTTTCTTACTGGTTACAAGTTAATAGAACTATTTGAGGGTAGAAAAACATTTTTGATTTCTCCAAAAGTTGATAATTCCATTTATAATAATCAGAAAAAGATCCGGATCTGATGTCGGTCTGTCCGTCTATGGAAATCATGATCACGCCCGAAACAGCTCAGATGGGTGGCTCATTTTTAGTGAAAATGATTCATTGACATTCTGAGCAGGTTGCTATTTAAAATTATCAAAATCGTTACAATAGAGATTTCATTCAAAATGTAAAAATCTCTTGAAAAAATATGAATTTTTCTGTATTTTTCTTGTGATTGTTGTTATACTAAATTTTGTAAATTGTATGTGGCAACTGTAATTGTTGTTGTTGTTCGATCGTTGTGTTTTTGGCATTTGCTTAATGTGTAAACAAAATATATTCAATTTAAATTTAAACATGTTTTATTTATTTAACTTTGCTGAGCAGCTATAGTTCGTGCTCGATTTATCGTTTAAGCAAAGTGTTTTCATTGAATAAAATCGAACTTAATTTATAGTAAAGTGGGAAAGTGTAACAACGAACAGAACATCTTAAGTTATATTTATAAGTACAACGCAACGATCATTGCAAAACCCCAAAAGGATTGACTGCTACAGTGGATATTATAGCAGCTTGACTGCGCACATCTTGCTTATGCTACTGTCACCACAACATTCGTAGTACAATGTGAACAGTGTTGATCGTGTTTTTATTATTTTGTGTGTAATATGATCTTTTTATATTTCGATAGCCAACATTGTTCTTGTAATTAATAACGAATATGATTTGTGGTACAAATGAGTGTGTATTAGGGTGGGTCAATTATTTTTACTCCATGGGCTCATCACAATTCTGGTACTATGGACCAGAATAAGTATATTTGTTCAAGGAACCGTACCTCTAAAATCATTTTCGAGCCTGCCAAAATTTCGATGAAAATATTTTCATGATATTTTCCATAATACTTAAAAATCGACCTATTTAGTCCATTTCAAATGCAAACAAATTATTGAAAATATGTATACCGGGGGTTTTTTGGGTCGGGAAATTCATTTTTCACATTTATGGTTATTTTTAACAGCCATAAGAGGGCGTTTTCGTGCATTTTTGTGGATTTTTTCACCTCTATTGGGAAAATTGACGAAATTATTGCACAAATGGAGGAATATTTGACTTTCCTATATTTAAAATAGCCCAAGATATTCAGCCCTGAAAATTATGTGGGGTACCCATCAGAGTTCAGAAAAAAACACACACTGAATAAAAAACTCGTACATATATGTAAACAAACATAACTTAGACCAACACACACATATTTTTATTTTCATATCAATTATGTTTGTTTTTAAATTTTCTTCGGTGCCCAACACAACCATGACTGTGTTCGTTTTAATATTTCGTTATTTACACGAACATTTTTGTATCACGTACTTTTTGTTTCAATCACACATAAAGCACACATTTTTGAGTGTTGCTTTATTTGAAGTTCATGTTCAGGTACGTGTACTGAAAAAAAAACAGAACATGTACAATAAACAGGTTCGAGTTCAGTTATATTTTAAGTCGTGTTGTGGCTCGTGTAGTAAGAAAAAACAGAACATGTACAATAAACAGGTTCGAGTTCAGTTATATTTTAAGTCGTGTTTAAAATATAACTGAACTTGTTTATTGTACATGTTCTGTTTTTTTTCAGTACACGTACCTGAACATGAACTTCAAATAAAGCAACACTCAAAAATGTGTGCTTTATGTGTGATGGAAACAAAAAGTACGTGATACAAAAATGTTCGTGTAAATAACGAAATATTAAAACGAACACAGTCATGGTTGTGTTGGGCACCGTAGAAAATTTAGAAACGCACATAATTGATATGAAAATAAAGATATGTGTTGGCTGCTTTTGAACAGAACATTGTGTGTTTCATGTGTGTATTTTCTGAACCTTGGTACCCATACACGATTTCATTCAATTTAAGACAAAAAATTCGTTTCTTTATTTACTCTTTGAATGAACAAATATATACTTTTTTTATTTTCTAAAAAAAAAAAAATTTTTTTGACTTAAATTGAATGAAATCGATTTAGGTCGATTTAGGGTACCCCACATAATTTTCAGCGCTGAATATTTTCGGCTATTTTAAATATGGAAAAGTCATAGATTCGTCAAATACAAATATAAAATATAAAAGTAAAGCCGATGGCACAATGAATACGTTGCGTCCGATAAGTCGAATTTTTCGACTGACAGAAAAGTTGTTTACATGCATGCGCAATGTCTGATGGCAGAATGAACACGTTACGGCGCATACGGCGAATGCGTTCGTACGTCGAAGTTAAAATGTTTTCAACTTTCGACGTATACATTGTACGTTTGACAGCTGATATTTGTTATTATAAAGTGCAGCAGCTTAACGGCAGAATGGTAAGTAAATATATGTATATTGCAGTTTCAATATGATATCCATCGAGGAAAGGCTTGCTCGTGGCTTCTATTATTTCGAATAAAAGAAAACGCGGTTTTTTGCTTTGTGGTCCTCACCCTAACCTCCCTTGCGAAGACAATGGTTGTATAGGGGAGCTACGAGAGTTTAACCCTGGAGTTTTGGTCTAGTACCTTTTCCATTAAAATTTAGAGTACAAAAAAAAAAAAAAATAAATATATATTGTAATAAAATATAGATTTAAATCAAAAGTTTAACTTTGTAATGAAATTTTTTTTATATATTTGATAGAAGTATTCTCCATCGTGCTGTTAGAATTCCAAAAGCATTTTCGATGGCACGACCTTCGACCTACATAAAAAGGCAAATAATAGTAAATCACTAATAATAAAAAAAATTCTTATATTATCAGTCGCCATTATCTCCAGATATTTTCGCGCTTCATTTAAACATTTCCATTTTTATTTCAAAACAAATCCAAACTTTCAAATTCAATTTTAATTTGTATAAAAAATGTCAACATTAATAGCTGATTTCATTTCTAGCCGTACGGCGACGACGTACTTTATGTACCTTGCAATACGGCCAGTACGTTTGATAAGTCGACTTATCGGACACAACGTATTCATTGTGCCATCGGCTTAAGAGTGTAAAATCCTGCCATGCCAAATCTATGATACCCTTCACATGGATTTAACGTTTACATTAATATCTGGACCTATTGCAGTACTTATAATAAAGGGAAACAAAATATTTTAAAGTAAACAATTTGATAAACTTAATACTTAATTATTACAACAGACACACTGAACTTTTAACATGTTTTAGAGGTGTCTTCATATTATTGAACATATTAAAAGCAACCTGCTCGAAATAATGACAAAAAATATTGTCATAACTTTACCCACGTAATTGGTTTATTTTGTAAATTAGCGTGATTTCAACAGACAGACGGACAGTCGGACGGACGGACATACGGACATTGTTTTATCGCTCGAGTTGTTATAAGGATAAAAAAGTATATTAAGGGTATAAAAAGTATATTTTCTTAAAAAATGCCTAGATATTTATAAAAAATTAAATATCTATTTATAGATTTAAGTAAAAATAAAATAATAATCATATTTTCTATTAAGAAATCTAAATTTGAACTCATATAAAAATGCTCATATTTCAAGTTTTTGTATTTGAAAACATTTCCAAATTTAAAATTTTTTGTATACAGTTTATCATTTTTTGGTGAATTCAAAATACTTGTTTTGTAGAAAAACTCTTTGAAGCTTTAAAGATTGTTATTTAATATTTTTCAAATTCTAAAATTTATACCATATACCACTAAGTGGTCAGGGTGTAATGACAAAAATATTTGACCTAGCCCACCCATCTTTAATAAAATACAGATCGACTCAGCATCACTTTCTGCGTCGATTTAGCGATGTCCGTCCGTCCGTCCGTCCGTCCGCCTGTGTGTCCATGTAAACTTTGTAATCAAACCACTTTTTACAAATGTAAATATATTTTGATGAAATTTAGTATATAAGCTTTTGTCGGCCATAGAACTACTGAAATTGGTGAAAATCGGTGCATATTCAGACCTAGTCCCCATACAAATGACCATTACGAAATCGACTTAAATTGTCATAAAATCCAAATTATCATATGGATCTCGGTCAAATTGAGTTTATATATGTTTATTAAATCCATTTATCAGTAGCCCAAAAATGAACCCTGTAGGACAAGTCTTAGTCATAGCCCCCATATAAAGTTGATTCCGATCTTGACTTAAATCTATAAAAAAAAACAAAAATATTGCACAGATTCTTCTCAAATTTGGTTTGTATATGTTTTTGTCAAAAATAAGTAATCTTAGTCAGGATCGGACCATTTTTCGACCTAGTCCCTATATAAATATAGCATCCGATATGAACTTTTTCATATCTGAAGGCAAAACAATTAATAACAATGCCACTCAAATTTGGTTTATGCTTATTTTCTATATCTAATTAGTTCGAACTAAGAGATGGGGTCCCTACACGCATGGTATAGGGTATCGTACAGTCGGTCTAGGCCGACTATAATTTTCTTACTTGTTTTTTCACAGAATCAGTGCAAACCTAACAAAGCTTCAGACAACTAAAATAATTATTTTCTGTGAAAATGACAAAAAATCACTTGGAATGATAACCCTTGCATTTAAACAGTATATATACACTTATAAGTATTCTCTAACTCTCATGTTATTATTAGTTAAATATTCAATTATTCGAAGGATAACTTGGGAGTATTTTTTTATTGTAATATTATGATTAGATTTCAAGATATTTACTCGTAGAAAATTTGATTATTATATTATTTTCGATAATGTTTTTTTTTTAGCACATAATACACATTTTCACAAAAATATTTGTTAACCTTATAAAGCCTAGAAATACAATAAAATTGATATAAAATTTTTTTTGGATAGCTTTTATAGTATTTGATTTTGAAAGCAACCTATTTCTTTCAATGTTATATATAAATATAATACTATTTTCCATTATTTTTTTTTTCATATTTATTTCCGCTACAAAATAGTTACGAAAAATTTATAAATGTAATTTTTCGGATAGAAGTTAATTCTGTGTATAAAAAAGCCAGCATTGTTTTGATAAAAAAAATATATAAGAAATTAAAATAAATACTGATCAAAAAAAAATCGAGTGCAAATTCTACGAAATTTGATTTTTCGATTCAACTTTTTTCTTTCAATGTTTTTTAATCTATATATACATATATATATATGTATATGTATATATATATATATAAAATTTATGAATATTTAAATAAAATTGATTAAATTGTGAATTTTTAAATAAAATTTATAAATATTTGTTGAACACACAAAATAGATATAACTGGGTTTGTTAATAAATAATTTTATAAGAGCCTGAAGTATGCTAATCAATTTTAGCGAATTCACAATTCAACATAAATTTTAAAAACACATACACAGTATTGTATAGTTTTTTATTTGAAGCTTAAATATGTGTTTTATGTACGTGTTAGTAGCAAATTTAAATGAATTGTACTCCAAAAAATGTACCAGATGGTGCACATATGTAAATATGGCGTACATCTGCAAATAAATGCCTTGTAAATGGTATATTTTTTGTTGAAATCGGTTGGTAATTGAAGGTGTAGAATATGTCACAAGAAATTGCCTTGCCTATTAATATAGATATAAGTGCTATTAAAATATAAAAGTTAAATATTGGCAGCAGTATAAAAATGGTAAAACATATACACAGTATATGCAGTATAAAAGGTAAAAAAGTATACACCGACTGCTTACATATTAGTGTTGTCAATAATTCGTAAATATTTTTATTGATCGATAAGATTTTAAAATTCTTCGGTTAATCCATCAAATAATGATTGGAATGATAATTTTAAATATATTCCAGAAAAGAAATGTTTATTTAAAATATTTAAAAACAATATATAATTTAAAAAATAAATATAAAAATAAATTGAGATCATATTTAAGATTTTTCATTTTATATCAAAAGAAATTTCAATATATCGTATTTATATTTTTTATTTAATTAAATAATTCAAAAACAATTCAAACAAAAAATTTAAAAACTTTAAATAAACTGATATCATTTTTAATATTTTTTCTCATTGAAATGCAATTCATTCATAAAAATTGGAATGAAAAGTTCAGAAGAGCTTTGAACTATTTATGATTTGATGTAAAATAATCGTCGTTTGAAAATAAAATGAAATTTAATTTTTTCTTTAGCCTAAATAAACCTAAAATTTAACATCGAGAAAATTTTTCTTGACCATACTTACTGAGGCTTAAATAATTAAATGCATCATTAGATTTTAGATCCTGCACACAAAAATCTAGAAAAACTGATTCCGCACGATAACAATACTTATATTTGTTTGTATGTCAAAATCATGTCTAGTATGATTGCCAATTGGCAACCACAAGGTGTAACGGATAGAAACATTTTGCCTCTATAATACAAAAACTTGAGTGTACCCAAAAATATTAAAAATATTATTTTTGTTTAAATATAACTTTATGACTTCATTTTATAAAATTAAATAAAAACAAGAAATTATATTCGGTCTAAACCGACTATACGATACCCTATACCATGGTTTAGAGACCCTATCTCTTCGGTCCAACTAATTCGATATAGAAAATAAGCATAAACTATAATTTGAGTGGCATTGTTATTAATTTTTTTGGCTGCAGATATGAAAAAGTTCATATCGGATGTTATTTTTATATGGGGACTAGGTCGAAATATGAATCGATCCTGACCATATTTGGTAAAGTCACTTATATTTTGAAACAATAAATACAAACCAAATTTGAGAAAAATCTGTGCAATATTTTTGTTTTTTGATAGATTTAAGTGAAGAATGGGAAGCAGCTCTATATGGGGCCTATGACTAAGAATTGTCCTATAGAGATTATTTTTGGACTACTGATTAATGGATATAATAAACGCATACAAACCCAATTTGACTGAGATCTATATGATAATTTGGATCTTACGGCAATTTATGTCGATTTCATAGGGGTCATTTGTATGGGGACTAGGTCTGAACATGGACCGAAGTTCACCAATTTCAATAGCGTTCATCCTACGGTCGATAAAAGCTTACATACAAAGTTTCATTAAAATATATTCATATTTGCGACCTGTAGTTTGATTACAAGGTTTACATGGACACACAGACGGACGGACGGACAGACGGACATCGCTAAATCGAATCAGAAAGTAATTCTGAGTCGATCGGTATAATAAAAGATGGGTCTAGGTCAAATATTTTTGGTAGTTACAAACAGCAGCACAAAGTCATTATACCCAAACCACATGGTGGTATAGGGTATAACAAGAAGGAAAATCATGGTCGGTCTAGTGGATATAGAAAATAAGCATAAACTAAATTTTAATGTTATTGTTATTAATTAATGGCGCGCAGATATGAAAAGGTATGGAAATATTCCAAAAGACTGTCGAGTTGAGAAAGAATCAAAATTTCCAAAAAATTTTTTGGGTCTGGCAAGTTATTTGCACTCATAACAGGTTCGATAAATACAGATGTGTACATAAAATAGTGTCTTCAGAAATGATTTCTCCCATTTTTAAGAACACACAATGTGTCATAACCAAGTTTTCCTAAGAAGTTTGTATTATACAATTAAAACATTTTATTTTATTTATTTTATATATTTTTTTTTGTATATACTTGCTGATATACATAATTTTTTTGTTTTTCATGCGGTGCAAAAATGATCAAATTTTTCGTCGTTCCTACTCTGCAGAAAACTACATACAGCTGCCCATGAGAAAAACATGAATTTCCAAATTAATATAGGCAGCACTTAGCGATTGGTCTTGAATTTAGGATATTATTTTGGCAATTTTTTATTTAAGCGAATTTTGGTTTTGGCGATTTTTGATTTTAGCGATTTTTGATTTTGAATTTTTTGGTTTTTGGCGATTTTTGTTTTTCGTTATTTTCGTTTTGGCGATTTTTGAATTTGGCGATTCCGCCCATATTTTCCACGACTACTCACATTGGTAATTAATGTGCTTGTTAAAAGTTTGAAGAAAGTCACTTTCGTAGTACTTCATATTTTTTGTATAGGTGGTGCCACGTCCACTAAACCTATGTCGCCTATTTTTTGTACGACTACTCACATTAATACATGATGGACTCTTACAAAATTACCAGGCTTTCATTTTAAAGTACTCGAGTTATATTATGTTATATATTTACTTAGTATGGGCGGTACCATGCCCACTGCTCCGATCACGCCCATTTTTTGTTCGATGGGCTCACGCAAAGTCCCAAGGCTCTCACTATTACTGTACTCCAGGCTATGAAATTCAATATTTACTTTGTATGGGGAGGTGTCACGCCCATTGGTCCGATTCCGCCCATTTTTCCGACTACTCACAATAATATTAAATGACCTCAGACATATTTGCAAAGCTGTCTCTGTTATAGTACTCGAGATAGTTGATATTGAATAATTACTTGGTATGGGCGGTGGCACGCTCACTTATCAGATCCCGCCCATTTTCGGCATGGCTACTAACATTAATAATAGGGGACCTCACACAAATTTGCAAAGCTCTTGTTATAATAGTACTCAATATATATGATATTAAAAGTTCACTTGATATCGGAGGTGCCACGCCCACTAAAAATATCCAAATAAATTCTAGCCTATAGTTCCTACCAGATACATAGTAAGACTCTGTAAAATTTCAGGAAGATCGCCTACCATAAGCTACAAACAAACATGCATACTTTTGCTTATATACATATATATATTGACCAGATCAAAAAATTTACCGATCATGACCACATTTAGTAAAGTCACTTACTTTTCCCTAAAACATATATAAACCAAATTTGAAAAGAAGCTATGCAATATTTTTGTTTTTTTAATAGATCTAAGTAAAGATCGGGAATCAGCTGTATATGGAGACTATGACTAAAAGCCGTCCTACAGGGTTATTTCGGGAGTACTGATTAGTGGGTATAACTGACACACATAAACCAAATTTTATAGATAATATTCTTATACTAGCTGACCCGGCAAACGTTGTTTTGTCATATAACTTATTTCTAGTGAATATTTTTGTTGTTAATTATGATGATTTGTATTTACCATATATGGGAGGTGCCACGCCCACTTGTTTGATACCGCCCATTTTTCACATAACTTCTCACACTCATGATTCGTGAACTCTCACCTAGTTTCAAGACTTTCGGGTTTATAGTACTCCAGATAATTTTTTTGTATGGGAGGTGACATGCCCACTAACATAATGCCGCCCATTTTTGGTACGACTACTTACACTAACAACCGATTGACGTGCAGAAAGTTTCAAGACTCTGGCCATCATAGTACTTTAGATATATGATGATATATATTTACCATATATGAGAGGTGCCACGCCCACTAGTTCGATCCCGCCCATTTTTAGCCCGACTTATTACATTACTAACATATGTACTCCTAAAAAGTTTCAGGACTCTTGCTATTATAGAGCTCCAGATATATGATGTTAAAATTTTTTATATATGGCAGGTGTCACGCCCACTTCATATATATAAACAATATATAGCAAATATTTAAATTTCCCGATACAAACTTTCACACTGTGAAAATTTCAAGAAGATCAAACAAACATATTTTCGTTTATATGTATATGTATATATGGACAATAGTATGGATCTTACGACCATTTTAGTTGGTCTGATATGGGTTACTTGTATGGGGGTTAAGTTTGAACATGCACCGATTTTCACCAATTTTATTAGCGTTCGAATGGACGATAAAAACTTATATACCAGATTTCATCATGGACACACAAAATCGACTGAATACGTGATTCTGAGTCGAACGCTGTAATAAAATGTGAGTCTACGTCAAATATATTTGTAATTTGCAAACCATATAGTGATGTAGGGTATAAAAATCTTGCTTTAGAACTTTCTCATTTAATGATTGAGTTAAAAATTCATCAGGCTCAAGATCAAAATTAGTTAATTTTGAAATACGATTGGCCAATTTTGAAGTTAAATTAAACAATTTTGAATTAAAAGTCGTTAAGGTAAAGGGCTGATTCTGTTAATCATGGTTTAAACTCATTTACGATCCACGCATTGTTGTGTGGCCGATTGACTATTGCTGTGCTGTTTTGCTGTCCACATTATATTATTTAATTCGTTTTTGTTTTTGATTTTCAACAACCAAAAATTAGTTTTAAGTAATGAATTCCTTTATAGCTCTGACCGAAACACGCTTAACAAAAAAAAAAAAAGCTTAAAAAAAATTGGGAGTTAGATTGACTGTCAAAAAGTAAGAGTTTGATGGCGGTGTTTTGTTTACAACAAATTGTAACTGTTATTCATATTTTTCATACTTATATTACTGTTGCTACTGCTTCTTCTGCTGTTGTTGTTGTTGTTGTTGGCCCGGTTAATCCCACCCATGCGTCGTATACCTTCGTTTCAAGGATTCGTTTATTACAATACAGATGATGTCTAAACAGCAGAATGGCAAAAAAAGAAGAATGTTATATGAAAAAAGAAAATTGTATACACGGCGTCAGCTGGGTAGAACAAGCCTCAAACAATAAACCGCTTTTCAGTTGGTAAATGGTAGTAGTTGGATACAGTGAGTGAGTGCGTAACATAATAAACAGCTGGCTGGCAGTTAGGCTACTTTCTTAAAAAAAAAAAAAAAATACTTTGAATTTCTTAAAACAAATAATATAAAATGTGTAAATGCTTTCAAAAATTAAAAAACTTAGTAAAATAATAATATTTTTTTCCTTTTTTTGCAGTTTCAGCCGCTAATAACACCATGCAGTATGGTCAAAATATTTCCATTCCATATTCTCAACCGCAAAGTGATTTGAATTTTTTAAATGCTGCAGCCTCTGTGGATCACAAGGGTAAAATTCATCCAAAAATAGAACGTGATCGGGAAGAAGGTAACAATTGTAAATACAAAATTTTCTTTCTAATATACAACTAAATTCCATTAATTATAACACCGGCTATTTCTTCCTTTGTTTTTTTTTTTTTTTAATGAATTACACACCTCAAACGTCTCTTTGTTCTCCTCCTTTAACGTCTGTTATTAATGGTAATAATTTTAACTATTACAATGATTTCGGCATGTATAACTGTTGTATATATAGAAAGAAGTTTCAAGGACGTTTACTTTATTCCATATACTTATATGTATATAAGTGTGTATATTCTACAGTTATGGTTAAAATAATAGCATACTTTTTTATATAAGATTATATGTGAAACGAGTTAGTCAACTATTCTATTAATTTTTCAGCTATTATATTTAAAAAATTTTTACTTTTAATGAATTTTTCAACAAAATTTTTACAAAATTTAAAATTTGAAAAATTGTTATATAATTTTAGCACTCCGGCATGTTAGTAATTTTTACATAATAGTTTATCAATTTATTTAAATGGTGCGTGGTAAAGAAGAAGAAAGCATATATTTCAAAAATTCATAACTGCACTGTATTCTTAATCGGACCGGTTTCTGGCATTTCAGCCTTCATCAGCGATTTTGAACATTGTGATAATTGTTATGTTTTTAATTGAATAGATTGTTTCTATATGAAAATTTTTTTTCTACTTAGGGCGGCCGTGAGGTTTCGAACCATGAACCTTCTCACATACACTCGTACTTGCACTTTTTGGTCAGCGCTTTAACACACTCACCTAAAGTCAGGCCTACGAGCAGTGTGGTTAGTTTTCACTTTTCGTACCATACAGCTTTACTTTGTATTAATTTCAGAAGATACAACTCTGTCCAAACAAACAATCGTTATTTTTGAATTTTGAATATTTTTTGCATTTATACTTCTAATTTCCACTATTCTCAGTTTTCGTAAGAGTTGTCATATGTGATGTACGGTTTTTGTACATACCTACATATGCACTTTACATTATTTGAGATGACGCTTTGAAGCGAAGAAAAATTTTTTGTTTGTTAGATTTATCGTCATTTTTCAGACATATTGCAATTACTACTGTAATTAATATGCAATTTTTTAATTTTGTTTAAATGGTGCGTGGTAAAGAAGAAGAAAGCATATATTTCAAAAATTCATAACTGCACTGTATTCTTAATCGGACCGGTTTCTGGCATTTCAGCCTTCATCAGCGATTTATTGAACATTGTGATAATTGTTATGTTTTTAATTGAATAGATTGTTTCTATATGAAAATTTTTTTCTACTTAGGGCGGCCGTGAGGTTTCGAACCATGAACCTTCTCACATACACTCGTACTTGCACTTTTTGGTCAGCGCTTTAACACACTCACCTAAAGTCAGGCCTACGAGCAGTGTGGTTAGTTTTCACTTTTCGTACCATACAGCTTTACTTTGTATTAATTTCAGAAGATACAACTCTACAACTCTTTATCAATTTATTATTTTCTATTTTTACAAAATCTACTTTTCAGTGCTTTTTTAACACTGTGAAACATAGTCGGGGTCATGTTAGGGGGTAGGGATTTCCAAGTCAGGGTGAAAGTACTAGGGCAGTATTGTAAAACCTTCAAAGTTTTTCGCGTTCTCAGACAATTTTATATTTTATTTCTTATTTTGATGTTTGTTTGCTTAGTTTTTCAGCTATAACTCAAGAACCATTGATGTTTTCTCATTTCATTCTTCAGCTAAATTGTAGCTAAGGTTTAAATAAATAATTTTTATTAATGTATCCATATAAAAAAAATAAAATAAAATAAAAAATAATGATGTATTTAATATTAATGTATTAATAATGTATTTAATATTAAAAATATCAATCATACGTATACATCTCTTCTACTCTACTAATAAATAATAATCATACACTAAATCGACTCAGAAGGTGATTGTGAGTTGATCGGTAGAATATCCTGTCTGGAAATTTAAACTTTTAATTATTTTTTAAGTTACTAGCAGTAACCCGATGCGCTTCGCTACACCCATCGTAACCGAAATAAAGAAACTGGGAATACATTTTTTAGAAAACCATTTTATATATTTTTTGCAATTTTGAATTTTGTCGATTATTGTTTTGGCAATTTTTGATTTTGGCAATTTTTTTTTTTGTTTCTATTTTTGATTTTAGCGATTTTTGTTTTTTGCATTTTTAATTTTAGCGATTATTGCATTTTTATCGATTTTTTGCTTTAGCGTTTTCTGTTTTCTGTGATTTTTGATTTTAGCGACTTTTTATTTTGGCAATTTTTTATTCGCGATTTTCGTTTTGGCGATTTTTTATTTTTGCGATTCCTTCCGCCCAACTTTTCCACGACTACTCACATGGGTAATAAATGGATTTGTTAAAAGTTTCAAGACTGGCATTTTTAAAGTACTTCATATTTTATTGTATAAGAGGTGCCACGCCCATTGGTCCGATTCCGCCCATTTTTTGGGCGACTACTCACATTAATAACTCATGAACTCTGACAAAGTTCCAAAGCTAAATCTATTATAGTACTCTAGATATATGACATTAAATATTTACTTTGTATGGTGGATGCAACGCCCATTGGCCCGATCCCGCCCATTTTTTCGCAACTCTTTAAATTAGTTTAATATGTGTACATTAGAGTGGTCCATTGGACATTTTTCAAATAGCGATTTTGGGCAGAGGCGGGTGCAGTTTGTTTCCTTTCTATATAAAACTAATAAATGTGAAGTTTGGGGACAATCGAATAAAGAAAAGTCGAGCCGGAAATCGATTAAAAATTTCAAGTATGTTTATATGGGGAAAATATGACTTTTTCAGATCTTACGAAAATTTCGTTCTATAGTTTAATTTTTCCGACAAGTTGTTATATGAATCGACATACTATTAAATATCTTTTCAAAAACCTACAAAACTTCAAAATAGAATAAAAACTCGCTAAGAAATTGCAAATGCCCCAGACCCCTTTGTGCCAAAAAAAAATTAGGTCAAGAAATTTTATGGTATTTTTTCAACTTTGAGAAATTGATTAAAGCCAATTTTTTTTTGTCTCTATACTTATAAGTATTGTTTTATTACCACGTTGTTAACCTATTGCGCATTGAAAGCGGAAATTGGAATTTTTTTAATAAAATTTTGAAAACTCCTTTTTCAAGTTTTAATAAATTTTATTAAACAAAATTTAAAAAAATTAATCTGGCGTTTTAAGGTGTTGTTAAATACATATTAGAGATTAAGAGTGTGAATTTTTATGAAATCCCTATGCCAGAATTTTTTTGACAAGGATTTTATTTTTGCGGATTTCGAGAAAAAAAGGGATTTTTGTGAAAGTTTCAGTATATGTAATCTTTCTAAATTCTTTATATCGAAAATTAATCAGTTCTCTACTTTTTAATACTATATATTATTTTAATAGCCTAAGGTTTCGGAAAAAAATAATATGACCCCATTAACCCTTTCGGAATTGGGGTCACATATGACCCCAAACAAATAAAAGACAATTTATTCAAAAAATTTAAATATTTTGCAAATTCTGTTGAATTTTTAAAAGCGTTACTTAAAATATTATAACCAAATATATATATCTTCCGTTCTTAAAATTTGGGATAAATCTAACAACGTTAACCCATTCCTTGCCAAGGCCAAACTTTGAATTTGGCATATTTAAAAAAAGGAAATACTTAAAAATAATGCATTGCTCTTGTAAACTAGACGAAACGCTTATTATTGGTTTGGAAATAAAATTCTGCTATATTTTGCGAAAACTTATGTGCTCCTAGAAAATTCATTCACCCAGAAAATTTGATATATATTGATTTAAGCGATTTTGGGTCCCACAAAACTAAAAATTGCTTCAGCTATTTTAGTATTTCTGCAGAATTTTTATTATTTCCCCTATCAACATAGGAATCTAATGAAGATTTTAAAAAGAGTTACAATTACTGGACGAAATTTTGTGTATTAAACGATACTGCCGAAAGAGGCGTTAAATTCATAAAAGATTTTATTAAAGTGTTAACAAATAATGAAGAAGAAATGCAGTTTTTACTCCAGATAGTAGAATCATACAAAAAACAACATCCTTCCCGTACAAAGTCAAGTTTGATTTAACAATGTTGAGTTGTAGTTCAAAAATGTTCTTATTTTATTTGGAAACATATAGATAGTTTTTAAAAATAATATAATTTTATAATAAAATTGGTTAAAAGTTGTTTAAATTTATATTCGCGAGCAATAAGCAGACAATTGCACCAGAGATATATCACAATGGATAATTATGATTCCAGGAGCACTGAAGGGTTAAATGAAAAGAAAATTTAACCAAATTATATTTCTTACATTCTAAAAAGTTGTTTTATCGAGTTTAATAGAAAGACTCGTTTTCGGTAATCTTTATTTAGAAATATCTTAAAAACAAAAGCTTGCCTTGGCAAATAATGGGTTAACGTTCTCGGACTTATTCCAAATTTTAGGAACGGAAGATATACATATTTGGTTATAATATTTTAAGTAACGCTTTTAAAAATTCAACAGTATTTGCAAAATATTTGAATTTTTTGAATAAATTGTCTTTTATTAGTTTGGGGTCATATGTGACCCCAATTCCAAAAGGATTAATGGTGTCATATTATTTTTTTCCGAAACCTTAGGCTATTAGAATTAAATATAATATTTTAAAGGGAGAACTGATTAGTTTTTGATATAAGGAATTTAGAAAGATTACATACATATACTGCATATTTCACAAAAATACCGTTTTTCTCGAAATCCGCAAAAATAAAATCCTTGTAAAAAACATGTTTTTAACAAAACCGTAAAGTGCCAGATCCATTTTTTTAAATTTTGTTTAAGAAAATTTTTTAAAACTTGAAAAAGGAGTTTTCAGAATTTTACCAAAAATTTCCCTTTTTCGGTCTCAATGCGCAATAGGTTAAGAACGTGGTAATAAGACAATACTTCATATCTGAGTACTTATAAGTATGGAGACCAAAAAAAATTTTGGCTTTAATCAACTTCTCGAAGTTGAAAAAAAATTCCATCAAATTTTATGACCTAGTTTTTTGGCACAAAAGTGGTCTGGACATTTGCTATTTCTTGGCGAACTTTTACTCGATTGAATTTTTATAGCTTTTTGAAAAGATAATTTAATACTGATCCCGATTCTTATAACAACTTGTCGGAAAAATTAAACTATAGAACGAAATTTTCGTAAAATCTCAAAAAAAGTCATATTTTCCCCATAGAAACATACTTGAAATTTTTAATCGATTTCCGGCTCGACTTTTCTTTATTCGATTGTCCCCAAACTTCACATTTATTAGTTTTATATAGAAAGGAAACAAACTGGACCCGCCTCTCCCCCAAAATCGCATTTTCATTTTCATTTTCTAAAGTACATGTACATAGAAGTACATGTACAGAACTCTTGCTGTCGTAGTGCTCCAGATATTATATGTTAAAATTAGATGTTACAAATTCATTCTATATGGGTAAAATTAAAAAAAAATAGCCTATTTGTCCTTCCGGATAGGCAATTACCTACTGTAAAAATTTCAAGACGATCGGTATAGTGGTGGAGTCTCCTATAAACCACAAACAAACGTACAGACATACAAACAAACACATAAAATTCCATTTTCATATATATGTAAGTATTTTTTAAAAATGTGTTAGCGACGACCCTGAAGCTTAACTCCGATCGCCTCTTAAATTCATTTGCATAGATACCGTTTAGAGTTGAAGTGAAATTCGAAATTCCAGTCTGTTAAATTCAAGGTTCAGAAAATACACACATGAAACACACAATGTTCTGTTCAAAAGCAGCCAACACATATCTTTATTTTCATATCAATTATGTGCGTTTCTAAATTTTCTACGGTGCCCAACACCATCATGACTGTGTTCGTTTTAATATTTCGTTATTTACACGAACATTTTTCTATCACGTACTTTTTGTTTCGATCACACATAAACCACACATATTCGAGTGTTGCTTTATTTGAAGTTCGTGTTCTGGTACGTGTACCGAAAAAAAAAAAAACAGAACATGTACAATAAACAGGTTCGAGTTCAGTTATATTTTAAGTCGTGTTTAAAATATAACTGAACTCGAACCTGTTTATTGTACATGTTCTGTGTTTTTTTTCACTACACGTACCAGAACATGAACTTCAAATAAAGCAACACTCAAAAATGTGTGCTTTATGTGTGATTGAAACAAAAAGTATGTGATACAAAAATGTTCGTGTAAATAACGAAATATTAAAACGAACACAGTCATGGTTGTGTTGGGCACCGAAGAAAATTTAAAAACAAACATAATTGGTATGAAAATAAAAATATGTGTGTGTTGGTCTAAGTTATGTTTGTTTACATATGTATATGTGCGAGTTTTTTATTCAGTGTGTGTTTTTTTCTGAACTCTGGTTAAATTATATTGATTAGGTGACTACAACTTTGAATTGGTTTAGTTTAATCGCGAATTATTTTTTTTAATATCCCCTAATGATGATCAGAGATTTCGATCGAAATATTGTGTTTAAAATAAGACAACAATTAATAATATAATTTAAATAATAAGATATTTACTTTACTATAAATGTTTGATCTCAAGCCGAATAAATTCAAAATAAAAAAGTTTCTCGATTTGAATTGTGTATTTAACAATATTTTTTTTAATTTGATACAAGTAATTTGACATCAAATTTATTTATTGAATCTATTAATTTTTTAAATAACATTTTTAACTGAATCAAAAAAAAAATAATTTCAATTAATGTTTTAATTCTTTCAATTAATTAACAACGAACATATTTGTTTTAACATTAACATTCAGTTTCCATATTTTTTGAACTCATTTCCTTTAAAGGATTTTAGCCAGCGTTGGACTGTGTAATTTAGTAGAGGTTGCAGTTGTGCCTCTGCTGAAATCGGTTGGACTCAAATTGTGTCCTTTGATGATATGAGGGATACAGATTTGAGCCTCTTTCCAATCGCACCATTATCACACCATTTCATTCTAATCGAAAAAAAATTAGTGTCATTTATATAATAATAATTTTTGACGGGTACAAAAGTTTCATTAAAAAGTTGAAATAAAGAAGACACTTTAACCTTTCCCTGGGTGGTTTAGATTCCTTGTCCCCTTTCGATCCCCCAAAAGTTATATTCGCCTAAAATTTAAATTTGAGAAAAATATAAACATTACTGTTGTCAAATATAAAATTTTTCAAAGAATACAATCCTGCCAACTTAACAAAAAAGAGACGCAGCACATTGCCGGTGATAGTTTGTGAGGAGTGTTAATTTATTTTTAATCAAATTTAAAAATAAGACATTTTATCTTAAATTTTATAAAACGTTTCTAATCAGTAGTACGGTGACGGCCACACAATTTTGATGATTTAGATTAAATTTTTTGGCTGACTTAGTTCTGATATGTTTGCTATTAATATTAAATGTTCACAAACTTTTTGCAATCGGTGAAAGGAAAAAAAAAATTATTTTTTGGCCAACGAATTCAATTCTTGAGCCACTCTGCGACGCTGTTAAACAATATGTACAACGATTCCAACAACTATATTTATATAATGTACTTGGCTAAATTTAATCAGAAGTACAAAAACTGAATCTAGTATTTGGTGCCCAAAATGCGGACCACACAAAACTTTTTGATGGCTTTATCGATTATTAGAAGTTTAACAAATAGGACAAGCCTTATGCTAAAATGATTTTTGAATGTAGTCAACCATCCGTGGTTTGCATTGTTGTTTCCTCCATAAAGCTTTTTATGAATTTGTTTGGTTTTAAACTGCAAAACTGCACCAGAGACAGGCATATATATAGTTATTTCGCTGTCTATGAAACCAAGAAAAAAGTGGGTTTTTCATTTTTGATCGTTCGGCCTGGTTTATCATTTTTCTATTTCTCGATACTAAATTGGTATTTTCCACATTTTTGAAAACATTTTCTTTTGATTTTAGAATCGTAAACGTTGTGGACTTTTGTAGTCAATATTTTTGCACAGATCTGGGGTCGAAATAATTTTGATCGCATAATTAATTGACCACTGAATCATGTTCTAACGAAAAAATAACAATATAGTAAAATTTGCGTACCCAGGAAACCGTTGAAGTTGAGGTTTCCAATTAATTGATATGAAATTTTTTGATGAATCGAAAAAGGGCAATGGTAACGTTCTTGGAGAGTGCAGTAAACGCTTCGTTTTCTACCCTTACTTGAGTTTAATTCCGGTTTTCTTAGGAGCACGTAAAATTGAGAAGTTGAAAAAAAAATATGCCGGTATATTGGAAGTTTTTTTTATGAGCCCCGTTTGGCCCCATTAAGATATGGATAGAGTTTGTAGTTTGACATATATTGTAACAAAATTTCGCAGGTACAGGTTGCACAAACTTGCACAGTTTTTTGCAAGGCAAAAAGCTAATAAAAATTGAACGTGTTACGGTATTTGTCGGAAAGTTGGTAATATAATTGTTTTGGAGTTCGCTGATTTCGAATCTGAAATCAAAATTTCAATAATGAAAATGGCGGATACAAAATGATTTTCCTCAAAACTAAGCGCATTTCCACTTTGTCTTAAGGGGTTTTCGGGGTCGCTGATCTCAAATCTGAATTCAAAATGTAAAAAAATCAAAATGCCGCACACAAAATGGCGGACCTTTCTTCCTAAAACTAAGCACATTCACACCAAACTTTGTCTTAAGGAGTTTTCGGGGTCGCTGATCTCTAATCTGAAGTCAACGTTTCAAAAATAAAAACAGCGGATACAAAATGGCAGACTATTTTTCTTAAAACCAAAATTAAACTCATTCACTTCATATCTTGTCTTTACGGGTTTTTGGGGTAGCTGGTTTTAAACTGAATTTGAGATTTTGGGGTCGCAGATTTGAGTTTTCTAGTTTTTTGGGGTTCCTGACCTTTCATTTCGAGAAAAAAAACACACAAATTTGTGCTCGTAGAAGCGAGGATATTTTTTTAAGCACGTTTATAACTGCACTTCTTCATCGTCTTCCTGATCGTCTACTTCATCGTCTTTTTCATCGTCTTCCTCATCGAAACAACTGTAATCATAATCCTCATCTTGATAATCATCGTAACGAACATCATCATTAAGGTGGGTCGCATTTGTATGGGGTAAAAATAATTATCGTATTTTCCTTTGGAATAGTGATAAAAAGTTGTATTTAATCGAAAAAACCCATTTGGTGAATTTTTACTTGAATATAATGTCATCTTCAATCCGCGCAACACATATAAAAGTTCTAATAATTTAAAAAAAGTTTGAGTGTCCAATTTATTGTTTTTATCATACAAAATAATAGAGAATGTAGATGTAAGTTAAAGTAATATGCATTTTTACATTTTTCCTACAAAATCTTTTTTGCTTTCTAATTTTGGCATAAGTTGTCTTGAAGCTAAAGTAGCTTTTATGGATCCATCTCTTGATTTTTTGTCACATAACGTTGAAGATACTTCCGTCACCAGTTTAACTGTTCGTTCAACGGCCTGCGTATGACAAGGCAGTTCTATAAAATATGGCGTCTTGTTCTCCAGACTTTGAATAAACGTGTGTAATTCTTCATTTACAATTTGTCGAAGAACAGGTGGCTCTGCAACAACATCCTCCCAGTAATGATGTCATAATAATTTTCTGCATCGAAATTAATCTTAGGCACAGTAAATATACGCGGATTCTTGCCTTTATCTGTAGAACTTCTAGCTTTAATAATCCTTTCGACTGCGATTTTTCTCACTTTTTTTTTCATCATCGCATAACATCGCCAAAAGAACGTTTTCTATGAGTGCAAAGAATGCGTTACGTTGAATTACTGGGTCAATAATTGTTTTTAATTGGATCGGAAGATATCGAGAGTTTTTAATTAGTTTCCAAAAGTTTTTGGAGCCATGAATTACTTTTGAATGAGTTTTTATTTCAAACCAGATAGGAGCGTATACTTTAATCACAAATTCTGCCAATATCATCAAGTTTTCTGACGGGTTTTGTGTTGCTACATAAAGACGCAATATTCTATTCGCCTTTGCCAGCCATCGTGCATTTGACAACTTTCCTGGAGCTCTTAATGCTAAATCTTCAGGACAATTTCCATTTATTATAGCGTTTGTCATTTCATATAGATATTTTTGATCAGTGCTGATGTTTTCTGATTGAAGATCTGGAAGTTCATTTTGTATTATTTTATAAGATATAACTGGTAGTTTCTCACAGTTTTCTATCAATTTTCCGATGGGGCCAATGGAAGAAGAAGGTCCAATTGTAGAACCATCTAGTTTATTAAACAGGTGCCTAAAAGGCAATTCATTCAAATGAAACATACAAATAATCCACTGCAGTGGGCGCTGAAGACTTTTTTCAAACAGCCTTATCACGCCATTATCTTTTCCTGTATTTACCACAGTACCATCACATCCAATGGCCTCCAAATTATTAAGATAAATTTTTTTTTTTTTTAGAAGTAGATCTTCCATGGATTCTTCTATACCTTTAGCAGTTCCTACAGCTGGATAAGCATAACCAAGGTAACGCGAGCCAGGTTCGATGAGAACCGTAATATGTTCCTCCTTCACTTGCTGCCTATAATTTTTTGCCCCATTTCGTACTATCTTAAGGGTTTTGTCCTATTGTTACAATAAAAATATAAAAAGAAGATTCATGGAGAATTTTATAAAATAATGAAATGCATGAATATTAAAATACCTTCCGCCCGTCAAAATATAATGCATTAATATCAATGTGCTCTTCATTACTCGAAAGCGCATCACGATTTTTATCCTTCGCCCGCCGAAGTCTCGATTTATCTATAACACCAACATCAGCTGATATGTCGTGTAATACAGCTGAAGCTATAGCTGACGCTGCTCTGTCTGAGACGTCATAACGGTCGCAGGTGAGAGCCAAAGTTGGAAAACTGTTGTACTTTGTTGTTTGAGATTTCACATTTGGAAGATCAACATTTGGAAGCTTAATTTCTGTAGGAATTGAAGCCTTTGCCCATATATCCTCTATTTCAAGCGCAACTATCTCACATATTTCCAAAATCAAAGGCTCTTTCGTCGTTTGTTTTGACTGCTTTATATTAAATCTATGAAATTCATAGCATTTCATCACATCTTCAAAAGCTGGTAGTTCATTGCTAATAAACTGTTTTGCTTCACCAAATAGTGGGTAAATATTATTTACAACCGACACTATCAATATTTATTTCACACTAAAATAGCTAGAGACAGAGAAATGTCTCGTGGCAATAATAAATTCAAAATAGTCCAAAAAGTACCGCTATGTTTTGTCAGCTCGTCGCCAATTTATATCATTTTTTTGGTTCTTTTCTCGTGGAGTCGAAATTAACAGTAAGCATTTGCATTCATATGTACGTATCTAATTATTAAGAAAAACGAATAAAACTTATTTGTCCATACATATATACATATGTGCTTGCATACGAACATTTTTCACTTCTAAATGCATTTTTTCAAACTTTTAAATAAAACGCGAGTTACGTATCCCCTCCACAACTAATTGTAACGGCTGGCAAAGTGTAGTGACCATTTAGAATCTTATTGCATTTTTGTATCGCAACATTTTTTGTATTATATTTCTGTTTTATTCCCACACTTTGCCAGACAGCAACGTAAGCATTTTTGTCTGCGTTGCTTAGCCCTAATTGTATTTTAAATATTTTTAAGCCTCAGTCTTAAGATTCATTTAAATAAAGATAGATATATCACAATTTTCTTTGTGTATTTTATTTTATCTATAATTGGCGCAGTCGTAAGTAACTTATTCCAAAGAATAAGTGAAAAGAACCAAAAAAAAAAAAAAAAAAAAATAGGACTAAGTGAACGCAAAAACAATTAAATAAGTACCATTAAGATTAAAAACAAAAAATAAATGAAAAGAAATTAATGAATTAAATAACATTAAAAACCAGAAAATTGTAAAATAAAAAATATATTAAACAAAAAAAAAAACCGAAAACCAAAATTGAAGGGTAAAAAATTAATAAACAACAACGATAAGAGACCAAATTTTTATGAACAACAAACGAAATAATACTTTCGACTCACATCGCAAACTAAACGAAAAAAACATGGCAGAACATTTGCAGCAAAGAATAGTAGAACTTGAAATGGTTCTAAAACAACAGGAGTTGAAAATAAATCAACAACAGCAACAGCTGGAACAACAACAACAAATCAATTTACAACAGCAACTACAACAGGATCAACAACAACAGCAAATACAACAAGCTCAACAACAACAGCAGCTACAATATGATCAACAACAACAGCAACTACAACAGGTACAACAGCAGCATCAACAATTTTTATTTAATATGTCGGCCAAGGACGTCATCGAACAATTTCGGCGTCTTAAGCCACTTGAGGAGAACCACAATTGCAGATCATTTATAAATGCCGTGGAGACAAACCTCACTCTTTGTGGAAATAACCACGATCTTATTAAGTTTTGCGTTAAAATTGTTGCAAACGAAAAGGTTCTTGGGAACGCTGGCCGAAGAGTGAGGGAGTTACAAATCAATGCTACCTGGGAGGAGATGAAAGCCAAAATTCTACAGGAGTTCAGCCCGAAAAGGACTTATGCGGAGGTCTTCAATTCTTGCAGGACTATAAAAGTAAGAAATTTAAGCGAATTATTTAGTTATTTTGAGAGATGTAAATACGAGGTAAATGATATTTATTTAGCTGATCCATTTAAACCTGGCATATATAGACCAGAAAACGTTGATAGGGATTTGGTGGACATATTGTTGGAAAAAATAGATGGACCAATAAGGGCACATATAGGTGAACATGAAACAATGACCGATATAATTGCCAAATATACGAAATTAAAATTATTACATGATACTAGGGCCATAGCTTTTGACCATAGAGTTAATTTGCAATATAAACGGAGACCAGAGAACAATAATAATAGCGGTAACAATAATAATTACAATAGTAATAATAAGAACAATAATAATAGTGGTAATAATAATTACAATAGCAATAAAAATTATAATAATAATAAAAATAACAGCAATAATAATAATAAGAACAATAATAATTATAATAATAATAATAGTTATGATAATAATAATACTAGTAATAACAAGAACAATAATAATAATAACAGTAATAATAACCGGTACAATAATAACTATAACCGCAATAATGGCAACAACAGCGGAAGTTATTACAACAATAATAATCGACAAGGGACAAGTTCAAATAGGACTCGTACTTCACACATGAGCGTTGATCGCGGAGAAAGTGTAGGGCACGTTACAAACGATTACAATAACGGCACCATGATGGACATTAGTAATGTCGAGGAAAACGAGGTAAATTTTTTGACAATGCCTCCAAATCTAAACTGCCCATAATAATAATTACTATAGGTAGGCAAAGAATTAAATGCCTTATAGATACTGGCTCAACAACGAGCATTGTTAAGCGGAATAAATTAGTTGAAAATTACCCGGAACAAAAACTTAAAAAACCTATTAAATATCGAACGATAAACGGAATTGATGAAATACATTTTCAAATAGTAACACCTTTTCCAAAAGACTTTAATTGTAGCGGAACGCTTAGTTGGAAAGTAATTGACTTTCAGAATGATAAATATGATGCTATAATCGGACAAGATTTTTTGATACCCCTTAAGGCGAGAATAAATAACGAACATGGTTATGTGGAAATTTTGGGTGATAAATTCCTTTTCGAGGAGATGCACTACCCCTTTCATATAGAGAACATAGGTTTACTCGAACCAATTTTGAAAGAAAATGTTTTAAACAAGCTTGATTTTAGCCATTTGAATGAAGAAGAGACTGGAACGATAACAAATCTTCTTACTGAATTTAAAGATCTATTTTATTTCGAGGGAGATAATCTTTCAGCTACAACTGAAATAGAACATCAAATAATTACTAACACTGACAAACCCTTATATTCGAAAATATATCGGTACCCTCAAATCCATGAAGGTGAAATAGAAAAGCAAATAAATGAAATGTTGAAACAAAATATTATCCGTGAGAGCAATTCTGCTTATAATAGCCCTTTGTGGATTGTTCCCAAAAAGAACGATAATTCTGGGGAGAAACAATGGAGAATAGTAATTGACTATCGAAAACTGAATGAGCATACGATAGAGGACAAATATCCTATACCTAACTTAAATGGACTATTAGATAAGCTGGGTAGAGCATAATATTTTTCGACCATAGACCTAGCTAAGGGTTTCCATCAGATACTTCTTAGGGAAGAGGATAGAAAAAAAACGGCCTTTTCTACTCCTTTTGGGCACTATGAGTTTATACGAATGCCCTTTGGCCTCAAAAATGCACCATCAACCTTTCAGAGATTGATGAATTCGCTACTTAGAAATTTTATAAATAAGACATGTGTTGTTTATATGGACGACATACTAATATTTAGTTCATCCTTAATGGAACATATTAATAACATCAAGGATATACTTAGAACCTTGAGAAATGCCAAACTAAAGATACAAATAAATAAATGTGATTTCCTCAAAAAGGAAACGCAATTTCTGGGTCATGTACTAACAACTTGTGGTGTAAAACCAGATCCTAACAAAATCTCTATAATACAGAAGCTTAAGCTTCCAGATACCGAAAAGCAAATTAAGTCATTTTTAGGAATGACCGGATTTTATCGAAAATTCATCCATAATTACGCTAAAATAGCATATCCAATGATTAGGTATCTAAAGAAGAACGGAAAGGTAAATAAAAATGACCCTAACTACATAGTAGCCTTCGAAAAACTTAAGGAGCTCATAACAAATTCTCCCGTATTAAGATATCCAAATTTTTCTAAGCGTTTCAGAATTGTCACCGATGCAAGCAATAATGCAATTGGAGCTGTCTTAACTCAAGATGGTAACCCAGTTGCATATGCTTCGCGAACGCTTAACAAACACGAAACAAATTATGCAACAATTGAAAAGGAATTGTTGGCAATAGTTTGGGGTGTTAAATACTTTAGGCCATATATATACGGACAAGAATTTGACTTGGAAAGCGATCACCAACCCCTGAAGTGGCTTATGAGCAAATATTCGGGCAGGGATATAAGCCCAAGGCTACAGAGATACCTTATTGAATTAGGCGAATATAATTTTAAAATAGAATATATAAAAGGAAAGTGTAACTATATTGCAGACTTTCTAAGTAGAATTAATGCGGAGACAAATGAGATAAATTTAGCAGAAATATTTAATGAAGATTTTATACATAATGGAGACACAAGTAATGACGGAGATTCTATGGATGTTCAAACGATACACTCTCAAGAGGAAGACTTTAATGATGGTATTCCAATTTTGGATACTGTAGTCAATCGTTTTAAAATTCAAATTATTGTAGTGGAGAATAAGGAAACGGACACGATAACAGTTTTTGGTAATAAACGAATTTATATAGATAGAAACGACATTGAAAACGAGAACGTGTCTAATATTCTAAGGAGAGAAATCATTAAAGGAAAAATAGGAATATATTCGGAGGTGACTGATCATGAATATTATAAGGTTCAGTTGCAATTGATTGAAGAATTTCCCGATAAAGAAAAATTTAAATTTGTTAAGTGTTCCTACTTTGCTAAAGATATAGACGATGACAATGAGCTGAATAGGCAAATAGCATTATTCCATAAGTATGAGAGCGGACATTCTGGTATTATAGCTACATACGAAAATATCAAACATAAAGTATACAACCCGCATCTAAAATTATCAATTCACAAGATAATAAACAACTGTCATATTTGCTCATCAGCAAAATACGACAGAAACCCAATTAAAAATAAATTCAGATTAACTGAAACCCCTTCCACAACGAATGAAATAATTCATGTTGATACTTATGTCAACAGTAAACATTCATTCATAATTTTCATTGACAAATTTTCAAAACATGTAGTTTCATTTTATTTGCACGACAGAAATAGTCAAACCCTAGTTGGGAAGATTCGGGCATTTTTGGCCATTAAGGGCAATGTTACTAAATTTGTACTAGACAATGAATTCAATAACGCAAATGTAATGAATTTCCTTGATCAGGAGGGAATTCAATATCATTTTACAAAACCGAATAGCCATACCGGTAATTCGGATATTGAAAGATTCAATAGTACGATCACAGAGAAAATCAGAGTCTTTAATTTAGAGGAAAAACTTCCGATAAATACCCAAATTAATAAGGCGATAAAACTGTACAATAGTAACTATCATAGCACGATAAAATGTAGTCCCTTAGATGTGCAGAATAAATTGATCAATCATAGCATTATAAAGGAAAGATTAGAAAATGCAAAATGCAAAATGATTCAAAGAAGAAATGAATCTAGGGAAAACTACGTAGAAAATAGGAAAGAAGGTTACATAAAGAATTACAGAAACGTAAGGCACAAGGAACAACCTAAGTTTAGGAAACAAAAATTGGAAAATGTTCATGTTTCTAATATTAAAAGACCTTCGAAATTTTCAGATTCTCATAATAACACTACTGCTAATGTCCCTGACGCAGCTGAGTCGAGCAACTCTGCAAGTTAATAAGATTTCCGAGGAAAATGGATTTGTCGAAATAAAGATGCGAGAAGTCGACATCGTAAACGAAACTATAACAATAGTCCACGTTATAGATATTGGTGAGGTGAGAAACATACTAGATACTATAGAGAAAAATATAGAAACTTTAGATATAAATAACCGAAATGTACTTGAAAATGAGGTACAACTTTTGAAATCAAAAATAAAAACTATAATACCAAAAGACAATAGGAAAAGGAGAGGATTGTTCAATTTTGGAGGAAGGGTATATAAATGGGTGTTTGGAACTATGGATGATGAGGATAGACGGGAAATATAGGACCATTTGTCAGTCACTGATCAGAATTCCCATAAGGCTATAGAAACATTAAATAAACAAATAATCGTTAATGATTCTTTTAATAAATCTCTGGGGTATTTAAAATCCGCGTTAGAAGACGACAGGAAAAAAATATTAAACTATTTCGGAAAAATTAAAATGGACAACAATGAGTATATTTCAAGATTTTTCTTTCTGGATCAATTAGCAAAGCTTAAGAATTTGGAACACAAATTAGATCAGATCCAGGATAACATTGTGTCAGCAAAAAATAACATAATTCATCCCAGTATATTTTCTCCGCAGGAAATAAATGACTTTGAAATAGATTTTTATAAGTTAAAAATGTTAAAGGTAGGAATTATGACATTTAGTGACCAGGCTATCATTGTAGCAATACAAATCCCAAAAACTTTTATAAGAACTGAACTAAAACTAATTACTAGAATCCCCAATAAAAATAGCCTAGAAATAGATTCAGAAGACCAATATATAGTAGATATTAACGGCCAGAATTTAATTTACAAAGATAACGTAGCAATAAGAACCTTGAAGAAAAGCAAAAATTGTATTTTTTTTAATAATTGTAAATTTATATATAACAATGAAACGGAAATAGTTAATATAGACGAAGAAACCCTTATTGTTAAAAACTCTAATTATGTAAAAGTCGATCAAGATTGTGACGATAGAAAATTTAATCTTACAGGCAATTTTTTGATTATTTTCAACAATTGTAATATTTCTATGCTTAACGAAAGTTTTTCAAATAAAAAAGTTCTGTACAAGGAAAAATATTTTTATCCAAACAACAACAAATTAGATGTAACAAATATAGATTTTAAATTCAAAAACATTGCCACTGAACATTTTGAAAATATTAAGGAAATAAAAGAACTAAAATTCCACAGAAATGTGTCGTATGGGATAAGTTTGACACTTGTATCTGTAATTTTTGCTCTGTTCCTCATTTTATATTGTCTAACTAAGAAAAATAATGTAAAAGTAAATATTAGACAAGAAAGAGTCCAGGAAAACTTGCAAATTAGGGAAAGAGAAGTTTTGAACCCTTCGCCCCCGATAAGTGAAATAATCGCCAAATACTCAAAATAAAATATTTTTTTTTATTAATCATATATCACAAAAAAAAAAAAGAAAAAAGATTATTGTCTTTAGAATATATAATTTAAGAAATGAAAAAAAAAAGGAAATTGTTAATAAAACAATTAAAAATAAAAACCGAATCAAATGAATAATAATAAAAATATAGAAGACTCAGGAGAGTCTTCATTCAAAAGGGGGAGAAGTTACGTATCCCCTCCACAACTAATTGTAACGGCTGGCAAAGTGTAGTGACCATTTAGAATCTTATTGCATTTTTGTATCGCAACATTTTTTGTATTATATTTCTGTTTTATTCCCACACTTTGCCAGACAGCAACGTAAGCATTTTTGTCTGCGTTGCTTAGCCCTAATTGTATTTTAAATATTTTTAAGCCTCAGTCTTAAGATTCATTTAAATAAAGATAGATATATCACAATTTTCTTTGTGTATTTTATTTTATCTATAATTCGCGCGGCATGTTAAACCCAACAGAATCAAAAAATATTTTGGCTACGATAATTTTTAATCATTTCACAAAAAAATTTTACTATTCCAAAAGAATTTTCGAAAAAAAAATAAAACGACTCAAGCTAATCATCATGTTCTTCCTCTTCATTTTCTTCTCGATACTCTTCTTCAGTTAAAAAAAGTTTTATTGTTTCTGGGTGAGCAGTTTCATTGCATAAACCTTAAACTTTTCCACGTCAAGTTTGTATCCAGAAGAAATTGCTTCTAAGATTACCGGTTATTCGTGAAGAGGCTTTCGCGTCATTGAAAAACCTTCTTGATGTGTTACCGTTTTGCTGTTGCCGTAACCAGGCTTTGGCATGTCCACCAACAGCCTTTTCTCTTGTTTATCTTTATATAAAAATTGATTAACGATTTTAACCATTTCTGGGTAAATTCATTATTTAAAAAGCGGCTTTTATCGCGACCATTTTTAATCCAATTTTTTTTTTAAATTCTTGTTTAAATTTGGCTAGCGTCTTTCTTAAACAGTTATCCTTCTTCGTGCAATAACTTTGTTTCCATAAATTCCAGTCTTTCATCCATCAATGTCGACGGGGAATTTTTCATAATGTCATACAGACATTGCCGGGAAAATTGGACACATTTTTGGGCATCTAAGAAAACGATTTTAATATTTTATTTCAAAATACCAATTGTCTTAGGTATGCTTACTTGTTAAACGCAGCTCCATAGTAAAGTCAGATTAAATTTAAATGAATGAAACGAAATGAAATCGGAAAACCAAATGCTTCTTATAAAAAGTTTCAACAACAATGTCATGTTAATCTTTTATGAAACTCTTTGTATTCTCAGTTTATTAGTTTTGATTCATGAACAACATGTTGCAACAGGAAGCTACAATATGAAACACCAAAAATTCACAGTGATACAAATTTTGTACCTAAGATATGAAATCAGTTTGGTGTAAATGTGTCCACCATTTTGATTTTCGAAATTTTGACTTCAGTTTTGAGATCAGTGACTCCGAAAACTCCTTAAGACAAAGTTTAGTTGAAATGCGCTTGGCTTTGAGTAAATATGTCCGCCATTTTGATTTTTGAAATTTTGACTTCAGATTTGAAATTAACGACTACGAAAACTAAATAGTACACATATTTACGCGGATCGGAAGACCCGTTTATGTATTGCCAGCTTTTCAGTACAAATACCCCATAGTGCGTCGCATGCGTTATCGAAATAATTTTTTTATTTTCCAAAATGAAATACTTATGCCATTTACTTTTCTGACAGAAAATGTCGCACTTTGTTTGCACTTGTTTCGAAAAGTGTATTTTTTATACATTATGAATTAAGAGCAAACTTATCTTATATATAATCGAAAGGTCTCAAGATCAAGCCCTCATAAATCGCAAAAAATTGCAGCCATTGACTTCTTTGAGGACATTGTGTGAGAATATTTCCCCATTGTTCCCCTTTTTTGAATATTTTCACCCTAAGACTTCAAAGAGGATAATAATCAAATTTTTTTTTGCATGTTATGAACACAGCTCTTTGAGACTTTTGGATTGATATATAAGATAAGGTTACTTTTAATTTAGAATATAAAAAAAAACACTTTTCGGAAAAAGTGCAAATAAAATGCGACATTTTTTGTCAGAAAAGAAAACGGCATAAGAGTAATTCACAGCTAACGAGTTATGGCCCATAGTAAAAGTGAAACGAGGTCTGACGATTGTCCATCTTCTTTAAATAATAAACCAAAATATGGAATTTCGATTGATTTTACTTGATATCGTATGCGACGATTTGGCCCCTGTTTTACTCGCAAACTTTTTCGGTGATCAAAAATAATTTTTATTTTTTCTTTCCAAAGAAAAAAAATCTTTTTCTTGTACCCATTTCAGATGTTTACACCTCAAAATATGTAAATAGCTAACCATCGTAGCTCAAGCAAAACAAAAATACAAAACAAATTGCACTTATAATAACGGCACTTTTTAAACTCTTTCTTTTAACTCATAATCTCTGTCTGTCTGTCTGCCATGGGGCAACCCCATTCCCCCTCGTCCAATTGATCTGAAACTTGGCCCATAGTCTTGTTTTGACTATAGATTAATTTAAGGTAGTCACGCGTAGTCACGAACAGTCACGCACCGTCACGGAGTGATTTAAAACCAATTTTGCCTTATCCGATCGATCTGAAACTTGGTCGATAGACTTGATGTGAAAAAAGATTAACTTTGACGTAGTCACGCACAGTCACGCATAGTCACGCACAGTCACGGAGAGATTAAAACCTCACTTCCCTTCATTCGATTGATCTGAAACATTGTCCATAGACTTGCTGTGGAAAAAGATTAATTTTTAGATAGTCACACACAATCACGCATAGCCACGCACAGTCACGGATTGATTTAAACCGAATTTCCCTCATTGAATCAATCTGAAACTTGGTCCATAGACTTGTTGTGATCAAAGATCAATTATAAAATAATCACAGGAAAGAAAGAGTTTTAATTAAAACTTCGTTTTTTTAGGAGTAAATTATTTCTACTCTTCTGTTTTTGATTACGTTTGTCACAAATTTCTTAGAATGTAGATTTTTATTTTTTTTTTCGAATATAAATTAAAATTTTATTTGTTCGTTAAACTGAAAACAAGAAAAATATTTTTGTTCGCTATATAAGGAACAATGGAACAAAATGGAACGTTAAATGCGATGCTCGCAGAATCGAATGTTCGTGTAATCGAAAAATTACTGAAATACTTCTTTTTCTTATAGGTTCGAATTTAAATCAATTTTTCATTAATTCTGTGAATTTCTTAATTGAACTCTGATGTTCTTATTCAACTAAATAATTTAGGTTATATCTAAAACAATTCTTAAAATTGTGCTATTTTTTAACCACTACTATAACTATGTAAAACGTGCGTATATATGTAAAATTCTTTAACATTTTAGTTGTGTGTGGGTATGTCTGCCGTTAGTAACAGCCTATAAAAGAGGCCACATTCAAAGAAAATATATTAATAAATAAAATTTATTTATTATTAAAGATTTGTGTTCTCTAATTTTCTTTTCCTTTAGATTTTTTTTTACAATTGTAACTTTAATTTTAATAGATTTTAAATTAAAAAAGTGTTTCAACTTCTTTCATTTCTTTTTTTTAAATTATTTGTCACAATAATTTATTAAACATAAATTGAGGAATGTTGCTTTTAAATTTTTATAATTTTTGTTTCATTTTTTTTCGTTTTTTTTAATATTATAATGTTTGTTTTATTTTGTATGTTTTTTCATCAAAACTTAGGTTTTGTTATACATATATAACCTTTTGTTATTTGTCTGCCCCTACCCTTTAATAATTTTTATCCTGTTATATTTAATCATTTCGGCCTTGAGTTGGTAAATATATAAAGAAGCCTAAAAATTTCTTATTGCCTGGGATTAATAGGAAGTGTGTTGTATTTTTTTTTTTTTTTGTTTTTTTTATTTTTATATCTGCTTCCACCTTCTTTCTATTGGGGTAGGTTTTATCGTGAAAGAAAAGCTCGTGTACATAGCAACATTCCTTTTTTATATAAATGATTTATTTTAAGGAATTTTTTAAGGTTCTAGAAAACATTAAATATAGTTAAACAAAAGTTTCGATATATATTTTACCTTCAAAGAATTTGTAAATAAAAATAGATCATAACAATTAATTTAATTTGGAAATATTTTTATACCCTCCACACCTCTGTGCTGAGTTATATAGAGAAATATGTGAAAATCGCGATCATGCTCTCAGATGAGAAACTTTAAGCATTTTTAATCTATTTCCTATTAAATGCGTGTAAAAGTCTTTCTTAGCAAAGCTTTAGAAAAGTCAATAAAAAACAAAGCAGAAAATTATAGACAGTCTAGACCGGCTATACGATACCGTATACAATGTTTTAAGAGAGAGGGTCTCAGGTCCAACTAATTGGATATAGAAAATAACTGGATAATAGTGCGTTTACATCTAAGTAAAATCTAGTATATACTAGATTTCGAGCAAAATCTAGCTCATATTTACTTGATTTACCATACAAAACAATTTTCAATTTCAATTTCAAAATATCATCTTTATTTCATTTAATTTTATATATGGGGGATTTCTTGTCAAGTGCACCAACTTTTGAAACCGATGTCTTCCGATCGGGATGAAATTTGCACCAAGGTTAGTCCTATTGGATAGTAGATTAGACACAATTTTTCAACAAGATCGGTCCAGATCTCTCTGAGTTAGAGGGGATCAAAATTTGACATTTTGGCCAAACAGGTGTTTTTTCTCATCCATGTAACTTATTACCTATTGTTCTTAGAAAATTTTCTCCCAAAGAGTTTAGATAGCTATTTCTTCAGTATTTCGGAAAAAAATACTTAAAAAAAAAAAAAAATTTGTAGACTTTTTTTTTTGCTAAATTAAAGCATTTTTTGCCTTTTTTCAAAAAGGGCATTTTTATTTTTTTTTTATTTTTTCATAAGAAAGCTTAGGATTTTTCCTTTAAGAGCTTTTTGGTCGCTTAGTGGGATGGGAGTGGGATATCTATCAAAATAAATGTTTTGTAACACAAGACAACGGTTTTTACATTTTTCACAAATGCACTATTTTGAATTTTTTCCTATTTGTGTCTAAAACCTTACAAATAAAACTTATACTGAGAAACTAGACAAACTAAACTTTCCGAAGGTATATAACATACCTAACTAAAATTTTATACCCTCGATACTGTAATACTCAGAATATGTTAACCTCAGGAAAAAATCGCTTTTTTTCTATAGAAATGTTGAAAAATTATTATTTTTTATTTATTTTTAATAATAATTGAATTAATGTATAATAATAATAATAATATTAAAAATAAAAAGATAAATAATTTATTAAAATTTAATCTTAATTGCATTAGATCCATTTATATCATAACTATTTTTATACTTAATTTATTGTAGCTGATGAAGTATTTAAGTCTTGTAAATTTTTAAATACCCAGTCTTTCATCCAGCTTTTTTGTCGCCTTTATTTACTGCGTTTTTTTGTCAATCCTTTCTTGGCGTTACTAGGTTCAGCTGTTGATTTCGCTGCTGGTTTATTTGTTGTCTTTGGAAAGAAATCGCATTGAATAGAGGCAGAAAACTTTTTCAACTTGGATCTACCATCGACAAGCGGTATAAAAGCATGGTATTGAGCGGTGCCATCGATTGTTACCGCAGCATCGAATCTGCTCTTCAGTGTTTTCAATGTTTCGTGATGATCCTCTTTGCTACTAAAAACTGTTTTAGTTTCTTTACAATAATTCTTTGCCCAATGGAATAAAGCAGTCGCATCTAAGGTGCAATCTTGATGAGAGCACTGGAGGCTATACTTCGCTGCATTTCTTTTAAGGTTTGCTCCAATATCATCATATGCTCCTTTACCATGAGCAGTAGGATGAAAATGCCACTCATCTGGCATTCCAAAATCTTTTTCATGAGCCATAAGATTTGCGAAGCTACTTTTGTTTTTAAAATGTTGACGAGCTCCGTCCGAAACGTAGTATACCTTCTTTACTGTAAATTTAGATTTTAGATATTTTAGTATTATCTTCTGGTACTCATAAACTGCAACGGTATCATGTTTTAAATCGTCGGATATGATTGCCATACTTTTGTGTTCCAGTTTTTCATCTTTCATGTAGTAAACAACTACTGTGAATATAGTTGCTTGGTCGTTATTGAAGTGGAATGCTTGTATGGCATCCTGAAGAACATATTTATAGTTTTCTGCGAAATCATATGAAATAACGAATTCACCAGACTTCAAATGTATCTTCAAATCCTTGAAGAATGACCATTGCTCTTTGACTAAAAAGTCATGGTTTCTCAAGTTTAGCAATCCTGTTCACATTTCTTCCACAAAATCATCCACATTTTAAATGATTGTTTTCAATGTGCATCTGTAAGTCTGAATCTAAGAATCAAATTTGACCTCCTCTATATATTCTCGATCTAAAAAGTTGATTAAATTTTCTTTGATGAATGTGGTTTTCGGGCAATTGGTATATTCACCTAAGTGGCAAGAAGTTGTTGCATTAGGAACACATAGTCAATTTAAGGCAATCGCGGTAATCGTGTAAATCTTCTGCCGAATCATCTGTTAAATACTTTAAGTTGATTTCCTTCAACATCAGTTTAACATTTTCATGGTAAATGCAAACGCATACTGTGTGAGTTCCGCTGCTTTCTGCCAAAACGCAATTTTTTTGGCCTCATTTGGGTTAATTTCATGAAGCCAATTCTAACATCCTCGTGTTCAGATTGAAATGTTGCAAATAACTCTTTCAGGTTACAGATAACCATTCTCTTCTGTTATGTTATGAAGGTATGTTACATACCTTCGGAAAGTTTAGTTTGTCTAGTTTCTCAGTATAAGTTTTATTTGTAAGGTTTTAGACACAAATCGGAAAAAATTCAAAATAGTGCATTTGTGAAAAATTGAAAAACCGTTGTCTTGAGTTACAAAACATTTATTTTGATAGATATCCCACTCCCATCCCACTAAGCGACCAAAAAGCTCTTAAAGGAAAAATCCAAAGCTTTCTTATGAAAAAAAAAAAAAAATGCTCTTTTTGAAAAAAAAGGCAAAAAATGCTTTAATTTAGCAAAAAAAAAAAAGTCTACAAATTTTTTATTTTTTTTTTTTTTAAGTATTTTTTTCCGAAATATTGAAGAAATAGCTATCTAAACTCTTTGGGAGAAAGTTTTCTAGGAACAATAGGTAATAAGTTACATGGATGAGAAAAAACACCTGTTTGGCCAAAATGTCAAATTTTGATTCCCTCTAACTCAGAGAGATCTTGACCGATCTTGTTGAAAAATTGTGTCTAAACTACTATCCAATAGGACTAACCTTGGTGGAAATTTCATCCCGATCGGAAGACATCGGTTTCAAAAGTTGGTGCACTTGACAAGAAATCCCCTATATACATATTTACAGAGTTTGAGATATTATTCAATATATTACAACAAATGAGATCAGTTAATTCTTTATAATGTTTTATATAGTGTATATTTGATATTTTAAAGGAAATTAGGGAAAACCTTTATCTGATTCTAAATCTAATTCTAAAACTATAAAATTTCAAACACTATTAGAAAAGCAGTATATATAAACGGTTTACTTTGTAAACAATTTTATACATATAGTTTTCAGTTTGGTGATTTTTACTAAATATTTATAATGAGAATTCTCTACATGCTCTTATCAGAGGGTAAGTAGAATGCGTGTAAGAGTGAAAATAGTTTTGGCTAGACCTATAAATGAATTCATGAATTTTTTCGAATTCACTTCTAATATGTAGAAGATCTGTAGAATACCTCCAACGCAGGTTATAAATTATTTTAAGAGATTTATTTTGGATTATTTGCAATTTTTTTATATGTGTTCTGGCGGCTTTGTACCATATAGGGCAAGCAAAAGTTAATGTAGGTCTTATTACAGTTTTGAAAATGAGATTTTTGTTTTTTAAGTTCGGGGACGAACGGTGGTTTCATCAATGTGTTTTTTGAACTTCAATTTTATATCCAACTGGACACCAAGGTATTTAACATCGTTAACGATGGGAATTTCGACATTGTCTAATTTCAAATTCCGATTTGGTAATCGTTTTTAGGACTTGTTGAATTCAGTATTTTATAGATAAGGCCATTGTGCCAGACAATATCAAATGCCTTTTCGACATCTAAGAGAATAAGCCCAGTAGAATGTTTCTTGCGCGCTTATTTTCCAGTACGATATTAACAATTCTGTTAACTTGTTGAATGCAGCTGTGTTCTTTCTTGAACCCAAATTGTTCTTCAGCTATTAAATTGTTATCTGTTGCAAACTCACTAAGTCTGATGTGTATGATTTTCTCAAATAATTTGCCCAAGTTACTTAGAAGACTAATTGGCCTGTAACTGTTTGGGTCATTTTTAGGTTTCTTTGGCTTTGGGACCGTAACAATTTTGGCAGTTTTGAAGTGCTTTGGAAAATAGTTTAATTGAATACAGCTGTTAAATAAAACAACTAAAAGCTTTAAAGCCTTTTTCGGCAACTTTTTGAGTAATAAATTAGAAATTTTATCCAATCCTGGAGACTTAGAAGTATTAAGGCTTTTAATTATTGTACTTAATTCATCCACTGAAGTGAAAATGGCTCCCTCAGAGCTATTGGTGTCCTTTTTAAAACGGTTCACTTTTCTATTTACAGTCTTGGCAATTGAATGTTTAAAATTTGAAGTTAGACTGTTTGCCATTAAAAAAGAATCAGCTAACAATTGAGCTTTCTCATTGTCTGCGCCGATTTCCTAGCTCGTTACTAGATTTGTGCAATATCTCACAAAATTTTGTCAGACTTGGGCACTACCAAATGATACTACTGTGTTTTTTTTACTATTGTAGTAGAAAATTACAACGCAGTGACTGAAAAATTGACATTTAAAAACAAAAACAAAAGCAAACAAGTTGAATAAAATGGAAATAAAATATTAAAATATGACGAATCTATAATAAAAAAATATTTAGTAATTGAAAAGTTATAATTATACCCTATACCACTATGTGGTTTGGGTATAATGACTTTGTGCTGCTGGTTGTAACTACCAAAAATATTTGACCTAGACCCATCTTTTATTATACCGATCGGCTTAGAATCACTTTCTGAGTCGATTTAGCGAAGTCCATGTAAACCTTCTAATCAAACTACAGGTCGCAAATATGAATATATTTTAATGAAATTTGGTATATAAGCTTTTATCGGCCATAGGATGAACGCTATTGAAATTGGTCCATGTTCAGACCTAGTCCCCATACAAATGACACCTATGAAATCGACAAATTATCATATAGATCTCAGTCAAATTGGGTTTATATGTGTTTATTATATGCAGTAATCAGTAGTTCAAAACAAATCCCTATAGGACAATTCTTAGTCATAGGCCCCATATAGAGCTGCTTGCCGATCTTCGCTTATCAATATTGCACAGATTTTTCTCAAATTTGGTTTGTGTATATTTTTCCAAAATATAAGTGACTTTACCATATATGGTCATGATCGGTCCATTTCTCGACCTAATCCCCATATAAATATAGCATCCGATATGAACTTTTTCATATCTGCAGCCAAAAAAAAAATAATAACAATGCCACTCAAATTTAGTTTATGCTTATTTTCTATATCGAATTAGTTGGACCGAAGAGATAGGGTCTCTAAACCATGATACAGGGTATCGTATGGTCGGTCTAGACCGACTATAATTTCTTACTTATTTTTTATACTTATATGTGCCCATTCCAATCTGCTATATAATAATTGTGCAAAATGCATATGTTTTTGTTGTTCAAACAATACATTTAACAAATGCTGATGGTTTTTTTTCGTAAAATTTCTATTTCAGCTTGGGCTTTTTTCATTCTTCGTGCATCATATAATAATAAAATCTGTTCCTTTTGAGAATTTTCCATATTTCCATTTTCCTATTGTTTTGTTTATTTTTGGTATTTCTAGTTACATGTGTTATTTTAATCAGCTGTTTATTTTTGTGGAAACAACATCTCACAAAATGTCAAAAAAGTTAGATGTAACCGGTATAGATTTTGAAATAGATTTCAACTAAAATCTACTAGATTTTCCTCAGATGTAAAGCATAAACCAAATTTGGCTGGCATTGTCATTAATTGTTTTGCCTTCGGATATGAAAAAGTTCATGTCGGATGCTATATTTATATGCGGACTATGAATATCTGTGAAATAATTTAGTTTTTTGGTAAATTTAAATAAAGATCGGGAAGCAGCTTTATATACAGCATTAACTTTTGGACTACTTATTAATGGGTGCAATAAACCCAATATCTATATGAAAAATTGGGTCTTATTGCAATTTAAGATCAACTAATAGGTGTCATTTTTATGGGGCTAGGTCTGAACATACACCGATTTTTACCAATTTCAATAGTGTTCGTCCTATGGCTAATAAAAGCTTATATACCAAATTTCATCAAAATATATCATATCGCTCATTTGCGAGAAGACCGGCATAAGTCAAAAAAAGTGATACCGACATAAATGCATTTAAAGTTTTCAATTGTGCCTAACTGCTGAGTAAAGTACAAAACACTTTTGGTCGCCACTCAATGTGAGAAAGAGATATCAATACCATTTTTTGATATGTTGTAGATCACGGTGTAACCCATATTTGTGCATCATTAACTCAAAAATCACGTCTTTCGAGTTATGCCGGTCTTCTCGCAATTTAGTTATATCTGCGAACTTTAATTTGATTTCAAGGTTTACATGGTCACGCAGACGGTTGATGGATGGACATCGCTAAATCGATTCAGAAAGTGATTCTAAGTCCATCGGTTTAATGAAAGATGGGTCTAGGTCAAATATTTTTGTTACTTACAAATATCAGCACTAACTCATTATACCCTGACCACTGGAGTGGTCCTACGTTATATGAGCATTTTTCAGATTGCGATTTTGGGGAGTGTCGGGGTCCAGTTTGTTTTCTTTCGATATAAAACTAATAAATGTGAAGTTTGGGGACAATCGGATAAAGAAAAGTCGCGCCGGATATCGATTGAAAATTGAAAAGTGTGTTTATATGGGGAAAATATGACTTTTTTCAAATTTTACGAAAATTTCGTTCTATAGTTCAATTTTTTCAACAAGTTGTTATATAAATCGATTTCAGTACTTACCCGGCCAGCCAAATTGTCACAAAAGGTTAACAAAATATTGACAAAAAGATGTGGATGGTCGACATTTATTTGTGACAATTTTTGTTGAAAAAAGGTCGGCAGGGTTGACACGTTTTATCTACATTTTTTTTACACATTTTGTCGACGATTTTGTCAACATTTTGTCAACAAATTTGTCAACATTTTGTCAACAAATATGTCAACATTTTGCCAACAAATTTGTCAACATTTTGTCAACAAATTTGTCAACATTTTATCAACAAATATGTCAACATTTTGTCAACAAATATGTCAACATTTTGTCAACAAATTTGTCAACATTTTGTCAACAAATTTTTCAGTAAATTTATGCAAAAATTATCCAAATCTAAATTAAAAAAATTTTTTTAAAGGCAATTTCTTTTATTATTGATTACCGAGTTATATATTAAAAAAAATAAAAATCTTATTTTAATTCTGCACTAAAAGATTTTTTGCTCTTTAATTTAGGGAACTTTTCCCCTCTTTTTGGAAATAAAATTTGACTTCATTCAGTGCCACCTCCTCGTCGAAGTTATTAAACCTATTGCTTTTCGCGGCATCTAAAAATTATAGAAAAAGAGGTTGGAAAACGTAACAGGATATTATACACCAAAATATTACCCAATATAAATGCAAGCACAACTGATCCATCCAGCTTAGTTTTATTGTTCTTACCATTGATTTTGGTTTGAAAATCTGCCGTGAAAATTTTATTTATAATTTTTCGTACATTATGTCCAATACTGGATCCACCAACGGTACTGATATGTTGTATCTTAAATGATAAATGTCAAGATTAAATAATTTTATTAAATATATATCTTTAAAAAAATTTTATGCACACCAAGGATTTCTTAAATTCTAAATTTATTTCACACCATGAAATTAGGGCATTATATTCGTCAACATTTTTGATTGGCAGCATTTCATCAATCTCAGTGTATTCTTTTTCTTTATTTGAATTTATAAAGTCACTGATTATTAATTATATATTATTAATTTATATATTTTGAATAAAATTATTTATATTATACCTTTTCTATCAAATAATATTACGCATCGTATTGTGCACACAGTAATAAAAACAGTAATAGATTCTCGAGAATTAACTGTAAAATATGTATAAACAATGAAACTTCACAACACGAAGTTACCATCAACAAATATATGTATGTCCACAAATTGTCAACAAATTGTCAACCAAAATTGTCAGCAAAATGAATTACATACTTTTGTCAAAATATTGTGAACCCCTGCTTCGTGATATGTCGTTTAGGACAGCAATCACAATTTTTCAACAAATTATTGTGACAATTTGTTAGTAAAATTTAATTGACAAAATGTACACACATTTTTGATGACAATATGTTCACAAAAAGTTGTCATCACATTTTCTGGTTGGCCGGGTAATTATCTCTTTAAAAAGCTATACAACTTCAAAATCGAAAAAATATTCGCCAAGAATAGTAGACCGCTTTTGTGCTAAAAAAAACTAGGTCATGAAATTTGATGGCATTTTTTTCAACTCTAAGAACTTGATTAAAGCCAATATTTTTTTTGGTGTCTATACCTATAAGTATTCAGATATGAAGCATTATTTTATTACCATGTTGTTAACCTATTGCGCATTGAGACCGAAAATGGAAAATTTTTTTGATAAAATTTTGAAAACTCCTTTTTCAAGTTTTAAAAAATTTTCTTAAACAAAATTTAAAAAAAAAATGGATCTTTAGCGTTTTGTTAAAAACATGTTATAGATTAACTCTGTGAATTTTTAGGTGAATGCCTAACCCAACATTTTTTTGACAAGGATTTTATTTTTGCGGATTTCGAGAAAAATGGTATTTTTGTGAAATTTTCAGTATATGTAATCTTTCTAAATTATTTATATCAAAAATTAATCAGTTCTCTACTTTTAAATGCTATATTTAATTTTAATAGCCTAAGGTTTCGGAAAAAAATAATATGATCCCATTAAGCCTTTTGGAATTGGGGTCACATATGACCCCTAGTTAATAAAAGACAATTTATTCAAAAAATTCAAATATTTTGTAAATACTGTTGAATGTTTAAAAGCGTTAATTAAAATACTATAATCAAATGTGTACATCTTCCGCTGCTAAAACTTAACCCATTATTTACCAAGGCCAGCTTTGGTTTTTAAGATATTTTTAAATAAAGATGACCGAAAACGAGTTTTTCTATTAAACTCGATGAAACCACTATTTAGAGTTTAGGAAATATAATTCGGTTATTTTTTTTTTTTTATTTAAACCTTCAGTGCTCCTGGAATCAAAATAATCCATTGTGATATGTCTTTGGTGCATATAATATAATATAGAATATAAATTAAAATAACTTTTATTATAAAACTATTTTATTTTTAAAAACCATCTATATTTTTCTAAATAAAATGAGAACTTTATTTAAAGTAAAAACATTTGATCTTGAGCCTGCATAATTTCAAACTCAATCATTAAAATGATAAAGATCGAAAATAAGATTTTTTTATTTTTATAAAAAATAATAAAATTAAAAATACGAAGGGCACGCCGTTAACGCTAAATGTAAGTTTAGCAAAAACAAATTGTTTTTCTTGTTTTTTCAAGACAAAAACAAATTTGTAGTATTGTAGTATGCAATGTGTACTTATATACAAACATATTTGTTTCAAAGTTGTTTTATATTTAAGTTTGTTATATTGGAAGAGGCTTAAATATTATAAATTTTGCTTGAATTCTCATTTGGTTGTTTTCAGCACATATATATGAATTTAACTTTTTACCAAACAAACTATCTACTACTTTTGGTTACTGATGAGGGTTGGTGACTCTTCCCGAAACAGCTGTATAACCTGCAGAATAAAGATAAATTTTTTGAAACAAATGTGCCAATGTTTTTGCTTTATTTGAAGTAAAAACATTTGATCTTGAGCCTGGATAATTCATTAAAATGAGAACATTTTTGAACTACAACTCAACATTGTTAAATTAAACTAGACTTTGTACGGGAAGGATGTTGTTTTTTGTATGATTCTACTATCTGGAGTAAAAACTGCTTTCCTTTTTCATTATTTGTTAACACTTTAATAAAATCTTTTATGAATTTAACGCCTCTTTCGGCAGTATCGTTTACTACAAATAATTTCTTGTAGAAATTAAAACTCTTTTTAAAATCTTCATTAGATTCCCATGTCGATGGAGAAATACTAAAACATACTAATACTAAATTATAACTAATACTAATTATTACTAAATTATACTAATTTATAACTCAGGAACCAATAAAAATTCACTCATCACATTTAGAAAAAGCGTAAAGAAGACAATTGACAAAAAAATATTTAAAAAAAAATTTTTTTTGAATATCACTTTTCAAAATATTCCATCACAAAATTTTGAACTTCTGATAAAGAACTTTGACCTAAAATTTTGCTACATAATCTCGATAAGAATTATAAATTAACATTTTTTGATGATAAACGCGTTTACAGTAAACCACTTTAGCGGGTTTTTTATGATAATTTTACTTCTTAAGGCGCCATGCCATATCTCAGGAACTGTTAAAGATACAGACCAAAAATTTTTAAATTTTTAGTTTTATAGAATATTTATGCCCCATTTTTATCAAATTTAAAGAGGACGATGAGGTGTAAAAGTTTATTTTATATTTTCTTTAAAAATCTAAGTTCCTCAATCCCTTATTTTTATTATTTTCTCATTTTATTTCGATAAATTTTTATTTTTTTTATGTATCTTTGTTAGCTGGCTTCCCCATAGTTAAGAACCCTTTAGAAAAAAAAGATAAAAACATAAAAGAAAATATAAAATTTATCCCCCTTAACAGTTTTGAACCAACAAATTTTACAAAATGTTAATCAATCCTGGCAAACGTTGGCCAACACTGCCAATACCGTTGATTATTCATCGCATTTGCTCTCCGCTACACTGCCAATTTCCATACAACACTTCCTCAAATATTCTGAAACAATAAAAAAGGAATCCTCAGGTATTGTAGGCTCACAAATCAACTCAGGGAATTTAAATTTGAGCAATTTGGATACCACATCTGGTTTTAACATTAAAAACGATGTCCTCAAGAACGGTTCTAACCTGGCAAGTTTGGCATTGGGTGGCGTCTCATTAGCTCCCAGCCAGACCAACCTCAATGGTAATCATCATACGCATAATGGCAATGGCACCACGGGATTAGTTAGTATGGATCATCAGATCCATATACCACAATTGAATGATGTGAATAATGGACAAATGGTACCCAACACTATGACGAACAATGGTGTTAATGGTACTTTGCCAAATGCAAATGGCGTTCCGAATGGCAATACAGTAGTGACTAGTAGTGCACCAGTTCCAGCTCCAAATGGTACAGTTACAAATGTCGATGGTACTACAGTCGTCGCTGCTCCCACCAAAGGTAAAAAGGGCAAAAAGAAGAAGCCACCAAAGGAGAAGAAACCCAGACCAAAACCTGGTGAGATACGTGAAACAAGAGCATTGGATGGCTCAACTCTCTACTGTTGTCCCGAATGTCAAATGGCCTATCCCGATCGTAGTCTTATCGAACAACATGTTATATCGCATGCGGTGGAAAGACGTTTTGTATGCGACATCTGTAATGCAGCATTAAAGCGTAAAGATCATTTGACTCGTCACAAGTTGTCGCATATACCCGATAGGCCACATGTGTGCAATGTAAGTTGGCTGAGTGTTAATGAATGTGAATATTTTTAATTCATATTTATATTTTACAGATCTGTATGAAATCATTTAAACGCAAAGAACAATTAACTCTGCATATTGTTATACATTCTGGTGAAAAGAAACATGTTTGCATTGAGTGTGGCAAAGGTAAGATTGAATGAAAATTTTTAATTAATTAAATATTTAGATTTATCAGGTATTTCACAAAGCCATATTCCGTTCAAAGATGGAATTGAGTCCGTTTATTTACAGAAAAAAAATTGTGGATAAAAAGACTTTCAAATTGCTAAGTGGAATTGATGTTTAATTTTTATACCCTTCACACCACTGTGTAGAGGGTATATATATGTATATCAGTTTGTCAATACGTTTGTAACACAACGAGAAATTAATTTCCGACTCCATAAAGTATTGATACTTATAACAACTCGAGTCGATATAGCGCTGTCCGTCCGTCTGTCTGTTGGGATCACGATCACTCACAAAATAAATCATTTACCTGGACATGCTTAGGATAATATTATTTGCCATTATTTCGAGCAAATTGTTGTTGAAAATGGGGTAAATCGAGCATCATTGTGCCAAGATATGATCAAACATATGAAGACACCTCTAAAAAAATTAAAAACTCAGTGTGTTTGTTGTAATAATTTAGTATTAAATTTATCAAATTGTTTACATTTTCAACTATTTTGTTTGCATCGGTTATAAATAGTGCAATAACTACAGATATTAATGTAAATGTGAAACCAAGGTGGAAGGTATCAGAGATTCGTAATAGTCGAGTTTAACACTTTTACTTGTTTCAAATAGTTTTACTCTAAGCGCTATATAAATTCAATATATTTTTAGGCTTCTAAGAAAGAAAATTCCATACATTTAAAAAAATTTGTTTAGGAAAAAATATTTTGTCTTAGATTATCCTTGGCAGAACGATATGCATTGAACTGATTTCTTCCATTAAGTGTTTAATAAATTTCGGCATGTCTTTATGAAAATCCGTTCAGCTAACTTGGACAGTTTTCAGCGAAAATGATTTGGTTTAGTTCTGTTGATCTTGGCAACATTTGTCTTTCACTGCTTGAAAGTTTTGGATGAAACCAAAAAAATACGTTCAGCGATGTCATATGCTGGACTTGCTGTACTGCTAATGCTATTGTTAATTTGAAATTTCGCTTTCTATTTGTCACTTCTTTTCATTCCTTTTGGTCTTTATAATAAAAGTCAGTAATTCTAAGTAAAAACAAAAATCTATTGTTGACTATATACTGTCTATTAGCATCGCCTATTCCTAATCCTTCAACCCAGAAACTTGGAGTTTGAATTGTAGGTTCCCCTGTCGGCGTAAAGATCCACTAAGACGGATTTTTAAAAAATCCTACCTAAGGGCTTAAAAATGGCCGAAAAGGGGGAAAATAGTAACAAAATAATCTAGAAATATTAAATTTGGAGTGTAGATTCCATCCGAGAAACAAACATTGTCTCAGGATTTATTTTTTCGAAATTCGGCCACTCAAGCGAAAAACGACCAGTAAAAATGGTACCTTTTTGGTTCTTCTTAACATATTAATCTATATATATATGAATTTTGGATACGGACTCTACGGAATACGTGGGCATCTGTCAAGAGTGAATTTATTGCCATTTCTAACGTCTAAGGGAGGAAAAACGTCCAAAAAGGGGAAAAATTTTACGTTTGTTATCTTCTAAACAAACGAATTTAGGAATATGAAATATGGTATGTGGATTCCACTAAAGATAGAAACATCAGATGAGAGAAAAACTTTTGGAAATTCGGATGTTAAGGTGGGTAAAAACGGCCCGTAAGTGTAAAAGGGTTCCTTTTTGTATCTTCTTTACAAAGCAACTTAGGAATATGAAATTTGATATGTAGATTCCACCAGATACACAAACATCGACCAAAAATAAATTTTTTTTTTAACTCGAGCCATAAAAAACTGATGCTTTTCATCTGGTAAATTTTGATTTTAAAGTACATTTGCTTAACAAAACAGGTAAGAAAATTATAGTCTATCTAGACCGATACCCTATATCATGCGTTAAGAGAGTAGATCTTAGGTCCAACTAATTGGGCTTAGAAAATAAGCATAACTAAATCTGAGTGGAATTTTTATTAATTTTTTTGCCTGTAGATCTGAAAAAGTTCGTACCGGAATCTGTATTTATCAGAGTTCAGAAAAAAACACACACTGAATAAAAAACTCGTACACATATATGTAAACCAACATAACTTAGACCAACACACACATATTTTTATTTTCATATCAATTATGTTTGTTTTTAAATTTTCTTCGGTGCCAAACACAATCATGACTTGTGTTCGTTTTAATATTTCGTTATTTACACGAACATTTTTCTATCACGTACTTTTTGTTCCGATCACACATAAACCACACAGATTAGAGTGTTGCTTTATTTGAAGTTCGTGTTCTGGTACGTGTACTGAAAAAAAAAAACAGAACATGTACAATAAACAGGTTCGAGTTCAGTTATATTTTAAGTCGTGTTCTGGCTCGTGTACTAAGAAAAACCAGAACATGTACAATAAACAGGTTCGAGTCAGTTATATTTTAAGTCATGTTTTGGCTCGTGTACTAAGAAAAAATAGAACATGTACAATAAACAGGTTCGAGTTCAGTTATATTTTAAATTCGTGTTCTGGCTCGTGTACTGCGAAAAATTGAAACATCAATTCGCGATCTGATACACCCCGATTAAAACGACGACAATTGTTTCAACCAAATTTATTAAAATTTTATTGACCCTTTTTTATGACTTAAGTTGCAAATTGTTTACAATTGTCAAATATTTTAAAATTTTTTTGGCCATTTTTTTGTGATTTACGTTGAAATTAAAATATTTGACAATTGTAAACAATTTGCAACGTAAGTCATAAAAAAGGGTCAATAAAATTTTAATAAATTTTTTCCATTTTTATGCCTAGTCCCCATATAGATATAGCATCCGATATGAACTTTTTCATATCTGCAGCCAAAGAAATTAATAAAAATCCCACTCAAATTTGGTTTATGCTTTTTTTATATGCAGTTATTTGGGCCTGAGAGATAGGGTCTCTAAACGCATGGTGTAGGGTATCGTATAGTCGGTCTAGACCGACTATAATTTTCTTACTTGTTTTATATATAAAGATTATAGTTGAATAAAAAAAATAAGTTTTTTTATCGTTTTCTTTTTAATAAAATACATTTCTAATTTTACATTTTTTTTATGATGCATTGAAAGCTGTATTTATATAATTATCATATTATTCTCCTAAAGAAAATCTTTCAGAAATTTAAAAAATAAAAAAAAAAATTAATTTAAAATTTGTTTCAGAATTGTTTAAAATTAAAATATAATTGTCAAGAAATATTTTTATAAAATTCTCAAATAAATTTTTTGAACAGAAATGTTTAAAACATTCCTAATTATGTTATGATTTTTCTTTAGGTTTCTATCGCAAGGATCATTTACGCAAACATACTCGATCTCATATTGCACGTCGCGTCAAATCTGAGGTATCGGCACAAAATGTTAATACCACTGGTAATGGTACCAATAACAACAACACAAACAACCAAAATAGTACGCTACATGGTTCCTGAGGTTCGTACAAGGACTTTTGGTAAATTGTTGTAAAATTTCTATTGTAAAATGTTTATTTCTTTCTTAATATAGAGTACAATTTCAATCTAGGGACAAACGTAACGCTAATAAAATGGCATAGAAATAAAAGACAGCTTATTTTGAAAGTTATTTTACAACAGTTCCCTCAAAAGATTTGTATTCTCTATATTTGAAAAGAAACGTAACATTCAGAAATTTTATAAAAATTTACTAAATGTCCTGCTAAGCGTCATTGTTTTTATTTTATTTTATTTTTTTTATTTCTCAAATTTTTATTACTTAAACGCACAATTTGCTAACAAAAAAAAATATATATAATTTTACCAAATTGTTTGTTAATTCAAACAAAAAATTCTGACAAAAAATATTAAACTGAAATGATAGCAATTAAAATGTACAAAAATATACAAAAGAAAAACAAAAATATTCATTCTTAAACAAGAAAAACTATTAAACGCAAAACTTAACCCAACATTGCCAGCTGAAAAGCCCAAGTTAATAAAACAATTTTTGTTTAAATGAAAAACCAAATAAAAAAAAATAACAAATATTTGTGATCTTCGCTGGCTAAAAATACAAAAATAAATCTAAAATTTGTGTATAATTACTAGATATTTTTATGTGCAATTTTTTACAACTTTTTCCCATAATTTTTGTTATATAATTTTAGTTTTTTTTTATAGTAAAAATATATTTTTTTATAATTCTTAAGTTATACTATTTAAAAAAGAACTTATATTACTAATTTATACGTTTATTGAGCTTGAGGCCAATTTTGGAATTTTTGTTGTTCTTTATTTATGCTTATAAGTCGAGTCGATATTCCTGGGTAAATAATCCTAAAACATTTCCTCGATGCAGTACAAACATTAGTTTCGTTCTTTAGAAATATATCTTTAGAAAAATATCGCTCTTGCTTTAAAATATTTCTAACTAATTAGTTGTAAGGCGCCTTAAACTCCCGTTGAAATACGATTAAAACACTTTTTTACGAAAAGGTATACTTTTTTTTAAAGAAAAAAAACTTTTTTTAAGAAAAGATGCTTTCAAAAAAGGTAATTTTTTAAGAAATGTTGATGCATTTTTAATTAAAAGTACTTTTTAAGAAAAATTATTTTTTAATGAAAATTTAAATGTTTTGATGAAAAGAAAATGTTTCTAAAAACATATACTTTTTAACAAAGGTCCTTTTTGAAAAAGATTACTTTTTTAAGCAAAGGTACGTTTTTAAAAGAAGGAACATTTTTATGAAGACACTTTTTGAAGAAAATATACTTTTTAGGAAAATGTAAATTTTTAAGAAAATAACTTTTTTAAGAAAAATAACAACTTTTTTTTAAAAATTTAATTTTTAAGAAAAGAATACTTATTAAGCAAAATTTACTTTTTTTAAGAAGAAATCTTCTTAATTTCTGTAACAAAAGCTAATTTTGTGAAAAAAGGTACTTATTGAAGAAAAAGTAATTATTTAAAAAAATGTACTTATTTAAGAAAAAATACTATTTTAAGGAGAGGTACTTTTTTAAGAAAATATATTTTTTTTGAGAAATGGATCTTTTTTAAGAAAAAATACTTTTTTAAGAAAAGGTAGTTTTTTAGGAAAATTTACTCTTTTAGAAAAGATACATTTTTAAGAAAATGCACTTTTTTTAAAACGTACTTTTTTCAGAAAAGTTAATTTTATAAGAAAATGTACTCTTTAGGAAAAGGTACTTTAAAAAAATGCTTTAAAAACATGTAACTATTTTGAAAATAGGCTCTTTATATGAAAAGGAACTTTTTAAGAAAATTTACTTTTTTAAGAAAATATACTTTTTAGGAACATGTACTTTTTAGGGACAGGTACTTTTATTAAAAAAGTAATTTTTTGAAGAAAATGTACTATATTAAGAAAAGGTATTTTTAAGAACAGGTACTTTTAGGGACAGGTATTTTTATTAAAAAAGGTAATTTTTTTTTTAAAGAAAACTTACTTCTTTTAAGAAAATGTACGTTTTTAAGAAAAGTTAATTTTTATTAAAAGGTACTTTTTTAAGGTTTTTTTTTAAGAAAATTTAATTTTTTTAAGAAAATATAATTTCTTTTAGAAATGAAATTTTGTAAGATAAGTTACTTTTTTAAGAAAATGTAATTTTTTAAGAAAAGCTAATTTTTAAAAAAATATACTTTTATAAGAAATCGTACTTTTAAAGAAAAGGTACGTTTTTAAGAAAATCTAATTGTGAGTTTTTATGAAAAAGTACTTTTTTAATAAAATTTAGTTTTTTTTTTAAGAAAATGTGCTTTTTTATGAAAATATATTTTTTTAAGAAAAGATATTTTTTTCATTAAAAGTTACTTTAAAAAAAAAAAAGTAATTTCTTACGAAAATATTATTTTTTAAGGAAAGATACTTCTTTAAGAAAATTGAATTTTGTAAGATAAGTTATTTTTTTAAGAAAATGTACTTTTTTAAGAAAAGCAAATTTTTAAGAAAATATACTTTTATAAGAAATGGTACTTTTAAAGAAATGGTACGTTTTTAAGAAAATTTAATTGTTTAATAAATGGTGATTTTTTATGGAAAGATACTTTTTTAAGAAAATGTACCTTTTTTAAGGCAATTTACTTTTTGTAAGAAAATATACTTTTTATAAGAAAAGTACTTTTTTTAAGAAAAAGTAATATTTTACGAAAATATTCTTTTTTAAGGAAAGATACTTTTTTAAGAAACTGTTATTATGTAAGAAAAGGTATTTTTTAAAGAAAATTTACTTTTTTATAAAAAAATGTACTTTTTTAAGAAAAGTTAATTTTTAAGAAAACATTCTTTTATAAAAAATGGTACTTTTAAAGAAAAGGTACGTTTTTAAGAAAATTAATTGTTTTTAGAAAAGGTGATTTTTTATGAAAAGATACTTTTTTAAGAAAATGCACCTTGTTTAAGAAAATGTACTTTTTTTTAAGAAAATGTACTTTTTTATTAAAAGGTAATTTTTTCAAGAAAAAGAAATTTTTTACGAAAATATTCTTTTTTAAGGAAAGATACTTTTTTAAGAAAATGTAATTATGTAAGAAAAGGTATATTTTAAGAAAATTTACTTTTTTTATAAGAAAATGTACTTTTTTAAGAAAAATTAATTTTTAAGAAAATATACTTTTATAAGAAATGGCACTTTTAAAGAAAATGTACGTTTTTAAGAAAATTTTATTTTTAGGAACAGGTACTTTTTAGGGACAGGAACTTTTATTAAAAAAAGTAAATTACTTAAAGAAAATTTACTTATTTTTAAGAAAATGTAATTTTTTAAAGAAAAGGTATTTTTAGGAACAGGTACTTTTGGACAGGTACTTTTATTAAAAAACGTATTTTTTTAAAGAAAATTTACTTGTTTTTTAAGAAATTTACTTTTTTTAAGAAAAGGTATTTTTGTGTTAAAAGGTAATTTTTCCAAGAAAAAATAATTTTTTACGAAAATATTGTTTTTTAAGGAAATATACGTTTTTAAGAAAATTTACTTTTTTTTTAAGAAAAGTTAATTTTTAAGAAAATATACTTTTATAAAAAATGGTACCTTCAAAGAAAATGTACTTTTTCACGAAAATTTAATTTATTTAGAAAAGGTGATATTTTATGAAAAGGTACTTTTTTAAGAAAATTTTCTTTTTTTTAAGGAAATGTACTTTTTTTAAGAAAAGGTATTTTTAAGAACAGGTACTTTTAGGGGCATGTACTTTTATTAAAAAAGGTAATTTTTTTAAAAGAAAACTTACTTGTTTTAAGAAAATGTACGTTTTTAAGAAAAGGTATTTTTTAAGAAAATATACTAAGAAATGGTACTTGTAAAGAAAATGTAATTTTTTAAGAAAATTTAATTTTTTAGAAAATTTATTTTTTCTAGAAAAGGTGATTTTTTATGAAAAGGTACTTTTTTTAGAAAATGTACTTTTTTTAAGAAAAGGTATTTTTTGTAAGAAAAGGTATTTTGTTAAAGAAAAGATATTTTTTTTATTAAAAGGTAAAAAAAAGTAATTTCTTATGAAAATATTTTTTAAGGAAAGACACTTTTTTAAGAAAATTGAATTTTGTAAGATAAGTTACTTTTTTAAGAAAAGTTACTTTTTTAAGAAAAGTTACTTTTTTAAGAAAAGTTACTTTTTTAAGAAAAGTTACTTTTTTAAGAAAAGGTACTTTTTTAAGAAATGTTCATTTTTAAGAAAATCTACTTTTATAAGAAATGGTACTTTTAAAGAAAATGTGCTTTTTATGAAAATGCACCTTTTTGAGAAAAGGTTGTTTTTGAAGAGAAGGTACTTTTTTAAGAAAAGGTGTTTTTTTAAGGAAAGGTGCTGCTTTAGAAAAATTAAGTCTTTAAGAAAGTGTACTTTTTTAATGAAATAAAATTTTTTAAGTAAAGGCAGTTTTTTAAGAAAATGTACTTAAAAAAACTACTTTTTTACAAAATTTTTTAAGAATAGGCTCTTTTTTATGCAAAGTCCTTTTATAACAAAAGTTACTTTTAAAAAAAAAGTTAACTTTTTCATAAAAGGTACTTTTTTAAGAAAATGTATTTTTTATAAAAATAAATCTTTATCATACAGCGCTACAGAGTCCGCAAGTTAGTCAGTGATGAGCTTAAAGCTATTAAGTATTATTAAAAACTGAGAAGAAAATATGAAATTAGATCTTTGTTAAGTTAACGAACGTCTACAATTGAATCCCAGTAAGATTTTTCTTAATTGGGAGCTAATAGTGCATTTACACTGGTAGTCTTATCTAGTTCAAACTAAATTGCCCATACGGAAGAGCAATTGGTAATCTACTAGGTTACTACAAAGTGAGGTTACTACAAATTTTTAATATCATTTTTTTAACCTTGTAAAGTTAATTTTACATTTAAAAAAGCTTTGAATAAAAAAAATATTTACAACAAATATTATTGAAAAAGCGGCATTTTTAATTTAATTATTGTAGGAAACACTCGATCTTTGCTAATTGAAATCTGCCAATATGTCAAAAAAAAATTGCAGTGTAAATGATTAAGCTTTGATAGTATGTATATTAGAATCCAGATCTAAAAGATTATAATACTAGTGTAAATGTACTAGAAGATGGGAATACTGTTTAATTGAATTGTTTATTGAATAATGTCGCAAATTTGTTAACAAAGCTTGGAAACCATTTCAAAAAAAAATTTTTTCCTTCAAAATACTACATGGGATGAAAAGGCCGTGGCTTAACAATGAAAAATGAGTTGTTTGATTTTAAAATCTTTAAATCTTTTAATGCCTGAAGTGTAATGTACCAATGAACTTCTAACCAAGGTTCAGAAAATACACACATGTAACACACAATGTTCTGTTCAAAAGCAGCCAACACATATCTTTATTTTCATATCAATTATGTTTGTTTTTAAATTTTCTTTGGTGCCCAACACAACCATGACTGTGTTCGTTTTAATATTTCGTTATTTACATGAACATTTTTGTATCACGTACTTTTTGTTTCAATCACACATAAAGCACACATTTTTGAGTGTTGCTTTATTTGAAGATCATGTTCTGGTACGTGTACTGAAAATAAAACAGAACATGTACAATAAACAGGTTCGAGTTAAGTTATATTTTAAGTCGTGTTGATGCTCGTGTAGTAGGAAAAAACAGAACATGTACAATAAACAGGTTCGAGTTCAGTTATATTTTAAACACGACTTAAAATATAACTGAACTCGAACCTGTTTATTGTACATGTTCTGTTTTTTTTTTTCAGTACACGAACCAGAACATGAACTTCAAATAAAGCAACACTCAAAAATGTGTGCTTTATGTGTGATTGAAACAAAAAGTACGTGATACAAAAATGTTCGTGTAAATAACGAAATATTAAAACGAACACAGTCATGGTTGTGTTGGGCACCGAAGAAAATTTAAAAACAAACATAATTGATATGAAATTAAAAATATGTGTGTGTTGGTCTAAGTTATGTTTGTTTACATATATGTACGAGTTTTTTATTCAGTGTGTGTTTTTTTCTGAACTCTGCTTCTAACATTTCGTTTCCTTATGAGTAATACGTTTTGTAATACTCTTCAAACTACTACTTCAGAATAAAACCTTCTCTCATAGTTGAATAAGAAGGTAAAGATTCGGCAATAATGTATATCAATTTCTTCATTCTTTGCTTGGTACATTATTTTTTGCCATCAAAGACCAATATTTAACCTATTTCCTTACACTTTTCGATTTTTAAAACAACATCTTTGAATTTTTATACCGAAACAACTAGGAATAAGATTTTTTAAATAAGTTTCCAAATGAAGGCATTTCATTCTTCTGGGAATCTAAACAAAAATATATATATACTAGCTGAGTCCGGTCCGCGTTGCTGGCCCGAAGAAAACATCTGGATTTTATATTGCATCTAAATTTTAATACCGAGTGTCGGGCAAAAGTAAAGCACGATTTAATAATATTATGAATATGACTGAAGAAAAAATATACGTTTTCTTGAATATTTTAACACCAGCGCCACCTACAGGTGAAAAACTTTGTCAGCAACTTTAGTTTTATGTACATAATATATGTTGCGAATTTGAGCTAAATTGGACCGTAAATAAATTTTTTGGGAAAATCTCGACCCCAGCGCCACCTATCGGGTACAAAAAAAAGTTATGCAAATCGGAGAACCAAAGGAACATATGGTATGAATACGAAGTCGCTAGCATTAGTGGTTCAACAGTTATTAGAGTACCAACATACGCACCAACGTTTTTATATATTAAGATTTGGTATCCAACATGTCTTTTAAAACACTTAATAAAAACTCTTTTTTGGATAATTTTAAAGAACCAAACATAAAAAATAAAACAATTTTAAAAGCTAAAGTTTTGAATTATAAGAAGCGCAATTCAAAATTATTGGATAGTGTAATGAAATTTTCAGATAGAATTTAATTCTATCTATAAAACCACAATAAATAAGAAATTATAATAATTACTGGTCAAAAAAGAAAATCAATTTACTTCAAATTCAAATGGTATTTTAATTTAAAGGTGAATTATACTATGTACAGTGTAATTAGTAATTTATATATTTTTAAAACCATGGTTCGTTTCTTCTAATTTTTCCATTTGGGGAAAACGGACAGTCGAAAAATTCTAAAACTAAAAATTTCTTAAAGAAACTAAAAGAAGCAATAGCTGAAATTCCAAGGCTTTCAAATGTGGCAGGAAATGGGTTAAGTAAAACATGAAACTCTTTAAAATCCATTTTTTCTTAAACTTCTAAAGTAGCTTCATTTTATAACTGTAATTTTTTTCACAAAAAAAAAAATGTTATGCTTGTAGTGAGAAATCAAAAATTCCGCCATCTGCATTTGAGGCCACGGACTTTTCACTTTTCCGTGTATCAAAACAGTTCTTAAATTAAATCGACTCAAAGGAATAATTAATATTAAATTAAGTAATTATTATTTTTTTTTTATAAAATATTTTATTTTATAATTTTTTTGTTCTTCTTTAAATAAATTACACCCAAAAAAAATAATTAAATGTAATATATATTGCTTTTAAGACCTTATATATTCATGCTTATAACAAATTATTAGTAGTTTTAAATAAGGAAGCGAAAACAAATTTACAAAGTATTTTTAAAACACAATAACACATTAAACGAAATGAAAATAAAGTTATACGAAGTAACTATATTTTTTTGTCTGGATTTAATAAAATAAAAATAAAAACCAAATCTATTTAACACATTTTTAAAGCTGCAATATTATTAAATATAATTTAAAAAAAAAGTAATTTTTTACTTAAACAAAAAACTTTAGCATTTAGTTTAAATAGATTTCTGTCAAGTATTTGTTTAACTCTACTATAAAGAATTCATGCAATAAAAATAAATAAATAAAAACAAGAATTAAATGAAATGAAAAATGCAACAAAATGTTCAATACAAAACCAATACAAATATTACAGTAATTACAAAAACAAACAAAAACAAATGCTAGTGTTAACTAAACTAACAAAGGAAAAATAAATACAAAACAAATATTTTTTGTGAACTAAAGAGTCAAAACAAAAAATACAAAATTTGAATACTAAATTGATGAAAAACCTTGACAAGTATTTTTTACTTGCGAACATTTTTAAATAAAAAAAAGTAAACTTCTCAGATAACATTATGGTAAATTTAAAGTTCAAAAATAAACAATATTTATACATAAAATAAATAAAGAAATACAAAAAAAGTAAAAAACAAAATATAATAAAAATACAGCATTTGCCCAGCAGGTATGAAAACTATAAAATTTAAAATAGAGAAAATCATTTGATTCATTAAATACTCGTATGTATAACACATTCTTCATACACTACCATTACAAATATCTCCAATAACCATAATTATTCCATTATATATAAGTAAATACATAGTACATACATAATATACAAAATAGCATTAATTTTTAAAACATAAAGAATGGTTCTCTGAAAATGGCAATACCCATAACTATTGAATGAAATCTCCAGATTTTAAAAGTAAATATTACAAATTATAAAGAATTTATTCAGCTTTAAAAAAATATTAGAAACAAAATATAAATTTTTAAATTTCAAAGGAAATTATATTTTTGGAAAATTTGAGCACAACTTGAAAACCTGGGGGTCGCATTCGTTATTTTTCCATCGAAATTATTTTTTGATGTGTAAACATCTATACGCGCTGGGGAGTAAATTTCTAATTCACAATACAATCACAAAAACAGCGTAATATGTGAGCGTAAGATCTTAGGCGTAACATGTGAGTATTAAGACAAATCGGTGTGACAAGATTGTTTGGTGAAAAAATTATGATATGTAATAACCTTTTTGTCGCTGTTTTCTGCATTTTATTTATTAGATGTTTACACATCTCCCCTGTGATCGGACTCACATGATTTTTAAAATTTTCGAAAATGAAATACTCGTACTAAGAATAATTTTACTCTGGCAAAGTTGAAGACTTATGGCCCTCAGTTAAAAGTAAAATCAAACGAGGTCTGACGCTTGTCAGTATTATTTAAATAATAATCCAAAATTTGGAATTACGATTGATTTTACTCGATATAGAATGCGGCGATTAACCCCCTGACATGATCACGTGCAAAAAAAAAACATATTACTTAAATTTGTTGTCAGATCCCAAAGGTCAAGAAACTTGACAATATAGAAAATTCAGCTTGGTTTAAAAAAAAAAAACTTGACAATTTCAAAATGCCCCAACGAGGCAAAGAAAAAAAAATAAATATCGCAAAAAAAAGTAACAATTACAATACAGTCTTTCACCAATAAATATACGGACATAACTAGCATAACCCAGCACTCGAAATTCGAGTATAAATTCTAGAAAATTTTATTTGTTCTTTAAATTTTTTTCTTTCAATGTTTTTTTAATCCATTTTTGGGAAATTCAACGAATTGTGAATTGGCTAAAATTGATTAGAAATTCAATTTTGAATAGCAATTCAATTTTAGCCAATTTACAATTCGCTCTTATAAAATTATTTATTATTAATATTTTATTGTATATAATTTAATATATTTTTAACACATATTATACATAAATTTTAAAATTCTGCACTTCTCCTCCATATGAACTATAACTATAGCAATTTTCACACTGCCCGCATTATGCTTAAAAAGGATGAAAAAAATGTCCTACATGTATTAATATATAGATCACATAAAAAATCTTACAACTATTTAGTTTGCCACATATATTTTTCAATTTTACTAACATAATTAACGTGTGATAATTTTACTCCATTATGCAGCAGGAGTATTTTTATGATTTCACTATCCGTGCCCTGCTTTTGGCCCTGTCTGTATTTTTTTTCTCTGACTTTGTGGCTTTAACCAGAGTTCAGAAAAAAACACACACTGAGTAAAAAACTCGAACATATATGAAAACAAACATAGCTCAGACCAACAAACACATTTTTTTTATTTTCATATCAATTACGTGTGTTTCTAAATTTTGTACGGTGCCGAACACAATCAGGACTGTGATTAGTTTTAATATTTCTTTATCTACACGAACTTTTTTCTATCACGTATTTTTTGTTTCGAACACACATAAACCACACAGATTCGAGAGTAGCTTTATTTTAAGTACGTTTTCTTGCACGTGTACTGCTAAAAAAACAGAACATGTTCTTCAACGCATACATCTAAAAATTAAAACATTATCCACTCGCGATCGAAACAATTGTTTTAACCAAATATATTTAAAAAAACTCTAACATAATTCATTAGCAGTTATAAAAAAATAAAAATAAAAATATAATAATAAAAAAAAAATAATAAAAATAAAAAGATAGTAATAAAATAGAAAACAGAGAAATTTGGTATGTTGTTTATGACTTAATTTCGTTTTTTTCGATCGCGAGTGGATAATGTTTTAATTTTTCGATGTACGCGTTGAAGAACATGATCTGTACACGTGCAAGAAAACGAACTTATATCCCAACTAGGTCAAATTCTCCTAATACTTCCTAATAACATTGGAAACAGTTTGCTGGTAGACCTTTGATTCTTTGACCAACTTTTTGTAGGATGAAAATATTTATTAATTTTAGCACGTTTATGTACTTAATCACTCATTTTAATCAAACTAACAACAAATGAACAGGGTTGTAATTAAACATAATAACTTATATATATTTTAAAGATATCTTGATCAGAAAAAAGAGGATAAACGTGTGTTAAGATTTTTTCGATCTTACTCCCTATCAGCCGTATTCATAAAAAAATCTTAAATCAGTTAAAACACATTTTAAGCCTAAAAAAGGTTTGTTAAAAATTCGTATTCATAATCAGTATTTTAAGTAATAAACGTTTTAACGTTTTATTAAACTCTATGATGGCAACACTACATTTTTTATTTGTCATTTGAGTTGTGATGATGCTAAATCATAGTTACTAATTCATACGGTATTCGTATCTATAATTTTTTTTTCTGTGTTTAACAAAAATATGGTTTTTATAGAAAAAAAATTAATGATAAACTTGTCTATTAATTAAATAAAGAAAAACATTCAAAACAAAATGATAGGTACATAGATATGTAAATAATATATGTAGTGATTTTATTGCAGATTAAAAAAGTATTCAAATAACCAGTTTTATTTAATTTGTTTTGATTGTTTACACATCACTAGTTTTGTTTGTTCTATTATTACCACAAATTAAAAATATTCCTTTTAATGTAGTTGACTTAATTAAGTTATTTTAATAATTTGTATAAATAGTTCGAGCGCAAGCGCTCCTTATCCGGAATAGCAAATGGGTCGCTCCTTTTTTTGTAAATTTTCTTTTGACGATTATTTGAGATTTGGGCAATAATTTCTATTGTAAACAAAATATACGTAATTAAAACATAATTTTTTCAATAAAAATAATTCTTACCAATTCTATTAATCAAATATAAATTGTCTATTTCTCATTAAAAAATCAACTAACTTCTGTTCAAAATGAAAACAAACACAAAGCAAAAAGCACAAATGTCATTTCAAAATAGGTTTAAAATAGGGTCGAACCAATTTTAAAATTCTTTTATTTACACAAGGTTTAAAATAGGTATTTTAAACTAAAATTCGTTTATGAATACAATTTTATCGATTTTTGCTTAAAATGGATTTGAAATGCTGTTTAGAATTTTTATGAATACGGCTGTATGGGTTTTCTATGGTTACATGTGTATAATAAATGTTTATAAATAATGTTTATAAAACGCAGAAAAATAATGTTTATGAAAATTGTTCGTACATATTGTTCAACTGTTTGAGCTGTGTTTTTTTTTTACTGTTCGTCTTGAGTTTGCCCATCGATGCCTCTTTTGGAATGGTATTTTTTTTTTAATTTTTCAGCTAAAAAACACTGCGTGAAACTGCGGGGAAAAATTTTTGATTTTTAATTGAAATTAAATACATCGAAATCTACACAAAAAAAAAGAATCTCAAAGCTTAATTTTTAATATCATCCATGTAATTCAAATTTGTTAAGTTAGATAACAAAAAAAACTTATGTAAATTAGAATTCTTTAAATGTGATCGAAATTGAATCAGCCCAATTCTGAATATTCCTGACGACTCTTCTCCCGAGAAAAACAGACGGGGGGAAAAAATAAGGGAGAGAATTACGAATATTCCAATTTCATTTATTTTGGGTATTAAATGCAAATAAATAAAAAGGGAAAAAACTGCCAGGGAGTTTTTTTTCATAATGAGAAGAAAGGGAAAAGAGAAAAAATTCCCCCGGAATTGTTATTTAGACTTGGGCTGAGTGTGAAATATACTTATTTAAGTAAACAAAAATTATAGACTAATTAATCTACAATTAAATTTTAAAAAGTTTAACAATATAGTTTTTATTGACTTACACAAAATTTTTTTTAATTTTATACAAGTTTTTAAATGCATTTTTTGTGTGTGTAAAAATTAATATTATGTTTTTACACTTTTCTATAGCTGAATAAATGATTTTTAATTTCTAATACTAATTTTTAAATTCTATTATTTCATTCAAAAGTTATGTGGATGAAAAAGAGTTACAATTTTAATGCCATATTTTAGCGTTACAATCAATGTTATTAACTAACCCATTGACCATTTTTACGAATAAATGAAAGTAACATAACAAAAGTATACCATAGATACATTAAATACAAATTTTAAATAAACCAAAACATTTTTATATTTAAAAATAAGTTCCATATTAAAAAAAAAAAACAAAATACTCTCCATAATAGAAATAAATAAATTTTGTATACGTTCTAAAATACTAAACTGTCTTGTATATCCATATATATGTACATACAAACTTCAAAAACTCAGAATCTTTTTAAATGTCATTTGTGTGGTTTAAGAGTTTCTAATTATTCGAATGTTTCGAGTAAATCGAATAGTTTAAATTTTTAAGCTATAGCATTAGGAAATTATTAAAATGAATGTATGTTTTTTCTGGTTATTCCAGGAAAATCAATTTCCAATCCAATTTTCTCCTAATTTGTCTCTATATACTTTTAGATTGAGAATTATTTTATATTCTAGAGAAACAATATGTTCAGCCAACTTATTTTTCTGAAAAATATCAAAACATTAGAATTAAAATAAATATAACGGTATGTAAGCCAGTTGAAACGTTGCTTTTGTAAAATATATATTTTTTTTTTAGTTTGGTTTCTGTCGCATTTGCCAAGGTTTGTCGAGTATAGTGAAATACTCATATACCTGAGCTTCTGGAACACCTTAGTGTATAAACCCTTAAAACTAGTAAAATGATAGGTTATGTAATATAATCAGAAAACATGCAATTAGGTACGTAAACTAACTGCATGCTGAGCAGCAACCACGAGAATTATGAAATAAACACCGAAACGTGTTATCTCTTATCCAGAAATAATTAAAGCGGCGAAATCGATCTTTATGTATCGTAAATTACTACTGTTGTAAAATATTTGCTGACATATTTACAATTAGAAAATGACAATGACAACAGCTGTTTTTGGCAATAAAAATCAACTGTTTCTGTTGATGTCAGTTATAATGGAATCTTGAATTATAAAAAAAGCTCAGCTCCTAAAATTTTAAGTGTTCAGGAGCCACAAAAAACATTTGAGTTTTTAGTGCAATACGGGTATTTATTTATTTTTTTAATATTATCCTCCGTTTATGTAAGTGCGATATGAGCCTTCCTTCTTATAGAATATCGGCCTATATATGTATGTATGTCTAAAAAAGCAAAACCCCTTATTTTAAAGTGTCAATTTACATAGCATCAAAAACTAATTGTGATCATTGTGCATTTTTCAGATTCCAGTTATATACTTTCTTGAAAATGCGATATACAGTGAGTGACAATACAATGGAAACTTTTACAAAATCAAAAAATTGGATCTTAAGATAAAAATTTTTATATTTTATTTATTTAAATAAGAAAAGAAAAAAATATTAATTTTCATGCTGTGGACAAAACAATGGAAACTTTTACTATACAATAATTTAAAACGTTCCCTGTATTTTTGGTTTCAATATTTTTGAGTACTGCTTCATAATAGCCAAGTACGGAGACAATTAATTTGTTGATGATATCCATTGAAATGTTTTGCCACTTTGCATTAACTGCCTCTATGAGATCTGTCTTGTTTGTGTAATTTCGTGCCCATATTTTTTTATCTACAATTTCCCATAGATTTTCTATGGTATTGAGATCTGGCGATTGGGTTGGCCATTCCAAAACAATAACTGCATTGGAGGTTTATTTTGGGTCATTGTCATGTTGGAACTTCCAGATCAGAGGCATATTTTCCTCTCCGTATGGATACATTAAGTTAATTAGAACTTGCCTGTATCCAATTCCAATTAGAGTATTTTTTACTATATGAATTGGACTCATTCCTTGGCCCGCCAAGCGACCCTATACTGTAATAGTTGCACTGCCAAATTAAGCAGTTTTATTTGTATATTTTTGTTCTAGTCTTTTAGCCTTTGGTCCTACTACAAAAAATTAAACTTGAACTCATCTGGAAATAACAGTATTCGAATTCCGTCTTGACCAGTTCATGTGTTCTTTAGCAAAATTAATGCGAGCCAGACGATTTTTTTTCTTCACAGGACGATAACAACCAAGATCAGCCTCAATTGCTCGTCGGAAAACAGATCAAGCTTATATTTTTAGTTCTAGGTTGTTAATGACCCTTATAGGTAGCATTTTTGGATATTTTTTTAAATTCTCCTGCTATTAAATTATCGTGCCTTTGACACAATTTTACAAATTATGGATTTATTCATAGAACATTTCTCACAAATTTTCTTTTGCAGTAAAATCATCTATTATTTTTGTTTTTAACTCTTCACAAAACTTTATTTCTGGCCATTAATTTATAATAATTAATTAATAGATTAAAATATAGAAAAATACAATTATATTTAAAGAACAGTTGATTGTATTTTTTAAACAAATTTCTTTCGATAGAGAACACACCAAAGAGTGATTTCGTGAAATAAAATACATAATTTTAAGACTTAGAATTTTGTAATAGTTTCCAAAGTATTGTAACCCTCTGTATATTAAAATAACTATTTTTTGTGGAGTATGTCATAATTTTTTTAATTTATTTTACACAACTTTAAAAGACTCTTAGAAACATGGATTTTGATACCCAAATTTTATACATATTTTTTGCACAGAGTTACTACGCTACTAGAAAATAATTTGAAACATTCTGAATTACGACTTCATTTTTCGAAATTTTAAATAATATTTTCTTGGAGATGTGCCATTTGGTACACATGTTGCCCATGGTTTTAACATAGAGTTGCCACCCTATGTAATGTATACAATGATGTACATCGTTTGAAAGCTGCTTAAAAAATAATCAAATTTTATTATCTGCAAATTTGACCATAATGCATTAAAAAAAATAATTTCATAACCAGTGTTTGTAATGTCCTTGGCAAAAAGAAAAGTTTGATACCCATAATGACCAAGTATTACAATGTAGTTAGCACTTGGGAAAAATTCAGCTAAAATCCAAACAAACGCGTATATCGAGAAAGTGTGAAATACGTTATCGCTTTAATCAAAAAGAAATTTAAATATATTAATTTGATATAAAAATTTTAAACATCTTGCTACAAAACCAAGAAAATTAAAATGTTTTATTGAATATATTTAATAAGCGGACATGGCTGAACACTTCCAAAATAATGTTAGATGCGCCAACAAAAAAAACTTTCACATAATTTCTTTGCAATAAATTGGAAAAATTAAAAAAAAAAAATAAAAAAGAGGTTTTTTAAAACGGTCCGAAAAATTTTGGAAATCATAAAATAAACCAAAGTTCAATTTTAGGATTCTTGTAACACCTTTTTTTGGTGACCCACTCTAATGCACATATGGACGCAAATTTTATAGATCGCCTGTGAAAAACACTTATTTTGACAGGCAGGCAGAATTACAGATTATCCGAACCAAAGACATGTCAGCTGACAAATGCATGTCATGTACGGTATCCTTAATAAAACATATTGTAGAGGGTGGCCCATAAATCACCATTGGGTTTAAAAATTTAATAACTTTTTTGTTTATATTTTTTTTTACTTATTTTTTTCAAATTAAAAAATATATAAAATGGAAATTTTTACGCTAAATATGGAAAATAATGTCACTTAAATGGCCAACGTTTTCAGCTTCGCAATGACGGACTCGTTTTTGAGCATTTTCCATAACACTTTTCAAAATTTGTGGCTGTAATTTTTGAATTTCTGCAACAAAGTTTGCCTTGAGTTCAATGATTGTCTCGGGCTTGTTCACATGTACTCTCCCCTTCAAATAACCTAAAAGCCAATAGTCGGGTCTTGACAAATCTGAAAAATGCGCTGGACAATTAATTTCCGAATTTCTGGAAATTACGCGCTCTCCAAAAATTTGCCTCATTTTTTTACTTTCAACGTTGTAAAATCTTTTTCTATTTTCTATAGAATAATAAATTAAATTAAATAATTAAATTTTTTTTATAAAAAAAATGTAAACACTGCAAACTTTTCTAAGAAAGTCCTAGCAACTTTTGTCTTTAAATGGAAAATGGCTCGCATTCTCGTTACGAAACGATTTATTGTTTCATTACTGTAAAAGACGGAAATGAATATGTTTTACAGCACTGCATGAATGTAACCCAGGAAAAAACAACCAAATAATGGGTTTTAGAAGGAGTTTGCCTGATAAGCTCATTATTTTAACACGGGGATGTCATTGGAGGTAGCTAGTTGCCTAGGAACTCATTATTTTCACTTTGCAAGTAATGCAGTATGCAAGGAGCTGGCATGAAATATAAGTAGCTGTATAACACATTATTAGTAACGCCTTATTTTCACTTTAAAACTAATGCAGTGGGCAGGGGTAGGTCATTATTGGTAATGCAAAAATCAATGAGCTGCTATTACGAAAATTTTCCTGGGGAGAGATTAAAGAGAAAATGTAAACAAAAAACATATGTTTTTTTTTAAATTGAAAAAAGTAAGACATTAAAAAGAAATAAAATATTAATAAAATGGATTCAACTTTTTTTTATTGCCACCTTCTGATTCCGACGAGAAACGAAATCTCAAAATCATGCGAAAAAAATACGACGTTGCCGTAGTTGGATAGACCTTGTTGTACTTCCTTGTATTCGGCTAATTACTCTTGCAAAATTTGTACATAAAGCTGCCTAGAATTTCGTTTTGGGTAAAGTCTATTTTGGTTATTTTTAACATAAAATTACTAAAATTGATATTTTTTCCAAATATATTATATATATTTTGCACTCACATTTTCACTTTTTTTCACTTCATTGGGGAAAAACTTGTTAAGAAACTCCCAAAAATGCAAAAAAAAAAAGGTACGTTCTAATAAATACACTCTCTTACGACTGTGAATATAAGGCCCTTAAGTAATTAACCTGTATTCTGCACTTAAAATATTTTTTTCGTTTAAATTAGCTGAAAAGGTATATTAAATTTAATTAATGTGCATTTTAAAAACAGACTATTTTATTTTCAGTTATTTCAAAAGTAGTTTTTATTTATTTTTTAATAACAAGAAACAACAGACAAAGTAGTAAAAATATTTAACACATCGTTTTTATTTTTTGGCATCATTTCAATTACAAAACAGTAAAAATAAACGATTTTTCTTGTTTGTTTATTGTTGCTTTGTTTTTTTTTTTTTTAATTACAAAAGCAAGTTTCAACAATGTTTATAAACATCTGTATTAGCAACATGTTGTATACGCCATCCTTCAAATTCTTATGTTATAAATAATTTGAATTGGAATAAAATGGAATTTAAACAAACTTAAAAAAAAATAAATAAAGAGAATAAGAAATTTTTGGAAATTGAGACAGGAAACTACAAAACGGAAAATACAGTTTCATGTTGTTCATATTTAAATAACTAAAATAAATAAAATACACCGAAAAAATACGTTAAGAAAAATAATTTGTTTTGAATAACTACATATTCAAATAAATATTTATTTCGCAAACAACTGAATTTTCATTTTAAATTGCCTGTACTGAAATCTCTTGGATTGAACTACAAACCGTTAACGAAAAAATTTTATGAATGTAGAAAATAAATTTTGTTTTAATAAAAAAATTTAACTTCTGCAGAATTTTCGAAGAAAGATCTCAAACTATGGTCTTTCTTCTTTAGTTTAAGAAGTTTTTCTTAAAATTTCCTATTAAAAATTTCTGGTATTATTTAAACTGTACTCTGAGTACTAAATTGAGGTCTTAGATTCTGAAGATTTTTCTATAGAAAATTTAAAAAAAAAAAAATAAGTAAATAAATAATTGTTTTATACAAAATTTTTGGGGATAAATAAACAAATTTTGACACAATTTTTAATCGAAACACCAACAAGAAAATAAAAGTGTCAATTTTGAAATTTAAGCCATTTGCTTTCCCAACTTTTATTCTAGTTTATTTTAGAACATTTTATACTTGAAACATTCAACTTAATTTTGAAAGATTTAAAACACAAGATATTGAATTTAAAAAAAAAATATATATATATTCTTTTCAACTAGAAAAGACATATGCCGACAAAGTAATAAATAATTTTAATAATACATATTAACAAAACAAAGAAAAGTAATAATAATAAACAGTCTTCTATTACTAAATAACCATTTACAAACGAAAAGAAAAAACTTACTATAGCATACAAATACAACAATAAGAACAAATTATTACAATTTCAACAAAAATACTTGCAGAAAGTACAAATCTTTCATAAAAACATACACTTACAAAGAAAATAATAATAAAATTAATTTTGAAAAATAATATCCATTTACCAATTAAATAGACTTAAATTTTCAGTTAAAACGAAAAATTACAAAATTTCTATCATGACCAACAAAAATATTAACAATTTCATCAAAACATCCCATTTACTATTTTTAAAATTTATAAAAAAAAAAAAACAATTATGGTAAAAAAAAATAATAAATAATGACAAAAAACAAATTTAGCAATTCAAAACTCAGGGATGAAGCCTCCAAAAAAAATATTTTAAATAATAAATTTCGTAAGATTTGAAAAAATTGATGCAAAATTTTTAAAAACAAAAAAGAAATATTTTGAAAATTTTTAAAACAAAAAAAATTAAAATTAATAAAATAATATTAGAAATTTAAAAATTATGCACAACATTTTTAATAACAAAAAAAAAAAAAAAAGAAAAAAATTTAAACACATTTTAAAATAAATCCTTAAATTTTATTTATTAAAAAAAAAACAAATGCTTTACCAATAAAAAGTCGATTTTGACTATATAGTTTCATACTAAATTTATAAAATTTCCATGCAATATTAAAATTAACGCAAATTTAAAAAAAAAAAATTGTTTTTAATTGTTTCTTGGTAAGGCCTCTAAATTTTAGTTTTTACTCTACAATTTTTTTTATTATAAATACATGTTACATACATATATATATATATATATTTTTATAATAAAAATTAAATATTTTCTTTTTATAAAGAATTAAATATTTTTTGTAAAGAATTTAATTTTTTTTTTATATAAAAACAAAAAATTTTTAATTTTTCCTTGATATTCTTATTTATTTTTTTTATTATAGTTACATATAAAAACATTTGAATATTTTTATTTTATTTTTATTAAAAAAAATAGTTTTTTATTATTATAACACAAATGAATTAATTTTTTTTTTCTTATAAAAAATTTAATATTTTATTTTAATTTTCCTTTGATAAGTCCATAAATTATTTATTTTTTATTTATGTATTTTTATTTAGTTATTTTTTGTTATAATTACATTTATAAAAAATAAAAATATAATTTTATAAACAATTTTAATTTTTTTATATAAAAAAATATAACATATTTAATTATTTTATTTTTCCTTAATATTTTTATTTATTTTTTTACAATAAAAAAATGTTTTTATTTTTTTTTTTATAAAATTTAAAATTTTAATTTTAATTTTAAAATTTTTAAATTTTCTCTTCTCTTAATCTTATTTTTATTAAAAAAAAAGTTTTTTTATTATAATACAAATAAATTAAAATGTTTTTTTTTTTCTTATAAAAAATTTAATATTTTATTTTAATTTTGCTTTGATAAGTCCATTAATTATTTATTTTTTATTTATTTATTTATTTCTTTTTACAATTACATATAAAACAAATTAAAAATATTTTTTTATGAAAAATTAAATATTTTTTTACAAACAATTAAATATTTTTTTATAAACAATTAAATTTTTTATATAAAAAATAAACGGTTTTAAATATTTTATGATATTATTATTCTTGATCTTCTTATTTATTTTTTTACATATAAAAAATTTTTATTTTTTTTATAAAATTTAGTTTTTTTTTTAATTTTCTCTTCTCTTAATTTTATTTTTATTTAAAATAAAACAGTTTTCTTATTATAATAACATAAAAAAAAATTAAAAATATTTATTTTTATAAAAAATAAAAATATTTTTTTTCTTGTTAAAAATTTTATATTTTATTTTAATTTTGCCTTGATAAGTCCCTTAATTATTTATTTTTTATTTTGTTTATTTTTTTTTTTGTTATAATTACACTTCAAAAAATTAAAAATATCTTTTCTTATAGAGAATTAAATATTTTTTTATAAACATTTAAATTTTTTATATAAAAAAAAAACAGTTTAAACTTTTCTATTTTTCCTTAATATTTTTATTTATTTTTTATTTTTTTATTTTTATAAAACTTAATTGTTTTTATTTAAAAAAAAAATATTTTTTTGCTTATAAAAAATTAAAAATATTTTTATTTTAATTTTGCCTTGATTTTTTATTCTCATTTCAATTTGTTATAATTACATATAAAAGAAACTAAAATATTTTTTTATAGAGAATTAAATATTTTTTTATAAAAAAATATTATATTTTTTTATATAAAAGAAAATAACAGTTTTAATTTTTCTATTTTTCCTTGATGTTTTTATTTTTTTTTTTTTTTTTCATATAAAAAATGTTTTTAATTTTTTTTTTATAAAATTTAATTGTTTTTTAATTTTCTCATCTCTTAATTTTATTTTTATGAAAAAAAAAAATGTTTTTTTTTATAATAAACTAAAAAATTCAAAAAATTTTTTTTCTTATAATAAATTTTATATTTTATTTTAATTGTGACTTGCTTGATAAGTATCTTAATCGTTTATTTTTTTTTTAATTTTTTGTTATAAAATTTTAAATATTTTTTTATAAAGAATTAAATTTGTTTTTTTTATAAAAAATTAAATTTTTTTTTATATAAAAAAAAAAGATTTTGTTTGTTATTTTTCCTTGATAAATCCTCTAAATTTTATTTTTTATTAAAATTATAATTAGATTTAAATAAAAATAAAAATATGGGTTTTATAAAATTTAATTCTTTTTTAAATTCCCCTTCTCTTAATTCTATTTTTATTTAAACAAAAAATAATTTGTTTATAACAAAGAAAATGAAAAATATTTTTTTGTTATAAAAAATTTTTTTTTATTTTTCCTTTATATAAAAAAATTGTTAATTTTTTTTTTAACTTTACTTTTATTTAATTAATAAAAAGAAAATTTTTACTGTGTTATTATTTATTTTTACAAATCTAAAAACAAAAATTCTATACTTTTTTTTATTAAAATTATTTTTTGATGTTATTACACAGGCCCACAATAATATAAATCTCTAGACTCTGGCACCAAAGCATACTTTCCAAATGTTATTTAATCTGAACTTTCGTAAAATCTCTATGTGATGGAGTAATTCTGAGTTCAGATTCGGATTAGGAAGGTATAATCAGTTCCCAGAATCTAAAAAATTCGGCCTGTGTTAGTCTTTCGAAGTTAGGAAATAACGAAAAAATATTGATATGTAATGGACTGAACTTAAGGCAAAAATAGTATTTAACAAAATAAATAAAAAATAATGTATTAAAACTAAACAAATGTGAGGTAAAATTTATAATAAAGACAAATATAAAGTTAGGCTATGAAAAAAAAAATTAAGTTTAGATTTGGAATTTGGCTTGATTAAATTTAGTATTTTTTTATTTTTTTTTTTTTTTATTTGTTTTATTTATAAACTATATTTTTTTTGTATTAATTTTAATTATTTATTTAATAACCTTAAATATTTCGTATATAAATTAACATATTAAATACTAAAATATTTTTTATAAACTAATAATTATAATAAAAAAAAAACAAATCATTAATACATAATGATTTCTTTTAAATTTTAAGTGTGATGATTGCAGTTTAAAAATGAACATAAATATTAAGTTAAACAAATAATTCTTTAAAAAAAAGCTATGGATTTTAGAAAATCCTTAAAAATCACAAAAGTAATTAATTTAAAAAACAAACAGCATATAATATTAATATTACTTTTTTCTTTTTTTGAAACTCACTTAAATATTGAATTATTGTAATATAAGAAGTATATTTAATATAAAAACAACAACAAAAATAATACTTATTATATAACTTTGTAATGATATATAAATATATTTTAATTTACCTTAAGTAAAGACACAACAAACAAATAAAACAAAATAATATTACAAACGTTTAAATTGTAACCATTTCAAATTCAATAAAGATAATAAAAATTAAAAAAAAAATACTTTATAAGTTATTTACTATTAAAAAGAAGGTAAGTCAAAGCTCATTTATATCATATTCGCAGAGCCCAGCCCTCGAAATTCGAGTGCAAATTCTAGGAAATTTTATTTTTTCATTCCATTTATTTCTTTTAATGTTCTTTTAATCTATTTAATTTATTAAAGTTATTTCATTACAAATATTTGTTGAAAAAACAGAAATAAGAGCCTAAAGGTATTTGAACCACTTTGTATGCCACCTAATTTATGCTAATTTTGAGCAATTCACAATTCAACACAGGGCGTTTGTTATTGTCATTATTGGTTACTGGCTAATATTATTTTTCAATTACCCGCAGGGCTTTTCATGTACAATTTTTGCAAACACATTAACAAATTTAATGAACAGGCGCACAGAATTGTATAACTTTATATATGTGTGTGAATTTTACTCAAAAAAATGTTCCAGACGAATTAGATTTTCGTACCGTTCGATTATCTTTTTTAAAAAGAAAACAAATCTTTATTTTAAATTTATTTATTTATTCATAACCATTGAATGAGGAGCTAAAACTGACTTTTCATTTTAAAATTAATCAACTTATATACTATAATTACAATCGTAACTTAAAAACTAATTTTGTAAAATCAGCATAAGTGAGTTTTGTTTCCGTTAGTTGTATTGGTAACAAAACAAACTTACGTATGTTCCCATTCTTGGCAAAAATGTCTACAAAAAATAAATAATCTGTTGTGTTGCATTTTCGTTATGAGAACGGAAATGCAACTTTAAATTTTGGTTTAAATTTGTCATATGTTTGCCCATTGCTTAAAATTAATTTTGACGATTTAGCATAAGTATGTTTTGTTTCCGTTAATGTTATTGGTAACAAAACAAACTTATGTATGTTCTCATTAATTTATTCTTAGGAAAAATGTCTGTAAATAAAAGAAGTATTTTGATGTATTGCATTTTCGTTGTGAGAACGGAAATGCAATTTTAATTTTTGTTTTGTGACAATTCCCGTGAATTGTGAAATTATTTAAATAATATTGGCTCGTGCCAAGGGAATAATGGGAGACATCATAACATATTTAATTAATATTGGCTCGTGCCAATAATTAGGGTTTACTAATATTACCAATTCTGTTTAAGAATTCCTCAAATTTGTCTGGGGTTTTTTTAGCATTTATATATGTAACTGACGTTTCAAATCTGTAAATGTGGTGGACAGCTAAAAAGAAATACCTTTCAAATGAGGTATGTTTGGTCAAAATCGGTTTAAAATTGTTCATCGGTTACAAGAAATCACCTTGCCTATTAATATTATAGATACTCAATACTGTGATCAAATGAATTTATGTTAAAGCTGGTAGTACTTTTTTTTAAGCTGTGCCATATTTCAATATGGGCAAGTCTCAGAAACAGTACACCAACCAAAAATTTTTGTAATTAATCGAACTTAGTTTTTTTTAATGCAATAATATAATTTTATAAATAAAAACAAAATGTATTTCGACGATCATTAATAATAAAATTATTACCAAATCCTACCCAACCTCAGATTTCATAATGTTATAAAAAGAACGTAAATATTTTAGGTATTCATTCATGGTCCGATCGAAAGTCTTATTATTCTTTCAATTGTCTTCAATTTTAGTACCAATAGTTTTTGACACTTTTAGAAAGATTGAAATTAGGTATGAAATGTCGGGTCCATGAGTTGTAGCGTGCGTCACGAAAAAAGGTTTTTTTATATTGTGAGTAGAAAGAAATATTTTTTTAAGGCGTCTATAATTTTAAATCAATATCATATCCTACTTTTAAGTAAATAGAAAATTAAAATTCTAAAATAGAAAAAAATTGGCATATTAATTTTGTAGCCTGGGTCACAATTTGGGTTCTCCCAAAAATTAACGAATTGAAATCTCAGTTACCTTCCTTCAAACTGCATACTTACGTTAAAAGAACTCAACAAAAAATACTTTCAAGACCGAAAAATATCTATTAACAAGTAAGAAAATTATAGTCGGTCTATACCATGCGTTTAGAGACTCTATCTCTTAGGTCCAAATAAGTAGGTATAGAAAATAAGCATAAACTAAACTTGAGTCGCATTGTTATTAATTTTGATCATTCAGATACGAATAAGTTGATATCAGATGATATATTTGTATAGGGAATAGGGCGAAAAGTGGACCTATTCTGACCACATTTGGTAAAGACACTTATATTTTGCAAAAACATATACAAATCAAATTTAAGATAAATCTGTGCCTGAAGGGTTTATTTTTGGACTACTGATAAATGGATGTAACAAACTTACACAAAACCAATTTGACCGAGATCTGGATGATAATTTGGATATTATGGCTATTTACGTTGATACATGGGTGTCATTTGTATGGGGACTAGGTATGAACATGAGCCGATATTCGTCCCATTGCCAATAGAAGTTTATATACCTACTAAATTTCATCAATATATGTATATTTCATATATTAATATTTTGATTACATGGACACGCAGACGGACGAACATCGCTAAATCAAATATTTTTGGTAGATTCTACGGACTTTTCTATGAAAAATGGCTTGTATTCTGGGGCCTAATATTCGCAGTATTGCCAATAGAAGCTTATATATTAAATATTATCAACATATATTCATATTTGGGACCTGTAGTTTGATTACAAGGCTTACATGGATACATAGACGGACGGACGGACGCACATCGCTAAATGAAATATTTTTGGTAGTTACAAACATCATTACAGTCATTATACCCTGACCACATAGTGGTATAGGGTATAAAAATTCTATTTCAAAGTTATCTTTATGTTCTGATGGCTGTACAAGTCAATTTAAAAACGAGTTTATTTTGAGTTGTAACCGCATTTTAGAGAAGAATTTGATGTAAGCCACTTCGAATGGATTAACTACAAATCGATTAACTCCTCTTGCTGATTATGGTTGAAATTTTCATAATATAGAAAATGGAGTTAATCGATTTGGCAAGTGAGGTATCCAAATAGAAATCTTGTTGATACGAGTACTGTTAACATTTCCAAAAGATCAGTCAATACTTACAAGATTGTGTTGCCATATTTCCGAAAAAATTTAATTTTTGGATAAATGGCAACTCTGTTTGGTAAGGCAATTATTAATTTAATATAATTAGCCATCTACAATTTTCCGATATATATCAGAAAAGGGAAGATTTAAATAAATAAAATTTTATAAATAAATTTTTAAACATCCCCGTTTTTGCAATATCTCGGAAAATAATACACCGAATTGGCTGGAAAAAATTATTATTCAGGATTTGTACGCTCTTTCAGAAAATAAGACTCAAGTTTTTGAAAATGGGGCAACTTTTTTTGATAAGGTAATTATTAATTTATTTCTGATTAAAATAACTCGATATCCACGAAACAGTAAATTTTATTCAGAATTTTCCGAAAAGTATCAGAAAAGGTAGTGCTGAAATAAATAAAATGATATAAATAGTTCTCTAAACTTCCCCGTTCTTACAATATCTCGGTAAGTACTGCACCTATTTGTAAGCTCATTCAGAAAAATATAACCTAAGTTTTTTTCGAGCATTTTTTTTTTAAATATAGCAACTATATTTGGTAAGAAAATCATTAATTTATTTCTTATTCAAAAACTCGACACCCACTAATTAAGAAGGCTAAAATTAAAAGAAAAATTATTCCTTTAACTTCCCGGTTTTTTCAATATCACCGATTTGGAAAATTTTTTTTACGAGTTTTTTAACTCTGTTTGGTAAAACAATTATTACATAATTTATTTTTGATTAAAAAAAAAGTTTAAAATTAAAATAAATATATTAAAAAAAATCATTATTTTAAATTCCTCTTCTTTGCAATATCTCATTCAAATTTTGTTCCGGGTAAATTTGTACTTTTCAAGTTTTTGAAAATATTTTGAAAATAAGGCAATTATGAAAATTTATCAAAATTTCTGGTTACTGGTTTTCGAAGGACATTAATAATTAGAAAATTTATAAATGTCTTAAAGAGCATACAAAATTATGACTATCAGTTTTTTCCAGCCAATCCCTGCAGTTTTTTCCAACCAAATCCCGAGATAAGCCTTACCAAATAGAGTTGCCATATTAAAAAAAACTTAAAAATTTTCTTGGGAAATAATTTGGATTATACTTTCTGAACGAGTAATAGTTTTTTCCAGTCAAATCCATGCAGTATTTCCCGAGATATTGTGAAATCAGGGAAGTTAACCGAAGTTTATTTTAACCTTTATTCCGTTTAGTGGATGTCGAGTTCTTTAAATCAGAAATAGACTAAAAATTGCCTTACCAAATAGAGTTGGCATATTTTCAAAAACTTGAAAGGTGCAAAATTGCTCGTAAAAAAATTTAGGTGTGATTATCTGAAAGAGCATGGAAAATCATGACTAATAGTTTTTTCCAGCCAAATCCGTTCAGTATTTTCCGAGATATGGAGAAAACGTGTAAATAAAAAGAATGATTTTAGTAACCTATACCATTATGTGGTCAGGGTATAATGACTTTGTGCTGATATTTGTAACTACCAAAAATATTTGACCTAGACCCGTCTTTTATTATAACGATCGACTCAGCATCACTTTTTGAGTCGATTTAGCGATGACCGTCCGTCTGTCCGTCTGTGTGTCCATGTTAACCTTGAAATCAAACTACTGGTCACAAATGTAAATATATTTTAAATATATGTGACCTTCTCCGAGAAAAGGGACCTAGTGTGTCAAAAAACGAGTTGTGTCAAAAACGGTGGATTCTGGTACCTAAAAGGGTGTAGAAACTTTAAATGCGTTTTTTTTTCTCAAAACCTAATTTTCACACACTAGGTCCCTTTTCTCGGAGAAGGTCACATATAGGATGGACGCTATTGAAATTTGTGAAAATCGGTTCATGTTCAGACCTAGTCCCCATACAAATGACCTCTATGAGATCGACTTAAATTGCCACAATATCCAAATTATCATATATGTAGATCTCGGTCAAATTGGCTTTGTGTATGTTTATTACATCCATTAATTAGTAATCCAACTATAAACCCTGTAGGACAATTCTTAGTCATGGCCCCCATATAAAGCTGATTCCCGATCTTCATTTAAATCTATCAAGATACAAAAATATTGCATAGATATTTCTCAAATTTGGTTTGTATATGTTTTTGAAAAAAATAAATTGTCTTACCAAATATGGTCGGGAGCGGTCCATTTTTCGATCTAGTCCCCATAGAAATATAGCATAAACTATAAAAGTTCCACTCAGATTTGGTTTATGTTTATTTTTATACCGAATTTTTTGGACCCTAGACCGATTCTCTAAACGCATGGAATATGGCATCGTATAGTCGATCCAGACTGACGACCAAATGTCATAGTCGTATGTTCCTTTATTTATTTATTCATTTATTTATACATACATATGTCTAAATGTATTTAAATGTATATATAATTTAATATTTAAAAAAAAAAATTAGTCCGTCCAGATCGACTTAAATTTTCTTGTTAAATTTTTTTTTTTTGTTAATTTTAAGTTTCCTCTTCAGTTATTTATGAAAAGAAAAATAATAATTTTTTTTACCAAACAGTGTTGCCATATATTTATCTGAAAAAATTTTAATTTTCTGTAAAAAAAAATAGATTATCAGATTATCTCTGAAAAGGTTGCAATCCCGACATATTAAAGAAACGGGAAAAATTAAATATAATTTGATGTAATGAAAATATTTGAAAGAAAAATTTATTTTACAATTGAGAAAGAAAAGTTTAATTAAATTAAAACTTGTTAAAATTTAAACTATTGGTGTGAATAAAATGTGTAGGTAAGTGGCAAATCTGTTGAGTAAATTCTAGAAACTGATGTTTTTTCTTTAGCAAAATTTCCACAGAGGCTGTTGTGTAGCAAAAATGCAGATTGTTTTGGATTTAATGGGTCTTCAGAGAATTTTATATAAAAAAACAAAACATTTTCTCAAATAAATCTAAAATGCAACTTTATTCAAACGTTGCACAGTGGCAAATGAAGTTGCAAAAATCAAAAAATTCGTGTGCGCTCACGATATTTTGAATAAACTCTTCTTATAGGAAATTGCAACCCTTCAAAAATGAGCGATTTTCAGTTTTCAAAATAATACACAATTTTTAGGCAATTTGGTCCAGTTTCAGGTAGAAGATAAAAAACTGGGTAACTACTCGTAATTTTTTTTATTTCTATTGATATATCGCACCTGTACCTTTAAATTGAGTCAACTCAAAATTTTTCAATTTTCCCTTTTTGGGAAAAAACGATACACAGTGGTCATATCTATCCACTGTAAAAATCTTACATTGATTTTTCTAGTCTTTCGCAAAAAAAATACAGTTGTAACTCTCTTTGTGTTATAAGAGCAGGTTCTTCAAAATCCACTAAAAAGATATATTTGGAGTTGTATCCAAAAAAATTGTTATTTTTGATGATCACTGAAAAAATCACAAAAACAACTACTGTTGTGTACTTATTATTCGCGATTCTTTACAATGAAATAACTTTTTTTAAATTTTATAGTAAAAATAAAAAAAAAACTTGACTCTACTGAAAATTTGTAAATTTTGAGTTGACTCACTTTAGAGGTACAGATGCGATATGTATTTATTCAGTATATTATTTTTTCTATTTTTTCATTATTATTCAACTTTGATGGAAAATACAAAAAAAAAAATTGTTATATAATTTAGAAAAATAAAAAACTTGAAAAAGAAACATAAAAAATATAAAATTGTTAAAAGTCATATTTTTTAGTTAACATAAACATGACTTATTTCATGTCGTTAACAAATTTCAACTTTGATAACCCGTACGTAAGCATCTAGAAGCTGTAGTACTTTATTCATATGGTAATTATCTATCATATGCCTTTTAACTTATTCGATTATCTCAACCGGTCGAAAAGTTATGTTTTTTTTTGCAACGAAAAAACTCAAATGGAGCCACTGTGCGACGAATCAAATTTGAACTGGAAATAAAACACGTTTCTTTGTAGTTATGTATAAGAAGTACCATCCACTTTAGTATTTCTTTTTATTGTTGATCATAATATTTAATAAAGATTAATATAATTTTTACTTGAAGAGATATTTCAAAATATTTCTTAGATATATATGAAATTGTTTTACATTTTCCTTAATAACAATATTAATTAAAGAAGCGCACAGAAATTACTTAAATATTACTTTTGCAATTAAATAAAAACAACATGAGGCGTTTTTTTTTTTTTTAAATATGTAAAGCAGAAGTTTTTTTTTTATTTTGCAAATAAAAGTATACAAAAAAACAAATTTTAAATTAGACCTTAAAGCTTCAAATACATATAAGCGAAAATAAATCAAAAATTTAATTTGTTGATTTTAACAATTGCTTAAGAATGGAAATAAATTAACATTAAAGAAGACAAGGAAAACATTTTAGTATAACAAAATAAGAATTTATAATAAATCAAAATAAATAAGCTGTATTTGTGCTGGTTTCTATCAACTTATGAAACAAATGTGATTATTTTTTAAATATTTATATATAAACATAAAATCTGTGGTTACAAGCTTTAACAGCCAAAGTCGAAAATCATGCTTTTGAGAAAAATAACTGTTTATATAAATGTAATGGGTCTTCATTACGACTTAGGTCTGTATGTTTTCGCTAATAACTTTTTAATAAACAGTGATAGAGAAATGGGGATTTTACGTAAATATAAAGCGTTTTTAGTAGAATATGATAGCATACATAACTCAAATCATTCTTAAGTCAACTTAGGCGGCTATCGCCTGTGACCACAGAAATATAATAATATAATTCAGAATTTTATTCTGATTTTTTTAATGGAATTATTTTAAAATATTAATTAAATTCCCAAAGAAAATAAATAATGTACCAGACATGAATGAGAATGTTTCATTACTAAATAATAATAATAAACTATGAGTATAAAAATATACAAAAAAAAAACTTAAAATTAAAATAATAAAAATAAAAATAAAACTAAATAACTTTTAGTGGATTTCCTGATCATCAACAGTAATTTGTTTTTACATACACTAAAACTTACACTAGAATTTATGAAATAAATAATATACATACATTCACATAATTCAATCCACTTTAACATAAATATTTTATAAAATTAAAATTAAAATTAAAAGAAAAAAGAAAATATCACATATTTTTAAATTAATAAAAATTAAAATGAATGTTTTTTTTAAATTACAATCAAAAATACTTTTCAATTATAAACTGAAATCACCATTTTGTTGTTAAAACTAATATCGTAAATAATAATCATTGTAAGATTGAAATTGAAATTTTTATAATTTGTAAATAATTTTTTTTTAATTTTTTGATTTTTAAATCATCAGTAGTGTTCATTTGTGAATAGTTGCTGCTCATTCCCATATCCAATGTTTCTAATATCTTTTAATTTGTTTTAGTCATTTGCAATGCCTTTTTTAAGAATAAAGTATTTGTCAAGCAGCAGACAATATTGTTATTTTGTTTTTGTTTGTATAAATATTTTAGTTTTGTTTTTTTTTTTAAAGGTTATAGTAATATTTGAGTTATTGCAAAAATATTTTTTATTGTAAGGTTGTAATATTTGTTATTTGAGATGTCCATTGAACCACCAGCCAACCAATTTAGAGGGGATATCCCAAGGCTGCTGATAACAGAGGTTCCCAAGAACGATTAATATCCATATATAACATAGTACATTGTTCAGCAATATCATCATCTTCATCCAATACGGTTATGGGAAATAGATCATTCTGTAATATAAGACAAAGTGACAAATATTATATAACTAGTTAATTGTAAGGCGCTTTAATCTAATAATACTTTAATTTAATATACACGGAAAATACATTTATTTATAATAATGTGAGTAAATTTGTGAATTGTTTATATTAGGGACTGAAAGCCTGAAAAAGAATGGATCAGGTTCGGGTTCGGGTAAATCAAAATAGAAAGTTCAGGTTCGCATTCGGTTCAAGGTTTAAAATATTAAAGAGAGTACAAATGTTTTATTAGTAGGAACTTTATTTATTTTTGAAATAATTTCATAATTAAACGAACTGCGAATTTAATCTAAGCCCCTTGATACAATGGCTTTTACGTTTTATGTTGCACCCCAATAATAAAATGTTTTTTCCTTTTCCCAATCTTCGATATTTATCGTGTATGTATTTCAATTTCATTTTACCGTATACCACTATGTGGTCAGGGTATAATGCACGGTGGGCTTGAACCAATTTTAACCTCGAAAGTCCCGCACTTCTGGTTTCTCACTGGTTTCCTATTTTTACATGCCTACGGAGTATTCCTGGCAAATTTCAGCAAAATCGCCTGAGGGATTTCAGAATAACCTCACTTTTTCGTTTTTTTCGCAAAAATTGTTCTGTTATTTTAAATAAAAGTCCAGTTTGAATGATTAAACGATATTATTATTAAAAGAACATAGTTATAGTAAATAATTACATCGAACAACAATAAAAATGCACAATTACAATCAAACTCAACAGCAATGAAGGCTGTTATACTCGCAAATCGCTCGGTACAACTTGTGAGCATAGTCAGGATGATCTTTGGCTACTTTGTACTTATTCCACACATGTTTGAAATCGGAATGTACTGATTCCATAGCTTGTTCACTATAAAATCCTAGTCCAGCTTGCATTTCATCACAAAAGTCAGGAACGTGAAAACAAACAGCATGAACTTTAGGCGTGATCGAAATTCCCAAATCTAAATAGGTCTGTTTGAAATTCGCGATCATTCGTTTGAAGTCAGGATCTAGTTTCATACTGAAACAAGCTTGGACGACAGTGTTGAAATCATCAAAAGCTTTCACGTACTTTAACGAACTTATACAGCAATTTGAACGGAGGAAATCGACTTTTGACAGTAATTTTTTGCACGAATTTCCGTTGAAACCAGAACTGCCATGATAAACTTCACGTGCCACACTACATTTTTGCGCCCACTGAAGAGCGTCTTGTTCGGACTCTTTCAATAAGTTGTTGTACAACGTGTTGACTACGCCAAGCATCAAATGCAGTTCTGGCGGTGGAATGATTTCCAGAAAAGTTCTGTCCTTGCTAGTATCAAAAACCGGAGGATTGATGCAATTCATAAATTTCCGCGCGTCTTGTTTCTTTTCTCCTGCTGCATGCCACTTCAAATAGTTCTCAAGAGAATTTCCCACTGTTCTGTAAAGGCCACACTTGTCCATTTCATTCTTCGAGGAGTAACACCACGTACAAGGATAAAAACCGGCGTGCGACATGATACCAACTAGGATGTTGGCGAGTTTCAGATCTGTCGCAACTGTTCCTTCGAAGTTGTTGATACCAATCGACGACCATAGTTGTACAACATTCGAATGATTTTCTTGAGTATTTGGCGCTATCGCGAGGACAAGTAGCTTATTCACTCCAGATTCTTTGAATTTTTTTGCTGCGACACCATCTTCGTACCTTTGGCGTTCAACGCGTTTCTTCTGGACTTCTTCTTCTTCGAGACCAACTGATTGAACAGATAGACATACCTTCAGAAACCCTCCACCGCCGTCGATTCCAAATTTCAGCACAAAGTCATTAATGACTTTGTGCTGATGTTTGTAACTACCAAAAATATTTAACCTACACTCATCTTTCATTATACCGATCGACTCAGAATCACTTTCTGAGTCGATTTAGCGATGTCCGTCCGTCCATCAGCGTGTCCATGTTAATCTTGTAATCAAACGACAGGTCGTACATTTTAATGAAATTTAATATCCAAATTATCAAATTATCTTGATCAAATTGGGCTTGTGTAGTAGTCCATTTATTAGTAGTCCAAAATAGAACAATTCCTAGTCATAGACCCCATATGAAACTAATTCCCGATCTTTACTTAAATCTATCAAAAAACAAAAATTTTGCACAGATTTTTCTAAAATTTGGTTTGTATGTATATGTTTTTGTAAAAAATAATATAATATGGTCAGGATCGGTCCATTTTTCGACATAGTCCCCATATAAATATAAAATCCGATATGAACTTTCAAATATCCGAAGGCATATAATTAATAACACTGGCACTCATATTTGGTTTAAGCTTATTTTCTGTATCTTAAAAGTTCGGCCTGAGAGATAGATATCTCTAAACTAAGTTATCGATCGAAGCGGTGACATTTGCCTTCGAAGAATTTGATTTACGAAATCTTTCCTTCTTTTTTAGAACTTGTTCGACCATATCTTCATCATTTTCTGAAGAAGAATATATTGATTCTCTCATAAAATTCTCTTCTCTTTCTATTTCTAAATTTGTAAAAATTTTAATTGTTTTTAAAATATTTTTTTTAACATTTAAACATCTTCGGTAACTTAAAACTGCTATCTAGATATATTGCTTCAATCGAAGGTAAATTATTAATAAAGTTTTCTCTTTTATATTTAAATATAATTCTTTTGAAAATGTGTTTTTTTATGTGTAAACAACTATACGCGCAGGGGGGTAAATTTCTATTTCACAATACAATCACAAAAACAACGTATCATGTGAGCCGTAAGACAAAATCGGTGTGACTTATGATTGTATTAGTGAAAAAATTATGATATGTAATAAATAAACTGTTTGAAAATGAAAAATGAAAAATAAAAAATTAAAAATAAAAAATAAAAAATGAAAAATAAATAATAAAAAATGAAAAATAAAAATGAAAAATAAAAATGGAAAATGAAAAATAAAATGAAAAATGAAAAATTGAAAATTAAAAACGAAAAATAAAAAATTAAAAATAAACAAGTAAGAAAACTATAGTCGGTCTAGATCGACTATACGATACCCTATACCATGCGTTTAGAGACCCTATCTCTTAGGCCCAACTAACTGGACATAGAAAATAAGCAAAAACCAAATTTGAGTGGGATTTTTATTAAGTTTTTTGGAAGCAGATATGAAAAAGTTCATATCGGATGCTATATCTATATAGGGACTTGGTCCAAAAATGGACCGATCCTGATCTTGTTTGGTAAAGTCTCTTGTATTTTGCAAAAATATATACAAACAAAATTTGAGAAGAATCAGTGCAATATTTTTGTTTTTTAATAGATTTAAGTGAAGATCGGGAAACAGCTCTATATGGGGTCAAAGGGATCATTTTTGGACTACTCATTAATGGATGTAATGAACGCATACAAACCCAATTTGAGTAAGATCTATATGACAATTTGGATCTTATGGCAATTTATGTCGATTTCATATGGGTAATTTGTATGGGGGCTAGGTCTGAACATGGACCGATTCTCACCAATTTCAATAGCGTTCATTCCATGGCCGATAAAAGCTTATGTACCAAATTTCATCAAAATACATTCATATTTGCGACCTGCAGTTTGATTACAAGCTTTACATGGACACACAGACGGACGGACGGACGGACATTGTTAAATCAGCTCAGAAAGTGATTCTGATTCGATCGGTATAATTAAGATGGGTCTAGGTCAAATATTTTTGGTTGTTACCAACAGCAGCACAAAGTCATTATACCCAAACCACATAGTGGTATAGGGTATAAAAATAGAAAATGAAAAACGAAAAATTTAAAATAAAAAATGACAAATGAAAAATGAAAAATAAAAAATGAAAAACGAAAACTGAAAAATTAAAAATAAAGAATGAAGAATAAAATATGACAAAGGAAAAATGAAAAATAAAAAATGAAAAATAAAAATGAAAAATAAAAAATGGAAATTGAAAAACAAAAAATGAAAAATAAAAAATGAAAAACAAAAAATAAAAAATGAAAAATAAATAATGAAAAATGAAAAATGAATAATGAAAAATAAAAAACGAAAAATAAAAAATGAAAAATAAAAAATAAAAAATGACAAATGAAAAATAAAAAATGAAAATTGAAAAATTAAAAATAAAAAATAAAAAATTAAAAATGAAATATGAAAAATGAGAAATTAAAAATGAAAAATTAAAAATGAAAAATAAAAAATAGAAAATGAAAAATGAAAAATAAAAAATGAAAAACGAAAAATGAAAAATTAAAAATGAAAAATAAAAAATGGAAATTGAAAAACAAAAAATGAAAAATAAAAAATGAAAAATGAAAAACGAAAAATAAAAAATTAAAAATAAATAATGAAAAATGAAAAATTAATAATGAAAAATAAAAAACGAAAAATAAAAAATGAAAAATAAAAAATTAAAAATAAAAAATGACAAATGAAAAATAAAAAATGAAATTTGAAAAATAAAAAAATAAAAAATTAAAAATGAAATATGAAAAATGAGAAATAAAAAATGAAAAATTAAAAATAAAAAATAGAAAATGAAAAATGAAAAATGAAAAATGAAAAACGAAAAACGAAAAATTAAAAATAAAAAATTAAAAATAACTTAAAAATAAAAAATGAAAAACGAAAAATGAAAAATTAAAGAATTAAAAATAAAAAATTATAAATAAAAAATGCAAAATGAAAAATTAAAAATAAAAAATGAAAAATAACAAATGAAAAATTAAATATGAAAAATGAATAACAAAAAATGAAAAATGAAAAATAAAACTGAAAGAAAAATAAAAAAATAAAAATGAAAAATAAAAAACAAAAAATTAAAAATTAAAAAATAAAAAATTTAAAACGAAAAATGAAAAATAAAAAACTAAAAATTAACCGGTTGAAATAATAAATATTTTTATATTAGCAGAGCCCCTACAGTGACACATAGATGGCGCTTTCTCTTTGATCTTAAAAAAGTTCCATGAAAAATCTTTAATTATTAGATGTTTACACATTTCCCCTGTGATCGGACTCACATGATTATTTTTTGTTTTGTAATCTTTTGTTAGCTCTGATTTAAAATTAAGCCATATTCTATAAAATTCGTTTAATTCATCTATTCTTCATGTAGTTTTAGCGTTAATTTGTTAACAGGTCCAAAAACTTCTACGAATTTTTCACATATATTCCAAATACTTATTATTCATAATTAATTCAGCATACATTAATACCAAACAAAAACTTCTGTATTCCAATAAGGCTTGAACCATGTCATAACTGGAATTCCATCTAATTTAACAGTCTAGTACGGTTTTTTTTTTCAAGTTTAGCTTATTAGCTAAAGAAAAACAAGTAAGAAAATTATAGTCGGTCTAGACCGACTATACGATACCCTATACCATACGTTTAGAGACCCTATCTCTCAGGCCCAACTAACTGGATATAGAAAATAAGCATAAACCAAATTTGAGTGGGATTTTTATTAATTTTTTCGGCTGCAGATATGAAAAAGTTCATATCGGATGCTATATCTATATGGGGACTAGGCCCAAAAATGGACCGATCCTGACCATGTTTGGTAAAGTCTCTTGTATTTTGCAAAAATATATACAAACAAAATTTGAGAAGAATCAGTGCAATATTTTCGTTTTTTGATAGATTTAAGTGAAGATCGGGAAGCAGCTCTATATGGGGCCTATGACTAAGAGTTGTCCAATAGGGATAATTTTTGGACTACTGATTAATGGATGTAATATATACATACAAACCCAATTTGACTAAGATTTGTATGATAATTTGGATCTTATGGCAATATATGTTGATTTCATAGGGGTCATTTGTATGGGGGCTAGGTCTGAACATGAACCGATTCTCACCAATTTCAATAGCGTTCATCCCATGGCCGATAAAAGATCAAATACCAAATTTCGTCAAAACATATTCATATTTGCCACCTGTAGTTTGATTACAAGCTTTACATGGACACACAGACGGACGGACGGACGGACGGACGGACGGACATCGTTAAATCGAATCAGATAGTGATTCTGATTCGATCGGTATAATTAAAGATGGGTGTAGGTCAAATATTTTTGGTTGTTACAAACAGCAGCACAAAGTCATTATACCCAAACCACATAGTGGTATAGGGTATAAATATTTGATGTTAATCTTACATGTCAAAGTTTTCATAATTTTATTTAAAGTAATGAATCAGCTATGATCATATTTTTTCGTTATCTGTTGTATTTGAATATACTGCCTGCAATTTGATATCGTAACAATCAAGAACAGTGATGATAAGATTTAAGATTTTTTATGTAGCCTCGCTTCGCTTCACACATCGTAACGAAATAAATAACTGGAAATACTTTTTGTAGAAAACTATTTTAGACGATTTTTAACTTTGCCGATTATTGTTTTTTGCGATGATTTTGATTTTGGCGATTTTTAATTTTAGAGTTTTTTGTGGTTTTTGTTATTAGCGATTTTCGGTTACGGCAATGTTTGATTTACGCGATTTTTCATTTTTGCGTTTTTTGCTCTTCACGATTTTCGGTTAAGGCAATTTTTGGCTTTCACGATTTTTCTTTCTTTTGCTATTTTTGATTTTGGCAATTTTATTTTTTTGCGAATTTTGATTTTGGCGATTTTTGATTTTAGCGATTTTTGATTTTTGATTTGATATTCGCGATTTTCGGTTTTGTCGATTTTGGATTTTGGCGATTTTTGTTTTTTGCGATTTTTGTTATTCGCGATTTTCGGTTCTGGCAATTTTTGTCTTTGGTGATTTTTGTTATTGATGATTTTCGGTTTATGTGATTTTTTACTTTAACGATTTTTGTTTTTTTTTGTGATTTTTGCTGTTGGCGATTTTTGTTTTTTGCGGTTTTTTGATTTTGACGATTTTAATGATTTTGGTGATTTTTGTTATTGGCGATTGTCGGTTTTGGCGATTTTTAATTTTGGCGATTCCGCTCATATTTTACGCGACTACACGACTACATTGGTAATTAAAGTACTTGTCAAAACTTTCAACTCTGTCATTTTCATAGCACTTCATATTTTTTTACACATGAGGTGGCACGCCCATTGATCCGATCCCTCCCAGTTTTGGGCAACTACTCACATTAATAACTCATGAACTCTGATAAATCCCAAGGCGTTTTCTATTATAGTACTCCAGTTATATGATATTAAATATTTGCTTTGGTCCTATCCCGACAATTTTTTGTCCGACTATTCCCATTAAAAACTTAGGAACTCACACATAGTCGCAAGGTTTTTGAGTCTACAGTACTCCAGATATATGTCTGACATTAAATATATGACATTAAATATTCAGCAGTTTCAATAGCGTTCGTGGCCGATTACAAGGTTTACATGGACACACAGACGGACGGACGGACGGACGGACAGACAGACGGATCGCTAAATCGACTCAGGGAGTGATTCTGAATCGATCGGTATAAAGATTGGTCTAGGTCAAATATTTTTGGTACAATTATCAGCACATAATCATTATACCCTGACCACATGGTTAGGTTAGGTTAGGTTGAAAAAGAGAAGCTATAGCTCATATCCGTTTTACCCGGATATACACTTAAGCCAGAAAGTTGGCTTGTTGTGCGCTCTACATTCTCGTGCTCATCCGGTTATCTACCCCTTATTCAACTTAGGAATTCGGTCTCGACAACAAATTTCCTGAGTTTTTTCTAGCGTATCCCCCTAAGAGCCACTAGGCCTGGTATGATACCGTTGGATAAATGTCTGACCCTTGTTCCCGCAAATGCAGGACAGTAACAAAGGTAGTGTTCTAGGGTCTCGTCATCCTCTCCACAAACTCTGCATTTGGCCGATTCCGCCTGTCCTATACGGAATAGATAGTTCAGATTGCCCAGTGAGGATGCCAATAATCCTACTCAGTTCCCTTCTACTTAGACTAAGGATTTCCTTAGTCTTCGAAGTGTTTGGAGAGCCCCATAGTATCTTCGTAGTCTTACCCACGTCAGTTTCCTCCCAAATTGAAGTATGTGAACTGGTTGTCCATTCCGAGAGTTTCAATTTGAGAGACTGGAAAGGTATTGGGTTTTCCAAATTGACTCCCTCCAGGAAAGAACCTTTCCTGGCCAGTTCGTCTGCAATCTCGTTTCCCATTATACCACTGTGTCCTGGGATCCAAACGATTTCAAGTCTGCCCCTTGTAGTGAAGTTTGCAATTTCCTCCTTACATCTGAGGACAGTCCTTGATCTACTTTTGTCCGAGGATATCGCCTTGATAGCCGCTAGACTGTCCGAAAATATTATCACGTCTCCGGGGCTTGGTATTGCCCATGCGTCAATAGATCTTATACATTCTGTTATCGCGACCACTTCGGAATGAAAGACAAGAGTTGTGGTTCGGAATGCGTAGGTATATGCCATTGGAAGGGTCTTCTCATAGAAACCTATGCCAGTCCTACCATGCAGACTAGATCCGTCTGTGTAGTAGGGTGACCCTGGAAGGTTTTGTGGAATATTTCCGTTTAACCAACTTTCCCTGTCAGGTATCCTTATACTGCAAGGTGTGTTTGTCGACACTTCCGCGATTCTATCACAGTTAAAATCCACTGTGTTGAATTCTGTTATCTGGCCCAATATTTTTTGGTGTCTGGTGATATGGTCGGTGATGTATTCCCCTGTTACCCTTAGTCGTAACATGGCCAGAGCTGCCTCATATTTAATTCTAGTCTCGATCGGGTGTATAGATAGAATCGTCTCTAAAGCCCCCGTAGATGTAGTCCATATTGCACCACTGATTCCTATGCAGCAGAGCCGTTATATCTTTTGGAATGGTTTAATATAGCATTTACTGTTCATTGATGTCCATATGACTACGGATGCGTAAGTTAGAATTGGTATAACGACGCTTGTGTATAGCCAATGCGTCATCATCGGGTTTAAAACCCATTTTGAACCTATAGCTCTTCTACAAATGGCCCATATCCGGTGAGCTTTCGCGACCCTGCTCTCAATATGCTCCTACCAAGTGAGCTTTTTGTCGAGAATCACTCCAAGGTATTTCACCGTTTGTGTGATTCTAATCGTTTTGCCCTGGAAGCGGGGTTCATCGAACCCTGACCACTTAGTGGTACTTAAAACTTAGAAATTTTTCTATAGTTTAAAATTCAGAGTTCTTAAAGGAAGCACAGCTTACATCTAAATGTAAAAAACTCAACGACCAAACAACAACAACAACAATTTACATCTACTATACACAAATTATAATATTTAGAATAACAACAACAAAAATCATATTTTTTCAAGAGATTTTTACATTTTAATTAAAATTTAGAGACCTACGGAACCGAATTAGATGAATTCAATAGCTCTGCTTACGATGTCAGTGAATCAATTTCACTAAAAATAAACAACCCAGCTGACCTATTGAGAGCGTGATCGCGATTTCCACAGATTTCGCTATATCAACCCCGCTTGTTATAAGAATCAGGAATATATATAGATATTTTTTGGGGTCCAGATTTGATTCAAATTATTACAAACGGTATGACAAACTTATATAAATACACACTCTGTACACTGGTGTGGAGGGTATAAAAAAAAATTAATACAGCCAAGCATAATTTTTTATTGACATACGATAATATTATCTTACTTACATTTTTAGCTTGCCATAATTGTTCTAGCAATCGTAAAAATCTTTGCATTTCAGTGCTGCCGGCAAAAAATATTACCAAATCATCAGAACATTCACGAACTTCTTGACACGAGAATTCCAAAATACACCACCAAGTATCATTTAAAGAGGGAATTTTAATGCCTATCATCTCTTTAATGTCAGCACAAGTTAAAATTTCCAAACCAGAATTTTTACCATAAACACTGCTCATATTCGATTGACGTTCGCGGCTAAGCTGATGTTGTTGATCATTGCTGATGTTATTGGAGGTGGTGAGATGGGTTTGTTTTGAAGTCGTATTTGTGGAAATGGATGATTGTGTAACATTACTAGCGATTGAAGATGAAGCTAAATTCGTGTTACATGTGGTGGTCGATCTTGAAAGTTGCGATAATTTGGTAGGTGTCGAATTAATCGAAGATAATGAACGTTGGGTGTTGCGTGTAGGGGTACTCATGGCGGAACTTAACTGTTTTGGTATTTGAAAGAAACAGATATGTTATTATTGAGATGTTTTTCTTTATGGATACCCTTACCAAACTTCCCGCATCTGGTAGATATTGATTTAAATCCTCTTCTTGTTTTGTTTGAGGGCTTAAAACATTTTCCTCCGGTTTGGGGATTTCTTTTTCGGCCGCAGATTTTCTTAAAGGTGCTGCGAAATCTTCTCTAAGGGTAATTAAATGATTTTGTGTAATCACCAATGTACAACCCAAAGTTTTATGTTTTTCTTGCAATTCAAAGAGCTAAAAAAAAAATATGGGATAATTCTTATTGGTAAACTGGTAAAAAGTAAAATGGAATTTCCAAAAGAAAACTAACACCACTAGCTGATTGTAATAAAGCCTGTAACCATTCAGAGGCTACATATTCATCAGGAGCCGCCAATTGTAAAAGCATTTTATTTTTCAATAGGATTTCAAAACAATGAGGACGTTGAGCTTTTACCGCCCTTCTGGCACCTTGACATTCAGCTAAAGCCATAGCCCAACTGGGAATTTTCTGTGTAGAATCATTAAACATATATAAAACACCAGCTCTGCAAGATTAAAATAAAATCTTTAAATAAGAGACTTTTTTTATCAAAGTGATTTTTTACTTTAACAAAAAATATCCAGGATTCCAGAGATGCTGTTTTGAGTTGCCCATATGTTCCTTAATGCGACGATGCATTAGGAAACCCTTAGCGTGTGGTCCCAACGGTTCTTGATCACCTGTATCACTTAAGGCCGAGCCGGGTACATTCACCACAGCATAATACATCCAAACATCATTTTTGCCAACACAAGAATTTTCTCTAACAAAATGTTGTAATGGCGCCAAATGATCCAGCGTTAGCTGGCCCACTGCCGGTAAAATAGAACCACTGCGCCTAGCACACAACTCCAAATTAGCTACCAAACCAGCAGCCGGATATGGACCGCCAGCTAAAAGAACCTGCTGCATATCTCTGTTGTTATTCGAAAGCAATACGGTATTGCCGTAAGGACCCAGCTGGAAAAAAATGTTTAATCTGTTAGTAATATATTTATATTTGTGTTCGAAAATGTACTCTTTATTTTTTTATTTTAATATATCAGCACTTAGAGGTGTCCCCTATTAATAATTAAGAGGTAGGAGGAAAGGAGTAGTATTTGTGGTTATTTGACTTAAATTTATCTATACTGTAAGTGACAGGAAAGGCTTCAGCGGGATGGTTATTCCACATACGGTTTGTGTGACTAATGAATTACCTACAGTGATTGATAAGCACCAATGCCCTCGTTTGCACATGGTCCAGAAGCTTCAAAATAGACTGTGAAGCCGCAGCCCATATATGAGAGTTGTATTTAGTTATTGGTTAGGTGGTATATATTGTAAGGAGATTTAGGAAACTTAGGCACTTGAAAGCTTTTCTCGACAATTAATAAATGTGTTTATTGCATATCTGATTCTTCAATATCTACACCACCCATGGATATAGATGACATTGATGACTCAATGGCCTGTCTATGGGTCAATAAACAACATTGGGTCTTACGAGCATTTAAATCGGCCCTATTCACTCGACCCTACTCAGAAATTGTCAAAAGGTTTTTGATTGAGTGTGTTATTCATACACTCCGGTTCACTTATTTAAAGGCACTAACAATTCCATATTCAGCAGCCTGTATCTTTTGCAATTTTTGACCGATTGCAGAATTTTAAAATGGAAATGGAAGCTAGACATCTTGAGATATAAAAAATTCATGACAAAAGTGGTTTCTGAACTAAAGAACTTTTCTTAAGCAATTTATAAAAAAAAGTCCAAAAATGTGCTATTTTTTTGGTTCACTTGAAGAAAGGCACTTTAACTAGTTTTAATGAAAAATAGTTTTTCGTGTTTTTTTAATTTATTTTACTTTATTTAAGAACTATTAGTAATGGGTACAACCCCCTTTGTTTTTAATAACTTCAAATATACGGGTTTTTTATTTAAATGGTGCGTGGTAAAGAAGAAGAAAGCATATATTTCAAAAATTCATAACTGCACTGTATTCTTAATCGGACCGGTTTCTGGCATTTCAGCCTTCATCAGCGATTTATTGAACATTTATGATAATTGTTGTGTTTTAATTGAATAGATTGTTTCTATATGAAAATTTTTTTTTCTACTTAGGGCGGCCGTGATGTTTGAACCATGAACCTTCACATACACTCGTACTTGCACTTTTTGGTCAGCGCTTTAACACACTCACCTAAAGTCAGGCCTACGAGCAGTGTGGTTAGATTCAGTTTTCGTACCATACAGTTTTACTTTGTATTAATTTCAGAAGATACAACTCTGTCCAAACAAACAATCGTTATTTTTGAATTTTGAATATTTTTTGCATTTGTACTTCTAATTTCCACTATTCTCAGTTTTCGTAAGAGTTTTCATTGACAGATAAAGAGAATTTATGTAATCCAACGAAATTTGATTCCAAGCATCCTTAATGGCCTGAATTAGTGACTGCTTGTCATCAAATTGTCTACCTCTTTCATAGACCTTACGAGATAACCAATCCCAGACATTTTCGATAATGTTTAGATCTGGCGAATAGGGTGGCCAGTCAAGAATATTAACATTTTGGCTTGCAATGAACTCCTTTACTACTCTGGCGTTGTGTATAGGGCCATTATCCTGTTGCAATATCCAAGATATGGGACCAAATAGTTCACTGAACTTCGGAAAAACCGATTCCAATAACGTTTTATAGCTTGCACCAGTCATTTTTGCATAGTACGTAATAGCACCCCACACCATAACGCCGCCCTCTTGGCTGTGATGTCGGCTCAAAAATCGCTTTTTTTTGCGCAGATCATGGAAATTATAGTTGTAGCCATCAGGCCCATCCAAATTAAACTTCTTCTCATCCGTAAATGCAACGGTCCTCCAGTCATTTACATGACCTCTTTGCTGCACATCCCAAACCATGTAGTCTCTTGCGAATTGAAGCCGCTTTTCCTTACGAGGAGCATTACGTGGCGGTTTTTTTTTTTTTGTAATTTCAGGTATTTAAGATACTCACAGCTCTTAATTACTCTGCGTACTGATGACTTGCTCGCTTGCACTCCAGCTTGAGCTCTTATTTTTGACTAAGATAAGGCAGAATTAGAAGCAATTCTAATGATTTTTCTTTTCTCATACGTAGATAATGACAATGAAACCTTTCCTTTAAAATTTTTTCCATACCACTCGGTGTCCTTGATGTAATTATCGACAACTGTTGGGCTTCGTCCAAATTTTTTAGCTATTGCGCGGTTAGAATATCCTTCAGAACGGTAAACATCGATTTAAGTTTTTTCCGATAGATTTAAAATTTTTTGTTTAGCCATTTTGACTCGTAAAATGATTAAGATGTAATAAATTGTAATAAAAAAACGCTCCTTACAAAAAATCATCGCTTACTTTAAAAATAATAAAAATAATAATAAAGTGCCTTTATTCAAGTGAACCAATAAAAATAGCACATTTTTGGACTTTTTTTTATAAATTGCTCAAATCAATTCTTTAGATCAGAAGCCACTAATGTCATGAATTTTTTATATCTCAAGATGTCTAGCTTCCATTTCCATTTTAAAATTCTGCAATCGGTTAAAAATTGCAAAAGATACAGGCTGCTGAATATGGAATTTTTAGTGCCTTTAAATAAGTGAACCGGAGTGTATATTTTTATTTATTTATTTATTTATTTATTTATTTCAAATTAGTTTCGTAATATAAAAAGCCATCCAGGCCAAAAAAATATATATTACACAGCAAATAAATAAAACCTGAGCTTCTTAACTAACCAATACATTATACCTCTAATTGGCTCCCCAGCCAAAATCTTATATGAAGCAAGTTTCAAAGAATAGTATAAAACTGTTAAATGGTCCCAGTCAGCAAAGACTCAACTCAAATTAAAAGTTAACATGTTGTATGTAACAAGTTTATAAAAATAAAAAAAAATAAAAATAAAATAAGATTAGAACATGACATTAATTTCAAAAGGGGGTTTCACTAAAAGATGCGAATTTGATATTTATATAAAAAAATATTCATTTCCATTTAGATTTGTTATATGAATAATGTAAAATATATTATGAAAACAAATTCTCAACACTAAATAAACTAATCATATTCATATGGAACCATGAATCATATTCGATAGAGCCATGATCCAAGGACAAAACCTAATATAGAAGCCCTTTTAATGAGTACCAAAAACCTCTAATAATTTTAACCGAAATACATTATTCGAATGTGAAAAAATTCGCAATTCATGAGGTAAAATATACCAGCAACGAAAAATCCTAACCACGAAAGACCTTTCATAGATAGACCGTACAATTCTTGGAATGAAAATCTGAGGATTTCTTGTAGACCGTGAAAAGAAAAATGCATTACAAAGACGAGCAGGCCTACCATTCTTCACAATCTTATGAAACAAACTCAACATACGATATTTAACGAAATCCTCAAAAGAACAACCAAGAAACCGACGAACATAGCTAGAAATATGATCAGGGGATCGGACACTATAAACAAACCTCACAATAGTATTAACAATACGTTTTAACCTCGTGACATGTATCCCAATAGTACCACTAAAAACTTCAAATCCATATAGAACTTGGGACATTAAGAGCGCATGAGCCAGCTTTCGCTTAATGTGAAAAGGTAAAAAAAACAGTAGAATAAATCCTACGCAAATTACCCCAAATTCTACAAGCCAAAGCATTAATATGGGACTCAAATGAAAGTTTACTATCCAACACGACACCTAAACATCTATGATGGCAAACAAACTCAATCTCATCATCACCCAGAAAAATATTCAGATCAAGGATAAATCGATTATTAGGACCAAACATCATAGCCTTAGTTTTAGAAGAATTGATAACTAACGAGTTATCTGAAGTCCATCGGCAAACGCGATCCAGACATAAACTGATGTTATTTTCCAAAACATCGGAAAATGTTACGATCCCCACTAAATAACAAAAAAATATCGTCAGCAAATAAGAAAGTTCTAGAGGTTCTCGAATTAGTAACAAGAGAAAGGTCATTTACATACATAATAAACAACAACGGACCCAAAACAGAACCCTGCGGTACACCGGAATGAAGCGACAACAAACCAGACCTAACACCATTAACAACGACAAACTGTGATCTACCAGCCAGATAGGATAAAATGAGCTTACATGCAGAGCCCGAGAAGCCAAATTCATCTCTAAGCTTATAAATCATTCCCACATGGTTAATGGAATTAAAGGCCTTAGAGAGGTCAAGAGAAACCAAAACACTTACATTATCATTATTAACATTCTGCCTAATAGAGTCCGTTAATCTCCCTAATCTCCCTAAGATTTGGCTTTGATCGAATGAATAGGAATGACAAATATTGCTATCGTCTGCAAAATAGTAGATAGGATTGGAAGTTTGACATAAGCCATTGAGGTACACCTGCGTTTAACTGAAACTTTTTGGACCCCATCTACAACAACAAGTATAGTGCGATCTCTGAGAAAACTCAATATAAATCAAGAGAAATCATTACCGACACCAAAAGTAATTAGTTTTGACAAGAGTGCGCTGTGCCACTCTAAAGCAAGATTCAGAAAATACACACATGAAACTCACAATGTTCTGTTCAAAAGCAGCCAACACTTATCTTTATTTTCATATCAATTATGTGCGTTTCTAAATTTTCTACGGTGCCCAACACAATCATGACTGTGTTCGTTTTAATATTTCGTTATTTACACGAACATTTTTCTATCACGTATTTTTTGTTTCGATCACACATAAACCACACATATTCGAGTGTTGCTTTATTTGAAGTTCGTGTTTGGTACGTGTACTGAAAACAAAACAGAACATGTACAATAAACAGGTTCGAGTTCAGTTATATTTTAAGTCGTGTTCTGGCTCGTGTATTAAGAAAAAACAGAACATGTACAATAAACAGGTTCGAATTCAGTTATATTTTAAGTCGTGTTCTGGCTCGTGTACTAAGAAAAAATAGAACATGTACAATAAACAGGTTCGAGTTCAGTTATATTTTAAATTCGTGTTCTGGCTCGTGTACTACGAAAAATTGAAACATCAATTCGCGATATGATACACCCCGATAAAAACGATGACAATTGTTTCAACTAAATTTATTAAAATTTTATTGACCCTTTTTTATGACTTACGTTGCAAATGTTTACAAATGTCAAATATTTTAAAATTTTATTGGCCATTTTTTTGTGATTTACGTTGAAATTATTTACAATTGCTTTTATTGACTGGTTTTTATTTTAATAAAATACTTAAGACACAAAAACTGCACACTGCACTTAAATCTTTCTTGCAGGTTTCAATCAGACATGTACATTTTTTCGTTTCGCTATTAAAAGTTGCGTATTTTTTATAGCAAAACTTATTTGTGTTATTGCTTTCCAATTTTTTTAATTTTCACAAAATATTTGCAATTAACACAATAACACAGTACACTTATAGATCACGATCTAATGAAAACTGAACCACTTTTAATGAATAAATGACGCACGCACTCGCTATTAATGCAAAATCAATTGCGTGAAATTGTAACACTTGCAAGCAATTGTAACGTGAGTCATAAAAAAGGGACAATAAAATATGAAAATATTTTTTTTGGGTTTTTTTATTGACACTCATTGTGTTTTTACGCAAAAAATCCCAAAAAATCATTGAGAAAAGGATTGTGCATTGACACTAATTGGTACGCAAATTAAGGGTGGGTGATTGTGTTTTTTATGATGCAAAATTTGTTTGCGTCTGAACCAACAAGTCTTTTATGCCGCAAAATTGGGTTTTTCGTCTGTGACACTAATTGGTTGCGAAAATAGGGGTGGGTAATGCAAAAAAACATAACAACCAACAAGTGTAAGTTTTATGATGCTAAATAGTTTTTGTGTCTTAAGTATTTTATACCCATATTTTATTAAAATAAAAACCAGTCAATAAAAACAATTGTAAATATGTAATTTCAACGTAAATCACAAAAAAATGGCCAATAAAATTTTAAAATATTTGACAATTGTAAACAATTTGCAACGTAAGTCATAAAAATTTAATAAATTTGGTTGAAACAATTGTCGTCGTTTTTATCGGGGTGTATCAGATCGCGAATTGATGTTTCAATTTTTCGCACTACACGAGCCAGAACACGAATTTAAAATATAACTGAACTCGAAACTATTTTTTGTACATGTGTTATTTTTTCTTAGTATCCGAGCCAGAACATTACTTAAAATATAACTGAACTCAAACCTGTTTATTGTACATGTTCTATTTTTTCTTAGTACACTAGCCTGAACACGACTTAAAATATAACTGAACTCGAACCTGTTTATTGTACATGTTCTGTTTTTTTTTTTCAGTACACGTACCAGAACACGAACTTCAAATAAAGCAACACTCGAATATGTGTGGTTTATGTGTGATCGAAACAAAAAGTACGTGATAGAAAAATGTTCGTGTAAATAACGAAATATTAAAACGAACACAAGTCATGATTGTGTTTGGCACCGAAGAAAATTTAAAAACAAATATAATTGATATGAAAATAAAAATATGTGTGTGTTGGTCTAAGTTATGTTTGTTTACATATATGTACGAGTTTTTTTATTCAGTGTGTGTTTTTTTCTGAACTCTGCTCTGAAGTGATTGCGTTCATGTTTGGCATTGTCGTTTTGGTCACAGAAATATTCAGACTATCAGTTATACTGTTTCTAAGGAGTTGGTGCAGGCCGTAAAAATAGAGTCGAAAAATCTTGTTCCATTTAATGAATTAATGAATAATGGTATTTCTAATGATAATAATGATAATTGTTTCGCGGCAACCACCAGAGTAAAAAAACAAGATGTTGATGAGATAAACACAGATGATTTGAAGTATGGGTACAAAGTTTACCTTGAAAATGATACAGTAAATTATGAAGAGGCTTTGTCTAGAAGGGACAACAAGGAGCATTTGAAAGCAAAACATGGGACTTGGTCGCAAAGGGAAAATTACAACGAAATTTTTGTGACTGTTGTAAAACAGACTATATTTCGAAGTTTGTTAGCCATTGCAAGTTACAAGATTATGAAAGTGCGTCACGTTGATGTTAAGACGGAGTTCCTCTACAGTAAGTGAAATTCTAATTTATATTTAAAGCAACCTAAAGCATTTATTTTGGCCAGAAAGTAAGGTCTTGTTTGTAAATTGAATCATAGTTTGTACGGACTGAAACAGTCGGCTCGCTATTGGAATCTTCGTATCAATCAAATATTAATTGATTCGGAATTCAGAATGGGAAAAGCCGAGTCCTGTCTATATGTGAGAGGTGTTGCTGATTCTATTATATACATTTGAATTTACGTGGACGATATTATTTTGGCTTCTAAATCTGATGAAAAGATCGAAAATGTTGAACATACTCTCCTAGATATACCCTATTTTGTTCGCGACTTATGGAAATCTAAAGATGTATTATATGATTGCTGTCCCACAGATTCTACATTTTAACTTAACTTGTAACTTGTAATACATTAAAATATGTAAATTTTAAGAATTAAGGGGTTTATCTAATTAGATTTAATTCTTTATTTTCATGAAGTACTTTTCAAGTTTATATAAATTTATTTGAAGCAATATTAATGATATTGAGGTATTGGGTGTTCATAATATATTTATATATACTAGCAGATTCCAGCGCTCGCAATTCGAGTGCAATTTCTAGTCAGCTTTATTTTTAAACTTAGCCAATTCACAAACCAACACTTTTATGGTTTATTATTATTGTGAATGAAGATATCAAACTCATTAACAAACACATTAACAAATTTAATAAAACACACATAGAATATGTATAATTTTATGTATGTAGCAAAATTTAAAAACCTGTAAATCTGCAAAACGGTTAAAAAGAAATACCTTTCAAATAATATACGTTTGGTCAAAGTCAGGATAAAACGATTGAACAAAACATCGGTCACAAGAAATCGCCTAGCCTATTATTATTATGGATTACGAAATAGTGAAATTGTGCTACAAATGTAAATACACTCAAACCTCGTTTTATGCGAATTTTTTATGAGAATTCGAAATTATGCGGTTTTTAATTTTTACAAGCAGATTCCAGCCCTCGAAATTCGAGTGCAAATTCTATGAAATTTAATTTTTTCATTAAATAAAGACCTTAAAGTTATGCTAATCAATTATAGCCAATTCACAAATCAAAACAAAAAGCAAACTCATTTTTATCACAAACACGTTAACAATTTTAATAAACACACACATAGCATTGTATAATTGTATGTGTGTGTTAGTAGCAACTTTAAATGCAATTTACTCAAAATAAAGGTTAAAATTTCAAAATCTGTAAATCTGCAAAACGGCTAAAAAGAAATACCTATCAAATAATATACATTTGGTCAAAATCGGGATAAAACGGTAGAACAAAACATCACTCACAAGAAATCGCCTAGCCTATTAATATTATAGACTATTTTTTTTTTGCGTCATTATTACACATTTTAATTTAAAGCATTTGGCAACATGCTGCACGTCTGCGCCGGAAATAACCTATTCTCAGCTTCGAACTTTGTGTGTGCGCTTGCAGCATTTGTTTAAAATTTAGGGGAAATCCCTTTAAGTAATAGTACATATATCGACACATGTAATTTTATTGCATTGCTAGTTCCCTACAAGAAATGAATGACTGAAACTAACACATAAACAATTTTTGTACAAACACACTTGCAGTTTTCTTCTATTTAAAAACATATGACTGTCATTGTTGCTGTTGTAGAGTTGTTTTTGTTTAGGTTTAGGAAAGGTAAGTAATTAATTAAATTAAAAAGTTCAAGCTAATTTTTGTTGTTTCTTTAGGATTCTTCAAAATATGTCAGTGAATTCGTTAGTGGCATTCTCAATTGTGGTGGCACGCCCCTCCATTATACCCTTCCACAATTTATTTTTTCCTCGCTTCTTGTGGCCTATTCCTGTTGGATCGTTAACTTAAAGATATTGCTGTAGAATCTTCACAAACTTTCAATCTAGAACTTTTATACCTCTTAGGAAACGCATTTGTGTATATGTTATATCCTGGATTTCGATTGTGAATGCTGTACCAGAAAATAATATGGTTATCTATTTGATATTATTGATGGATTTTTTATGATGTTGTAAGATAATACACAAGAAATATAATTGTGTGAAACAACGCTGACACAGTTTATTAAATCGATTTGTAATGATTCCAGTTAAGTGCGCATGGAAGACACTATAAATATATTGTTAATACATGCGCAATCACCAAATAAACTTATTAAGGTGATGCACTGACATTTTGTTAAAAATTGTAGCTAGAAACAAAGTAAATCTTCCTTGCAGCATTTTACACTAATCCTTATATCTATCTTTCAGTCTGTTGCCATAACATGGATATGGGAGTTTTTTTTAATATTTGAATGTTTTAATTTATGCCATTCTGGAATATAGTGTCTGGAATATGATGTTGATAATATGAAATTAAATTAGTTTCTTCAAAAGAACAAAGATCTCAGAATATTGAACAAATTGATTTATGGAGGTATTACCACAATATCTCACACACCGTTCTGTACAAACAAAGGTAGCAGTATTTGAATGGATACATCATTTACTCATCAATTTTCCAAATGAATTGTATCAGGTTTGGCCGAAATTGTTAATTCACAACACTCAAAAGGTAAGCTTTAATATAAATTGTTGATATATATGTATGTGTTATAATAAATTGTTTTCTTTAAGAAACTACTGATTGCACTAAGGCCCATTACCGGAAATTTCTATTGAGTTTAGGGATGTTTCGAGTGAAAAGTCAGCAAAGTTGTTTAAATATCTGTTTTAAGTTAAGCCCATTGTCCTGTTTCAACATTGTCTCAAAGTTATCACCACGTTTCGGAATTAGTGATATTGTTGTGTTTTTAATATTTAATGTTTATTTTTAATTTTGAATTTGATTTTTAATACAATAAATAAATAAAAAATAATAAGTCGTGTTTCATTATAATCCAGCGTGACCGGTCAATGATGATGTATATATCCAGCAAGTGTGACCGGTCAACGATGATGGATATATCGATCATCGTTGACCACTAAACAGCGGTAGAGTGAGCAGTTCAGATATATATTCTATGGTTTACATACTTTCATAGGTTAAGGTGCTATTACACGATGTGTTTTTTACATATGTACTGTCACTTTTTTTATCCATATGAAATTCCTCATGTCTGTCAAAATTGTCTTTTTACATACGATTCATAATTTCTGCTATCACACGTGCATATGTATTTCCGTATGACATAACCTCTAAATGTAAACAACAGCTGATTTAATTTGTGAATTTACAAAAATTTATTTTTAAAAAAAAGTTATATATTTTTTAATTGTTAATTAATATTAAACAATTTATTTTTCTTTCAATATTAATCTTTATAATTTACTCTGTTTTTCTTTCGCCACAAGCAGTGTTGTATTTTCATATGATTGTCATGCAAAAATAGAACCTGTTCTAATTGAAAAATGTACATGTGATTTTCTTCATGTATTGTACATAAACAATGTTTCATATGTATCACACGATGTGTACAACTTTTGTTGTGGTAAAATTTGACAGTACATATGTAAAAAACACATCATGTAATAGCATCTTTGGAGTAAGATGTAAAATCACATGTACACAAAAATTTCGGTCATTTTTGTCATATTGGCGTTAGTAAAATGATAGAAACTTTGTTCTACGCGATGACCGTAACTTCAGTCAGTAGTGACCGTCATACCACCGGTCAAATGACCGTCACTGTTCTTGTAGGGTTATTAATATTATAGATTTTTTTTGCGTCATTATTACACATTTTAATTTAAAGCAGTTGGCAACACTGATGCACGTCTTGGCCGGAAATAACCTATTCTCAGCTTCGAACTTTGTGTGTGCGCTTGCAGCATTTGTTTAAAATTTAGGGGAAATCCCTTTTAAGTAATAGTACATATATCAACACATGTAATTTTATTGCATCGCTAGTTTCTACGTTGTAGTGAAATACATACACACCAAGAATGATAGAGTAAAGATTACGCCATCCGAATGTTTTTCCGTAATATGACGTAACGTGTTTGTATTCTATCATTCTTGCATACATACAATATTTAAAAGTGCATTTAGAGTTTTTTATCGTAAAAGTGAACAAAGTACATATGAATAGAATATTTGCCATTTAAAAGTTGTTGTACTAAAAATATTTGATTTTTCAAATAATAACATGGACAAAAATAAATAAAATAATTTTTTTTGTTGACTTTTTATGCGATTTTGTTTGAATTATAATGTTTTGATTCGAATTTACGCGATTTTTTTTAATTCAGGAACGAATCATTAGTTTTTATATGGAACTAGTGTATCATTTTATGCCAATTCAATATATGCGGATTTTTGTGGAACGAATTAATCGCATAAAATGAGGTTTGAGTGTATATGGTTTTATTCATCTTAAATTCTTAAATTCATCTTAACAACATAATCTAATGTTAATGAGGAGGCACTAGCGATAACTTACCAGTATAACATCTAAATCTTTGTAGGCCAAAACAAATTTTGAGCATAATCGATTTCGCACCAAATCCGTAACATATAAAGTTTTATCCGTTAGCAAAACCAAAACTGGTGTCATGTAGCCCTCGCTACTATAACCCGTGTACAATTTGAAAACTTTCATCAACTGTTCCGTAACATCTCTGAGGATGGTCAAGGGTACACCCTCAAAAACATCTATAGAAATTTCACCAATACCCAATTCAAAACGTGACAAATCTCCCGGTAAATCCGAATCTAGGCTTGTTAATTCTTTGCGTGGAGAATTAATGCCAGACATTTCAATTTCCATAGCAATTTCAGCATTCAAGTCATCAATTAACTCGTAATTACGTGGTCTTGCACCCTTTACATACAAATTGCCGGCCAGCAATTTTTGTTCATTCTTCAATTTGTGCGCGAAGAAATTATTGCGTCTTATAGAGGTTTCGAGCATTTTCTTTTGGGTAACATTTCGCAAAAAACGATTTATCAACGATGTCTTAGCTGGTGGTTGTGCTGGTGGTTTTAAGAGATTATTATAATCCGCTACACTTTGGCGGTCACTGATATCGTGATAATCAACAATAACAATATCACTTTCATTTCTTTCCGTATCTGTGGTTATAGTCAGAATATCATCAAAGTCTTCACTTAAAATAGTGCTCTTAGAATCACGACCACATCCACCTCTGGCTCCCATATAACTATTAAATAAATCTGGACTGAGTGTTGCAGAATAATCGGGATGTGTTGGTACAACGGTACCATATCGAGGCGGCTGTTGTTGCTGTATGAGATTGGAACCCGAAGCACTTAAACGTTTCTTTAACGGTGATGGTAAGTGACGTGATGTTTTTTCAAAATTTGTTCGTAGTTCCGAACCAATAGCTAGACTATTATCCCTTTGGCCAGCTGCTGTTGTTGACGTTGAGCCACCACTGCCACTGGCTATGCCACTAGTTAGGGAAGTTATAGATTTTTGCATCGCTTGTGTATTAGAATTGGAAGTATTTGTATTTGTTGTTAATTCAGATATGGTAGATGATGATGTTGTTGATGGAAACTTAGAGTGTTTTGTTGGAGTACTATAAGCCAATGGTGATGAGACTGAATTTTGCTTTTTGGGAATTTTAAGAGCTGAAAGCAAATAAAGCAAAATTAGTTTTGTTTAAATATAAGAAAATGTATTATAAAGATCTACAGTGAGTGACAATACAATGGAAACTTTTAACAAAATATATTTTTAAAGACTTATACCGTCAATACTAAAAAATTGGATCATAACATTGAAAAACTATTTTATTAACTTAAAATTCGTATGTTTTATTTATTTAAAAAAGAAAAAATATTATTATAAAATAGCTCTTCATCACAAAAAAATAACAAAACTTAACTTAAAAAACCTTTAGTAACAATAATTGAACACTTCCCTCTATTTTTGGTTTCAATATTTTGTTGGGAATCTATTTATTTTTAATAGTGATTCACAACGCTGAGACATGGAGTCAATTAAAATTTTTATGATATCCATTGAAATATTTTGGCACTCTGAATTAGCTGTCTCTATATATACAGTGTTGGTCAGAACAAAAGCAACCAAAATCATTATTGACCTTTTTTGTATTTTTAAGCATGTTATTGCTGTTTCTCCAAAATCCTTTTTATCATTTCTTACTCTTTATAGCATTGCAAATAAAAAGACAAAACTAAAATTGTAAACTAAAAGAACCGTTATATTTCAGATGGACAAAACAAAAGCAACTTTATATATTATTCAATACTTAGTGAAGAATCCGTTGTTTTTTATAACTTCGCGGCATCTACGTTGGATGGATTCAATAAGGTGGTTGATAATATTGGCTGGAATGCTTTTCCACTCAGTCCAAAGCGCTTCTTTTAAAGGTTGTTTAGAAATGAAAGCCCGATTAGCTACTCACCGGTTTAAAATGCCAAATAAGTTCTCACTAGGGCAGAAATCAGGCGATTGGGCCGGCCAGTCAAGTGTTTGAACCCCATTTTCAGCGAGCCACTTTTTATTATCTTGGTAGTATGTTTCGGGTCGTTGTCGTGTTGAAATATCCAACGAAGCGGCATCTCCCACTCAGAGTGTGACATTATAACATTAGCAAGAATGTGTCTATATTTAAATCTGTCTATTAATCCGTCGATTTCGTGGAAGGGTCCAATGCCAAAACCAAAGAAGCATGCCCAAATCATAATTGACCCGCTGCCATGCTTCAAAGTTGATTTGCAGAAGCGTTAAACAAATTAAACAAATTAGATTTTGACTCGTCGCTAAATGAAACAGCTTTCCATTTTTCAGGCGTCCAGTTTTGATATTTTTGTGCAAAATGAAGCCTACAAATATTGATATACTAAGCATTTTAGCGAAATAGAATTTAAATAAATAAGTTCTACCATTTTGTCAAAAGTTGCTTAGAGAGCAGTGATTTTTTTTTTTTTGCTGGCCTGAAGCTTCGGAAACCTTCCAATGTTCGGCGACGAACAGTCCTTGAATCTATATTTAAATCTAACTCATTTAAAATAGTTTTTGATGATTTAAATGGATATTTTTGCACAATTTGTATAATGTTGTTGTTTTATGTTTTGTTTTATATTTTTTTATAAGCCGAGATATTATATATTTGTTAATATTATGCTTTTTAGCTAGTTCCATTTGACTCTTTCCATTCAAAAAATCCTTAATTATTTAATTTTTTAAGTTTTCGGAGTATTTATCACGAGCCATGACGATTTGATTTAACTTAAATTAAATTGAATTAAATTGAAAGAGAATGCAAAAATAAGCCGTTAAACTTGAAAGTAGAGACAATGCAATTTGTTCTTTCTGAAAGTTGCTTTTGTTTTGTCCAACTGAAATTGTGCCATTTTGAGTTTTTTTTGCAAAAACAATGTATATAACGGTTCTTTTAGTTTACAATTTTAGTTTTGTCTTTTTATATGTTATGCTATAAAGAGTAAGAAATGATAAAGAAGATTTTGGAGAAACAACAATAACATGCTTAAAAATAAAATAAAGGTCAATAGCGATTTTGGTTGCTTTTGTTCCTGACCAACACTGTATGTCTTGTTTGTTTTCCGTTTGTATGTCCGTATCTTTTCTATGGAATTGAGATTTGGGCTGACCATTCCAAAACACTAACTGCATTAGATTGTTAAAACTATAGAGGTGTGTTTTAGATCATTGTCATGTTGGAACATCCAGACCAGGGACTAGGGCGGGTCGATTTGTAGGGAGGCAAAAAAATCGCTCAAGTGACAAGGAAAATCATATTCTAGGGATCAAAATAAGAAACTTTGCCAAGGAACCATACCTCTAAAACGAATTCTGATGTCCCGACTTTTGACCTGTCTGTCTGCCATGGGGTAACTCCATTCCCCCTCATGCAATTGATCTGAAACTTGGCCCATAGTCTTGTTGTGACTACAGATTAATTTTAGGGTAGTCACGAATAGTCGCGAACTGATCTAAAAGTTATTTACCCTCATCCGATCGATCTTTTTGAATAACAAACATAGTCAAGACGTATGATTATTATTTATTAGCAGAGTAGAAGATACGTATACGTATGAGTGTTAATTTTAATATTAAACCAAACATAGTCAGCCCAATTCTAAACAAAAATTGTGATTTTTTTAAATGTTTGTATGGGAAACCCCCAGGGGGTTCCAGGGGGTGTGCCACTGGCATGGCTGGGTCGGCCGTCCAAAGTTAGTGGGGGTCGATTATACACTTGGACTCGATTGGGGCACTCTAAATGGGTCAAAGTGAGGCAGACAGACAGACAGGTCAAAAGTCGGGACATCAGAATTCGTTTTAGAGGTATGGTTCCTCGGGCAAAGTTTCTTATTTTGATCCTAGAATACGATTTTCCTTGTCACTTGGGCGATTTTTAAATCGACCCGCCCTACCAGGGACATATTTTCCTCCGCGTATGGATACATTACGCCATTTAGAATTTGCCTGTATCCAATATCAGTTGGAGTATTTTTAACTACATGAATTGGACCCACTCCTTGGCCCGAAAAGCAACATCATACCCTAATACTGGCACCGCCCAACTTTACAGTTTTATTTGTATATTTTGGGTCTAGTCTTTTTTCCCTTCGGTTATCCTACAAACGTTCTTCCATCATGGCCTCTTAAACTAAACTTGTACTCATCTGAAAAAAGAACAGTATTCGAATTCTGTCTTGACCAGTTCATGTATTCTTTAGCAAAATTTATGCGAGCCAGACAATTTTTCTGACATCAGTGGTTTCTTAACAGGACGATCAGCCAAGATCAGCCTCAATTGATCGTCGAGAAACAGTTCGACCACATCTTTTTAGGTAGCATTTTTTGACACTTTTTAACTATCTTCCTATTAAATTATCCTGTTTTTGCAACGTTTTACGGGGCCTGCCGCCTAAATTTTGAGTCGTCACCGTAACTCATTCAGTATATTTCTGGATAATTTTTGAAAATATGGATTTATTCATAGAATATATCTCCCAAATTTTCTCTTGCTTAAGTTCAGCAGTAAAATCATCTATTATTCTGCTTTTTAACTCTGCATAAAACTTTATCTCTGGCCATTATTTTACAATTATTTATAAGATTAAAAAATTAAAAAATACAAATTTATTTCAAAAAAATAATTGGAACAACGTCAGAAACTACAAATCTTTAAATAACAGTTAAGATTTAATGCATTTCCCTTCATACCATCTTTTATTTTTATGTTCTAATCAAGTCTGGTACAGTAGTTTCCATTGTTTTGTCATCACTAAAAAAATCCTTTTTTCGTTTATCTATTTTTTTTTATTGCATTTTTATACCCTATACCACTATGTGGTTTGGGTATAATGACTTTGTGCTGCTGTTTGTAACAACCAAAAATATTTGACCTAGACCCATCTTTAATTATACCGACCGAATCAGAATCACTTTTTGAGTTGATTTAACAATGTCCGTCCGTCCGTCCGTCCGTCTGTGTGTCCATGTAAACTTTGTAATCAAACTGCAGGTCGCAAATATGAATATATTTTGACGAAATTTGGTATACAAGCTTTTATCGGCCATGGGATGAACGCTATTGAAATTGGAGAGAATCGGTCCATGTTCAGACCTAGCCCCCATACAAATTACCCCTATGAAATCGACATAAATTGCCATAAGATCCAAATTGTCATATAGATCCTACTCAAATTGGGTTTGTGTGCGTTCATTACATCTATTAATGCGTAGTCCAAAAATGATCCCTTTGGCCCCATATAGAGCACTGATTCTTCTCAAATTTTGTTTGTATATATTTTTGCAAAATACAAGAGACTTTACCAAACATGATCAGGATCGGTCCATTTTTGGACCTAGTCCCCATATAGATATAGCATCCGATATGAACTTTTTCATATCTGAAGATAAAAAAAATTTATAAAAATCCCACTCAAATTTGGTTTTTGGTTATTTTCTATGTCCAGTTAATTGGGCCTAAGAGATAGGGTTTCTAAACGCATGGTATAGGGTATCGTATAGTCGGGCTAGACCGACTATAATTTTCTTACTTGTTTGTAATAAATTTGATATCTTTCTATAGAGAATACACCAAGGAGTGATTTCGCAAAAAAAAAATACATAATTTTAGGACTTAACTCGAAATTATTATAAAAACGAAATTGGTAAATTAAGAATTTTGCAAAATGTATATATTAAAAAAAATTGTATTACACATTTTTTTACGCTTAAATACAAAATAGAAATCAACGCTTTGATACATTTAGATATATTTACTAGTGGTGGTACAGTTTGAATAAATTTTAAAATTTTTATTGCTAATCGACATTTTATTAGCGTTAAAAATTATTAATATTCTGTGATTGGTACCTTTTAACTTATCATTATAAAATAAAAATTTGCAGCCGAGTTTAAGTTTTTAAGGCTTATGCACTAGCCCCCGAACTCATAATGAAAAGTTAGCTGCTGTTTACATGTCGCGCTCAACGAGGTTCTTACTAGTCAACCGATTAGCCTTAGTTTTCAGTTAGCATATAGTTATTCATAATCAATTTTTTGTTGTCATCTAATAGCTTTAAAAACAGCTCTGAAATTTGTAATGCCACCATATTTTTTGCATTAATGCAACCTGATGTAGTAAATATCAACTCTGTTTACATTTCAATTTGTGTGATTTCATCCTTAATTTTTTAAAATTTATATTTACAAGTGTTAAGTTCTACAAAATTATTTTAATTTGAAAATTATGTAAAAAAAATGTTTGAAAGATCCGCAAAGTAAAAAATATTTCTTTGTACTTAAAAATTATTTATATATTTTGTTTTGCTTAATTTGACAAACATCAGCTGTTTTAACACACTTAGGCAGTGTTTGAAATAATTGTTGATCTAAGTTTAGCAAACGCAGCAGCAAGTGCATTATAAATAATACTCATGCTAGATACTGCATAAGTTTTCATTATAAATACGGCCCACAGTGGACCATATTTTGAGAAGGCAGCCAAAAATCATTTTTTTTTGTTACCGATTTTAAAGTTATGTTATTCATTTGAAAGTAAATACTAGTAAACCTCGGGAGCCAAAAAATTGCGACTCTATCTCAACTATATCACAGCGAACAGGGTCTTCGAAAATGGGCTTTCTCAGTATTTTGCTAAAATTAAAAATTTCCTTGTAAATTTTTATTTTTGAATGACTGTAACTTTTTTGATTTAAAAGATTTTGAAGTCAAATAAATTTTGTTTTATTTTGTGGCTTCCATACTATTAATGTTAAAAATGTAAAATCACTGAGTCATTGCGAAATTTAAAAAAAAAAAATTTTAAAAACGGTCTAAATTTTCCGAAAATCTCCTACTTAATAGAGAATAACTCCTGCCAGTCAAAAGCAGTCAGAAAAAATCTTACACTCTTCTATAGTCCGAACCCTCCCCTATACTCGTATACCCCATTATATACCCGCCAGTTTCCGCCCGTGTGCACCAGAACAATTTTTCTGACCCAATTTCTGCAAAATTTATGAATACAAAAGTTGTCCACTATGTGGTTAGGATATATTAAGTTGGAGGTGATGTTTGTAGCTGCCAAAAATATTGGACCTTTATCCATCTTTTATTATACGGATCGACTCAAAAACACTTTCTGAGTCGATTAAACGATATCCGTCCTTCCGTCTGAGTGTTATGAATACAAAAGTTGGTCGTACCGATGCACCGCGGTGTATTTTTTTGCGTGTCGGTAGAGTTGTCAGGAGTTGTTATATACTTATAAAAAAAGGTTGAGATATAATGCGCTTAATTGTTACAGGTACATTTACATAGGTATCTTTCAAAAACATTAATAGTCTGAATTGGAGTTATATAGTTTAAATACCTGACAAAAAGGGAAACAATTTAAATAACAGGTAAATGGTAAAAAAAAAACTATTGCGACATAGCCCTTTAAGATATGAGCTTGTATGCTTCATCTTTTAAAAGGGGTTAGGGTGTTGGTTTTTATGCTTCTAAAAGTGGTATTAAAAGATAAAAATTTGTAAATGGTAAAAAAAAATTATTGCGACATAGCCCTTTAAGATATAAGAAGGTATGCTTCACCTTTTAAAAGTGGTTAGAGTGTGGGTTTTTTTATGCTTCTAAAAGTGGTAATAAAAGATAAAAATTTGTAAATGGTAAAAAAAGAACTATTGCGACATAGCCCTTTAAGATATAAGAAGATATGCTTCACCTTTTAAAAGGGGTTAGGGTGTGGGTTTTTATGCTTCTAAAAGTGATAATAAAAGATAAAAATTTTTATTTTACATAATTGCAAGAAAGAGTATTTATAATAATATTTCCACAATTATTACTCATTACAATTTGTGCAATGGCTAAGTACTGTTACAGAGATCTGGCAGATATTTATTTCCAACGAAATTATGTAGACGATGTAATTTTGCACATAGTGAGCAACGACTTATTTAAGAATTGTAAAATAGAAGACATTGAAATGCACAAAGGAAAAATTACTAATTTTGCATCGAATTTTAAAAAACGGTACATTGAATGCTCTCATAGCAAGGCAAAGATGTACAAACGTTACCAAGACTGGTTAATAAAGGAACTTATTTTTGAGAGTGCATCTACAACTGCCAACGAAAGTGGAAAAAAGGGTCGACCAGCAAAACCAATTGACGGATTTAGTGAAAGATCTCGAAGGCGCAAGCTGGAGAATATCAATGAAGAAATTTCTTAAAGAATTATTAAGGATACATTTTTGCAGCAAATTCAACCAACCCAAAATAAAAAAAAATAAAATTGAAATAATTGAAAAAATAGTAGAAGCGAGCCCAAGGCGCACAAAGAGGATTTTGAAAAGCATTCCTACACCAATTGAACATAAGGAAGAAGGGTTCGCCCTATTTTTGGATTTGAAATTGACCAAAAATCAATATAAGGAATTGCGGAAGCGAACCAATGAAAAGAATTGTGGGATTTTTCCACAGTATCGAGATTTAGTTTCTGCCAAAAAAGAATGCTTACCTTCACAATCGGCTATTAGTGTCACTTCAACATCAGCAGAAATAAAATTGCAAGATCTCCTTGAACATACGGCAGAACGATTGCTAAATACGCTTGATACTGATCATTTAAAAAAAATTGGTAATGGCAGCATTACTTTAATTTCTAAATGGGGATGTGATGGATCCTCTGGTCAGAAACAAAACAAGCAATTTAATGCCGAAAATTCATCAGATGCTAATCTTTCGTTCCATTGCGCTTAACAAAAAGGTATAGCGTCTTAGAGCCGTCAACTAGTAGAGCAACAGAAATTGATATATGGAAAAATGAAATTCCTTCTTCAACAAAGTATTGCAGACCAATAAAATTTGCATTCAAAAAGGAAATCAAAGATGTCATAACTGAAGAAGTTCAAAAAATAAAAGATCAAATTAAGGAACTTCAACCAGTAATATTTAAATTTGATGACCAAGACATTGAAGTACATTTTAAAATGTGTCTCACAATGATTGATGGAAAAGTTGCACAAGCTTTAACTGGAACAAAGTGAACGTCAAGCTGCATTATATGCCAAAAGACATCAAGTCAATTAAGCCAACCCCCTCCAGAAGACGATAGTTTTAAGGAAACCTACGAATTTGGAATGTCCCCTCTTCATGCTAGAATACGTTTCTTGGAGCATTTTCTTAAATTGGGTTATGATTTGGAATTTGGTCCGTTAGGCGAAACAGTGAGAAAAAACAAAGAAAATGAAGAAAAAAGAAAGCAAAAAAAAAAACAAATTCAACAAAAATATCAACAGCTAGGCCTTGTAATCGACCAACCAAAATAAGGAGAAGGAAACACAAATGATGGAAATACTGCAAGGAGATTTTTTTTCCGATCCGGAAACTGCAGCATCTATCACAGGTGTAGATCATGAATTAATAAGACGATTCAAAATCATATTACAAGTTCTAGCATGAAGCAGAAAGATAAATGCAAAAAAATTTGGAGAGTACGCAAATAAAACAGCTATACTTTATAATGAAAAATTCTCTTGGAGATATATGCCATCCACAGTTCATAAAATTTTGTACCATGGGGAACAAATAATTCAAAACAATATGCTACCAATAGGAGATCTATCTGAAGAAGCGCAAGAAAAAAGGAACAAAGACTACAGATTCTTTCGCGAGCACAACACAAGGAAAATGTCCAGATGTTGTACTAATGAAGACCTTATCACTATTTTGTTGTGCACTTCAGATCCATATATGTCCAACATTCGTCAAAAATGGAAAACTACCTCTATTGAATTAGACGAAGAAGCTAAACAACTTCTAGAAAATGAAAATCAAGGCTATTTAGAAGAAATTTTTACTAAAATTGGTTGATTTAAAGTACTTTTTCATTACACTAACAATAAGTTAACTTTTTTTATATAGTTAAAAAATTTTCTTGATTTAAAAATTTATATATTTTGTAAATTTATAATAAAAATTGTTATATTTCATAAATTTACGATAAAAATTGATATAGAAATATTTAAAAAGACAATAAAAAAAAAATTAACTAAAGCAAAAACATACGAGTTTTTCATTGAAACTTCTCTATCTTGAACCAATATAAGGTAACTTTTACGTTCGCTGCTTAATAAATTATATTTTAACTCGGGATCTTTAAAAAAAAAAAACAACCTTTGGCCCTTGTGCACATTAGGACTAAAAAGTTTACGGGGGCCAAAGTTTGGCATTTTCTGAAAAAATTAACTTAAAAAATTTTTAAAAATTATTAGTTGTAAAATTAACTGAAAAAATAAGACATTATATTAAAAAAAATCTTTTTTTACCTTTTAACACTTCACTTTTATACTAAAATTCAACTACAAATGAAAATGTATTTTAAACCCTAAAGGTGCGTTCAGACTACGCAAATATTTGACCAAATAAACGTAACCCCTAAATAATGTATAATTTTCCTTGTATAATTTTCATTAAGTTATACAATATATGATATAGAATATAGTTAAATATATTAAATATTACTAATGTAATAAAACATAACTTAATTTTGTCTTTTATATATCATGTAAGATTGAATAAAACTTTCATAAAATTAGGGGTTACGTTTATTTGGTCAAATATTTGCGTAGTCTGAACGCACCTTAAGTAACTTTTTTTATTTTCGGTCGAGAATTACGTTTTATAGCAAAACTTAAAGGCTAAAGTCTCACCTACCAAACAAAAAAAACCGCATATCAAAATTCCAATCCAATCAAAAGTTATAGATTTTTGACCGCCTTCTCGTCAAATGGTCCACTGTGCGGCCGTAGGATGTTCTTGTAATTTTAAAAACACCTAATTTTGAAAAGTTATTGTTGAAACTAAAAGTCATTCAAAATGTACGTTTGGTAGTACCAAACCTTTTTGAAAGTCATTAAAATCCATGGCAGTTTTTAAAAAAAATCTGTATATTCCATGTTTGATACGAACCTTTTGTAATTTTAAAAAATTTACATTGGTACCTTTTTAAAAAAATCATTAAAATTCAGTTTTGATGCCATTTAAAACAATCATTTTTAAAAAATTATGAAAATCCACGTTTGGTAACATTTATACAAAATCATATTTGGTACCTTTTAAAAATACCATTAAGGTCAACGTTTGGTAGACGTAAAAATAAAATAAAATCCACTTTTGCTACTTTAAAAAAATCAATAAAATCCCAATTTGGTACCTTTCAAAATAATTAAAATCTACGTTTGGTAATTAAAAACACTTAAAATTCACATTAGGACCTTTAAAAAATACTAAAATCCATGTTTGCTATCTTTTAAACAAAATCATAAAAAACAAGTAAAAAATTTGTAGTCGGTCTAGAACGACTTAATAAGAGGATCTTGGATCCAACTTTGCTGAGGCAAGAAATGGATATAGAAAATAAGCATTAACCAAATTTTCTGGTATTGCTCTTAATTTGTGGGGTGCAGATAAGTTCATAGCTGATGTTATTTTTATATGGGGACTGGGTAAAAAAATGGACCATATTTAGTAGTCACTTTTCGCAAAAACATGTATAAACCAAATTTGAAAAAATTATTCAATATTTTTGTTTTTTGATTGATTTAAGTGAAGATCGGGAATAAGCTTAATATGGGGACTATGACTAAAAATGATTCTATATGGGTTTATTTTTGGACTACCGATTAATGGGTATAAATATTATCGACATATATATATGATAATCTAGATCTTACGACCATTTTAGTTGTATGGGGGCTAGCTCTGAACATGCACCGATTTTCACCAATTTCAATAGCGTTTGTGCTATGATCGATAAAAGCTTATCTCTATATTAATATGTGAAGGTAAATTTTTCGACCAATTTTTAAGCAAAATGCGCACACGGAGGAGTGTGAAATTTGGCATAGTTATAGATCATATGGAGGAGAAGTGCCGAATGATAAAATTTATGTATAATAAAAATATATGTTAAATAAAATGAAATATTTCTAATAAATTATTATACAAGAGTCTAAAGGTATGCTAATCAATTTTAGCCAATTCGCAATTCATCGCCTGTGCATTTATTATTGATGGTTTCAAAAAAGAGCACATTTTAATCGTCCTGTGTTGAATTGTGAATTGCCTAAAATTGATTGGCATACGTTTAGGCTCTTATAAAATTATTTATTAACATTACCAATTTTATTTCTTCTGTGGGATCATCAAATATATATAATAAAATTTAATTAATTAATTTATTAAAAAGTTCACAATTTAATGAATTTTATTTCAATATTCATATATTTTTTATATATAGTTTAAAAAACATTGAAAGAAAAAAAATTAATAAAAAACAACTAAGAAAATTATAGTCGGTCTAGACCGACTATATGATACCCTATACCATGGTTTATAAACCCTATCTCTTCGGTCCAACTTACTGGATATATAAAATAAGCAAAAACCAAATTTGATTGGCATTGTTATTAATTTTTTTGGCTGCTGATATGAAAAAGTTCATATCGGGTGCTATATTTATATGGAGACTAGGTCAAAAAATGGACCGATCCTGACCACACTTGGTAGTCACTTATATTTTGAAAAAATATATACAAAACAAACTTGAGAAAAATCTGTGCAATATTTTTGTTTTTTTTTGATAGATTTATGACTATGACTAAGAATTCTCCAATAGGGATTATTTTTGGACCACTGATTAATGGATACAATAAACACATACAAACCTAATTTTACTAAGATGTATATGATAATTTGGATCTTATGGCAATTTATGTCGATATCATAGGGGTGATTTGCCTGGAGACTAGGTCTGAACATGGACCGATTTTCACCAATTTCAATAGCGTTCATCCTATGGCCGATAAAAGCTTATATACCAAATATCATCAAAATATATTCATATTTGCGACCTCTAGTTTGATTGCAAGGTTTAAATGGACACACAAACGGACGGACGGACGGACATCGATAAAACGACTCAGAAAGTGATTCTGAGCCGATCGGTATAATAAAAGATGGGTATAGGTCAAATATTTTTGGTAGTCACAAACAGCAGCACAAAGTCATTATACCCAAAGGTATAAGGTATAATAATATTTCCTAGAATTTGCACTCGAATTTCGAGTGCAGGGTTCTGCCAGTATATTCAATTTCATCAAAATATATTCATTTTTGCAGTTTAATTCCAGATAGGCAGGCAGACAGACAAACAGATAGACGGACGGACGGACATCGCTAAATCGACTCAGAAAGTGATTCTGAGTTTATCCGTATAATAAAAGTTGGGTCTATGTCAAATATTTTCGGTAGTAACAAACATCACCACTAACTCATTATACCCTATACGACTATGTACCAAACGTGTATTTTAATCATTATACCCTATAGCATATACCATTATGTGGTGAGGTTATACTGATTAAAATACACGTTTGGTATCTTCTAAAAATGTTGATAATTCATGTTTGGTACATTTTAGAAATGTTAATGTCTACGTTTCCACGAGTAACTTTTCGTAATTTTCACAAATCCTCCTAAAAAACAGTGTAAGTACGTTTAAAAACTCATTTAAACCGAGTACGATACCATTTATGAAAAAAAATAATTATAAAGACTTTAATATCCACGTTTAGTATTTTTAGAAAGTTGGCAAAAAATCCCTTTAGTACCTTTTAAATTTAAAATCCATGTTTGGCGCCTTATAAATCTAGATTTTAGTACCTTTAAAAGCTCATTAAAATCCGCATTTATGCTTTTTAACAATATTTTTTTTCAAAAGATTTAAAATATAAAAAAAAAACTTATTTATTCAAGTACCATCATCAATTGAAGTAAACTTACGTTTAATTAGCCGTAAATGTTTGTTAACATATTCTTTTTTTTTAAACAAAACTCCCAAGTGGTTTAAAATAAGAATAATTTTATAACGCTACGAACATAATTTTCTGTTTAACCTCTTCAGTTAACTTACCGAAATAGTTCTCTGTAGCTTGTTGCAATTGTTTAGCCTCTTCCTCTCTTTTTCGTTTATCTTCAAATTGTTTCTTGTTGACTTTCTTTGGCGAAGGTTGTTTCTCTTTGCCGGTATCTTTGAAACTACGAAAGAAATTTGAAAATGTCTTAGCTATAGGTGCCGAAATAAACGCGGAGCGTAATTGATCCGGTTCGGGTTGAGCGATTGGTGTATCTTTTTCTATTAAACTAGCAATACTGCCTTCAGAATCTTCCATATTGGTGAGATCATTGAACGAGGTTGATTCATAACAATACGAAACGCCGGTATGTTCGTACACAGTGCTCTCACAATTGATAATGAATTTATTGCGAAATTGTGTGCGCTCTGACAGTTCACAAGCAGAGGTGGCGGCTGAGTTAGCAGCTGAAGTAGCCTGAGACATTGAACTCATAAACTCATTATCAGTAGCTTCAAACTCTTGTTGTCTTTGCAATTGTGGCGTTGTTGTGTTTGAGGCTGAGGCCAATGAATTTGTGTTTGTGTTTATTTCTTTTTGTTGATTTTCATCGCTATTTTGTCGAGTAGGCGCATAAATATCATCGTCTTTATTACGCCGCAATTGTTCATCAACATTATGGACAAATTTCTTAATGGGCTGCTGTTGCTTTGAACCATCTAAACTTTTACTTAGGAAAGGTTTCTGTTTCAAAGGTGGTGATTCGGAGAGTTGTTCCGTGGTCTGATCTAATTCGGCAACACATTCTATAACTGCCTGTAAATCTTCCGAACCTTCGGGTACTCCACGTTCGGGTAGAGGCATAGTAAATATACTTTTTAATGAACCGAATATCATTTTACTACTATTATCGAGTAGTTGATTCATATCGTGCACATTAAATTTCTTCATTTTTGTGGTAAGATCTTGTTCGTGTATAATATTGGTTTGGCATTTCGATTTCTTTAAACAACTCGATTTGGGCTTTTTTTCCTTGTTCCATACCGACTTTTGTCGGGGTGGACTTTTATCAAAGTCGATATTGGGTTCTGAGTAATAGCAATTGTCACCTGGAAATATTCGAAAATTTTCAAAATTAGTGCTATTTAAAAGGAACGAAATCTGTCTGGATTTATTATCTACTTACCTATTAAGTTATTATTAGCATTTGACATGCCAATGCAATCACATGAACTACTTTTAGATTGACCATACTGCTGTTGATTATTTGAGTTCTTATCATTTTCATCAGAGTCCAAGCTAGAATTTGAGCTAGAGCAGGAACATTTATAAAGTTCTGCTTTATTTTCGGATTTTTCAACACATTTTCCTTTTTTATCTTCGGCCAGATCTTTGGGCATATATTCAAATACACCCGAGTTGTCATATTGTAAAACGGCGCTCTCATTCATATCATACACATCGGAATTGCCATAGTCGAGAACATCAGAGCAGGCATTGCGATATACTACACGACGTCGTCGTTTTGTGCCATCTTCTGTGTCAGCATCTCCCCCATCATCTTCTTGGTTATGAGACATTTCTGTAGGTTGCTGCGATTTATCACCCTCTGAACACCAAGAATAACGGCCGGCTTGACCGACTAGAGGTGCGATTTTACGAATTCCTCCTGACTTGTAGGTTATAAAGCCATGTTCAATGTGTATGTTGTCGGTGCGAGTATTTTTCAAAATATCTTCATGGAATGATACTCGCTTCTTTGGAGCTTTAGCGACATTTGGACTTTTACGAACCTTACGTCTATAGACGATATTTTCAGTCGTGTCAAATGTGGACATTTGACTACAGGTCATAGCTTCTTCCACCAATGTCGATCGAACAGCCGATAATGTTGTAATATTTGAGTTGGAATCCATGACCGTAGTTTCTTCAGCTGGTGTAACAATTAAGGGTTCTTTTTGCGCTTGTGCGACCTGTGCCGACATTTTCGTTTCCTCAAATTCAAAGCCCGTTTGTGATGTTATAGATTCTGCCATTAATTCACTAGATTCCGAATCTAACATTTGTACTCCTGAATCACTGGGAGTAGTGTCATCTATTGTACTATTCACGCTAGTAGACATTTTGTCTGTGTAATTAAGATTTGTTGTGGAATTATTTGCTGAATTGGTATGAAATTCAGTAGCCGCCATACGATTCCTTTCCAAATTAGTGGTCGCATATAGCGGTGATTCCATTACGACATCATATGTCGTCGGTGGTCTCTCCACTAACGTTTCTGTGTATTAAAGTATTATGTATTTACAAAATATGTAAGTTTAGTTTTATTTAATCGGTATGTACAAATTTAATAAAGAAAAACTTTGTAGGATCGGTAAAGGACTTTTAAGTTTTATGTTTGTATTGATTATTTGAGCCGATAAACTTTTAAGGATTTTTGTGGTGGTGTTTGTATATGAAGATTATCTTAAATTAAATAGAAAGGTATTATAATATGTCTGGTTCTGGAAATAAAAAAAAATAAAAATAAAAAATAAAAATAAAAAATAAAAATAAAAATAATTTACTGAAATTAAAAAGCATATTATATAATAAAAAGTAAAGGACATATCTATAATTGGCACAACAAGTGGGCAGATTTGGTTTTGCAATGTGATAATATTTCGTTTTAAAAAATTTGACATTTGATCCTTATTTCTCACGGTTAACCTGAAAGCGGATTTTTGCAGTAGAATTTACACTAACTTCCCGACTAGCTAGAACTTGCAGCATATACATAAGGTGAATGACAATATACTATCTAATCATTTTCTACATCAATTGATCATTATTTCTCGAGGTTAACCTGTCTAGAAATTTTTTGATTTTACTTCAATTCTGTAGTATAGACAACTTTACTATTCAAAAAAATCATATATTTCATATTTAAAAATTTTTTTTTCAGAAATTTTGTTAATAAAAATAAATATTAAATATAGATTTATAGATTTTAATAAGACACTATGATTTAGAAAAACTTATAAAGGGCGTTTTTTTGCTTGGATAGAACTTACGAAAGGGTTGGCTGTCAAACGATCTGTCATATTGCGCTCACTTTTTTACATTTATGATCAATATATTCTGGCAAGTCATCATGAATAGATTCACGCTTGAATAACGCTATCAAATTATCCAAATTTACTTTGAAAATCAGTAATCGATTCGTGCAACTTATAGACGACTTCGAGCATTTATGGTGCACATAATCGTCCATCTGAGCATGCCATCCTCTCTCCATACTCTTTAAATAATGCAATAACACCAACACGTCGAAGGAATGTGCGTAATAAAGAGAATATATTGCCGAAGTAAACGAAAGTGTAGAAGATACAAATTTATCGATTCGTCGTCGGTTGCAGGAATTGGAGGCTCTGTCCGTCCACTATGTGGAAAAATTTGCGCAAAAATCTTGGCCTACACCCGTATAAGATCTAGCTGGTGCAGATCTTAGAGCCACGAGACCATCATATGCGTCATTCTTTCGCCGATTGGGCCCAAAAGTAGTTGGAAACTGACCCGTTGTTTTATCCCAAACATTTTGGTCAGCAGTGAGGCTAATTTTTGGCTTAAAGAGTTTGTTATTAAACAAAATTGCTGCATATGGAGTGAGACCAATACACAACAGACCCTACAGGCTCCATTACATCCAGAAAAAAAACCCGTTTGGTGCGGTTTACACGCTGGTGGCATCATCAGACCTTATTTTTTCAACAATTAAGCCGGAGATCGTTACCGCACCATGATAAATAATTTTTTGTTTGTAAAATTATTTTATACATGTCATACGGCGCCCGCAACCATCGACTTATTTTTTGATAAGTTGATTTCGAGTAATGGATCTGTCAATTGGCATCCAAGGTCATGCGATTTAACACTTTTCGATTATTTCCTGTGGTGCTAAGTAAAATCACTCGTTTATGCTGATAAACCAGCAATAATCGACGCCTTGGAGGCAAATTTTGTTCGTGTTATTCGTGACATATAAAAAAGTGGGCCAAAATTGGACGTCCAGAATGTGGTTCCTCAAAAACAGCCGTTGTGGTCATATCCCGAAATCATTTTCAAATGTTAATGCCATGTATTGATCTTTCGACTAAAATAATTTTTTCATCAAAATTTAAATTTTTGTGTTATTTTTTACAATTTCAGTTTCTATTGGGCTTAAAAACACCTTTTACAAAAATATTCAAATTTAAAAGATTTATATTAATTACAACCTATACTAGTATGTGGTGAGGGTATAATGAGCTTGCAATTATCAAAAATATTTTACCTAGACCCACTTTTTTTATTGCAATGATTTAGCAATGTCTGTTCGTCCGTCTGGCTGATTGTGTGTCCATGTAAACCTTATAATCAAATATAAATAAATATATGTATGTACATATGTAGGTATTTTGATTTAATTTGGTACATAAGTTTTTATCGGTCATAAGACGATTGTTATTGAAATTGGTGGAAATTGGACCATGTTCAGACCTAGCACCCATATAAAAACCCCCTGTGAGATAGTCTTAACTTCCCATAAGATCCAGATTATCATATAGATATCGGTCAAATTGGGTTTACGTGTGTTTATTATACACATAAATAAACCCTGTATGATAATTTTTAGTCTTAGTTCCTATATAAAGCTGTATATCCTTCTCAAATTGGGTTAGTATAAGTTTCTGATAAATATGGTAATGATCGGTCTATTTGTTTTTTTTTTTTTTTTTTAATAATGTTGTTTATTAAAAATTTATTTCAGAGGAAAAGTTCATTTTGGAAAACCTCTGATTTAATATAAAAGAATTTGATATGAACTTTTCAATATCTGCAGGGCACAAATTAATAGCAATACCACTCAAAATTGGTTTATTCATATTTTCCACCAATTCTTACTATAAAGGGTATCGTATAGTCGGTCCAGACCAATTATAATTTGCTTAGTCTTAATTTGTTTGTTTTTTCAATTTAAAATAAAAGATCAATGCTACAAACAATATTAGTCATACAGATATACATATGTATGTATATACAATACAACTGCGTTTTTTACAAAAAAATTTTAACAAAATAACGTCATCATTGCTAAAAAAAATATACGACTTCATTGCTCGGATTTATATAAACACTTTTAAAAATCTGTTTTTATATAAAATAAAAATAAAAGGCGAAATGAAAAATCAATATATATAGAATATATATAGTTTTCATTTTTTATACAATTTATAACAAAGAATGGTACACCGGCCAAGTGTACAAAACGAAAAAAAAAACATCAATGCAAAAAACGAAAATCACAATACTAAACCCAAGAAAAACACACTGATCACCACCACCCCCGTTCCCCACCACTCATCAATTAATTTCAGTATCTCCTCTTAATAATAGAATATACAAAAAAAACAACACACATTCCCTTAAACCTTCTCAACATTTAACTTTACACAATGTTTGTTGATGGTTGGGTGATTATTGTATTAAACTAACACTATTGCAACCTAACTGCCACCCACTTTTTCACAGAGTACAAAGCAAAATGAAAATTGATTTTTACTAAGAAAATATGAATGAACAATTTTTTTAGTTTACAAATTTTACGTTATAAATTCGCAATACCTTCAATTTGTTGTGGAAAATCCATTTTATTAACGATAAATATCTGTTATTTGCACTTTTTTCTTAATATTTTATATTATTTTTAATTAAATTTTACATTTTTCTTCACCACAAAAAATTTTTCTTTCATTAATGGAGTAGAGGCTGCTACTAAAAAATAAAAAATAAAATTTGCTTCTCAATTTGCACAAAAATTTTATATGTCTTAGCTCTCCTCCGTTTTTCAGAGTTGTGTATAGATAGTAGTATAAATAGCGTCGCTAGTAGCATGCGAGTCGCTTATAATACAATTCAATGAATTTCTAGCGCCCGAGGATTAGACACGGTTTTGAGTTTGTGCTAGAAATTTCTAATGTGTTTGTTGTAAAAAGCGGCTCTCGCAAGCGCTAGCACAGTGTTATATTTAAATTTATTATAATGTCACAAATGTAAACAGTTGTAGTAAAATGTACTATATTTTGTTTTTGATGTGTTAGTACTTTTTTAAAGCAACTGTCTGTATTAGCAACATATGATTCGAAATAAAAACCATGGTTGCATTTGCTGAACAATAATTTCCTGTTTTTAACGAATGCATACTTTTTAAATTTAAGATTTAAATAATTAATTTTTTCAAAAAATATATGAACTCGATAAAATAAATAAATATAAAAAAAGCAAAAAAAAAACTGTAGTTAGTGTTTATATCGATATATTTTCAGATTGAAGGACAATTTTGTTTAACAATACCACTTAAATAATTACTGTGAATTTGTTTCGAAAATGTTCTTAATTGTTTATTAATTTCTATATTAATAAAATGTTAACAAATGTACATTTTATAAACAATAGTATAATTAAAATTAATAAATAAATGTTTGACTTAAGTATATGACATTGACCAGCTGTTTAACGGCTGATTCTTTGTTTTTGTTGATTTCTTAATATAGTTTGCAAATATATTTGTACAATTGTCTCATCAAAATATATTTCAAATGTAAGTGTCAACCTAAAGAAATGTTAAAAAAAGAAACCTTAGAAATCAAATTAAAATATACCTTGATAGAAAATAAACGTAAAAAAGTAGTGTTTAAATTTTAAATAGATAAAAAAAATACATAAATACAAAAAAATCAACAAAAATAAAGCATTTAAATTAATAATAATACAAATTGTAAATAAGAATCTAGTTTAAAAAACTTAAACAAAAAACATAAATAAAAAAGTTAATATAAAGAAAATTATATAAATATTTTATAACCTATTTTTAAAAAAATCAACAAACAAGAAATTTTCGGCGTCTACCAAATATTTAAGAAAATCATTTTTAAATATTTTTCAAAATGTTATTAATTTCAAATCAATTATCGCAACACAAATATCTTATCATTATAACACTATATTTTTATTTTATATTTGAAAAATCAATATTGCTGTGCAATTGTGTTCATGGTTACAGGTATGGTGGTAATATGTCTTTAATTTTTTTCAATATTTTCTTATATTAAAAAACACTTATTGTGTCAATTTTTGGTTATTGCCAATATTTTATATTGCACGGGCTTAAAAATATCAAAAGTTTTTTTTGTTGTCAGTCATTTGTCATAATGAAGACTTGCGTTTGTGTGTAGTGCAATATTGCGTCAGTTCGTTTCTTTTTTAAGCTGTCATGTCATTCTGGTTTTGTTTTGTTATACAAGGCTTTACGAGTACGCATTAAAAATGAAATGTTAAAGCAAAATATAGGGAAATCAGTCAATGAAAAGTCTACCACCATTCGAGCATAAAACATGTGCTTAATAATATAATTTATGAAAAAGAAGACGACCTTATGCTTTATGAATCAAAAAAATTATTCTATATTAGAGTATGTAAATGTCAGGCTGTTATAATTTTTTTTTTAATTTTTTATATAAATTTAAAATTTTATAAGTTATCTTTACGAAAAATAAATTTTTTCTTTGGAATTGATAAATTTTAAAAATCATGTCCTCGCTGGCCAGATTATTCAAATCAAATATTTTCAAATATCCAATAGACGTACAGATAGAAGGACAGACAGACAAATCAAATATTTTCAAATATCCAATAGACGTACAGATTGAAGGACAGACAGACAGATAGTGATTTTGAATTTAACTAATTAGAACGAGACGTTTTTTCCAATAAAAACTTTTAGTCGTGTTCAATAGTTTAAGTCTATTGATAAGACTTTTATCTTTCTCTGACTTCAATTTTAACATCCATGTTTTAGTTGAAACAACTTTAATTTTTTGGCATCAGTAGTTTTTTTTTGGAAATCACCTCTGATTTTGACATTTGTATTTCAATTTAAACGTTAGAAAAAGTTGAAAGTATGAAAAAATGACTAAAATCGAAAAAAAAAGATTTTAAAAATATTATCTAACTGGGAATTTAAAGTTTCCAATGTTTAAAATGTATTATTTATTTATTACTCATTATTAAAAGAAATATTTTTAACAAAGATTTTTAGTTCATTTTGTTATTTTAAGATGTTGACACAATTATGAAAATGACAGCTCTTATTCAAGAATTTAGTTCAATTTGTTCATAAATTAAATATACTAATTTAAACGCTGTTACGAATAAAAAATTGTTATTCAATGGATATGCAGTGTCTAAATTTTGCTTATGAATACGGCTATTGGTGTTTATTATTTTATTTGATTTGATTTTTTCAGAAATAATACCGAAAGTGCAGAACTCGTATCCCATTACGAGTCCAGTTTATCATTGCCCGACATTTTACCAACACCTTCAAAAAGTTATGATAAAAATCGAGCACCCAAACTATTGGGACAACCGACAGTGGTGTATTTTCATGTTACCGTTTTATCGTTGGATTCAATTAACGAGGAATCAATGGTATTATTTTAATTAATTTTTTTTTAGTTATTTAATTTTTTTAATAACCAACTTTTCTAGACCTATGTTACAGATATATTTTTAGCACAAAGTTGGCGTGATCCACGTTTACGTTTACCTGAAAATATGAGTGAAGAATATCGTATACTTGATGTAGACTGGCTGCACAGTATTTGGCGGCCAGATTGTTTTTTCAAAAATGCCAAAAAGGTGACATTTCACGAAATGAGCATACCAAATCATTATTTATGGTTATATCACGATAAGACTCTATTGTATATGTCAAAGTAAGTTTTTGTTAAATGTGTTTAAGATAAAAACATTTAAAGTGATTCGTAAATTTCAGATTAACATTGGTTTTATCTTGTGCCATGAAATTTGAATCCTATCCACATGATACACAAATATGTTCGATGATGATTGAAAGTTGTATGTTTGAAACTAAAATATATAAGTATGTATATGTTATGTCTGCAATTTTTTCTCTCCAATTTTAGTATCTCATACGGTTCAAGATTTGGTATTTATTTGGAATATGACAGATCCTTTGGTAGTGAATAGCGAAATTGAATTGCCACAATTAGACATATCAAATAACTATACCACAGATTGTACTATAGAATATTCAACAGGTAATAGAATCAAATATTTTCCTTCGCTAACACAACACAAAAGACTTAAGAAACAAACCTGTTATATTTTTATTTATATTAAAAATCGGGCTTGTGTCTTAAGTCTTCTAAAAAATGTTTTCGACTTTTCTCCTGTTTCCAGGTAATTTTACCTGTCTAGCTATAGTTTTTAATTTACGCCGCCGTTTGGGCTATCATCTTTTTCATACTTATATACCATCAGCTTTAATTGTTGTCATGTCTTGGATTTCATTTTGGATTAAACCTGAAGCTATACCTGCCCGTGTTACGCTGGGTGTAACATCGCTTTTAACATTGGCCACACAAAATACACAGTCCCAACAATCACTGCCACCCGTGTCCTATGTTAAAGCTATCGATGTTTGGATGTCTTCTTGTTCGGTATTTGTCTTTTTATCTCTAATGGAATTTGCTGTTGTCAACAATTATATGGGGCCGGTGGCCACGAAAGCAATGAAGGGCTATTCAGACGAAAATATTAATGAAATGGATGATATGAAAGTAAGTTTAGATTAAAAATATATAAAATCCATATATAGATGAAGTCATATAATATAATCATTATATAAATTATATAGAAGAATGATTATCAGTATATTTAAAAAAAAAAATTCCGGAATCATATATTTTATTTGAAAAAAAAAATGCAATTTCTATAGAAATGTTTTTAGGAAAAACATCCCGAAATTAATTTTTGGAAATTTGGAGTATCATAAATAAATTTGGAAATGAAAATTATATTTCTCTGGAACCTCCAAAAATATCAAAAAGTAAAAAAGGAAACTGGAAAAAAAGAATTGTATATTACTTCAACTTTGGATAAGAATCGGTTTTTAGATTTACCCGACAACACATCTACAGCAGAATATAGGAAATTAAATATATACTATCCTGTGGTTGATAACATATTATCCAATTTAGAGTACAGTTTTGCAGATTTCCATTTGCAGAAAATCTGTCACTGCATTCATCAGATTAGTTTAAGAAGAATAAACAGAATTCATTGATAATTATCAATGAATTTCACTTCGTATGATTCTCAGAAGATACAGCGCCCACAAACATACCAAATGTTATTTTAAAATTTTAAAATTATTTATGCAATATATCTCTAATATTCTCGGTTTCGTAAGAGTTGCCATATGTGATGTATGATTTGTACATTCAGCACATTGCACTTTTTACATATGTTAGAGATGTTACCATGAAGTAAATTTTAATAGTTCTTCTTTAATTTCAAAGTTAGAAAAAATATTATTTTAAAATTACGGGATTTTGGATCCCGGATGTGAGATTTGTCAAAAAAAATTCCGACTATAATTTTCTTACTTGTTTTTATTTAATTTTTATTTTTTTAAGTATAATTTAATAATAAAACAAAAGAAAAACATCAGCACAAAGTCATTATACCCTGACCACATAGTGGTATAGGGTATAATTATAGTCGGTCTAGCTCGACTATACGATACCCTATACAATTCGTTTAGAGACCCTATCTCTTAGGTCCAACTAAGTAGAGCATAAACCAAATTTCAGTGGCATTGTTATTAATGGACCGATCCTGAATATATTTGGTAAGATCACTTATTTTTGCAAAAACATAGACAAACCAAATTTGAGAAATATTTGTGCAATATTTTTGTTTTTTGATAGATTTAAGTGAAGATCGGGAATCAGCTTCATATGGGGGCTATGACTAAGAATTTTCCTATAGGTTTTACTTTTGGACTACTGATAAATGGATGTAATTTCCATACACAAACCCTATTTGACACATCTATATGATAATTTGTATATTATGGCAATTTAAATCGATCTCATATGGGTCATTTGTATGGGGACTAGATCTGAACATGAACCGATTTTCACCAATTTCATTACAATTCATCCTATGGCCGATAGAAGCTTATAAACTAAATTTCATCAAAATATATTCATATTTGCGGCAGTAGTTTGATTACAAGTTTTACATTGACACACAGACGGACAGACGGACATCGCCAAATCGACTCAGAAAGTGATTCTGAGTTGATCGGTGTAATAAAAGATGGGTCTAGGTCAAATATTTTTGGTAGTTACAAACATCACTATGTGGTCAGGGTATAGTAAAAATTATATTAAAGGTCGACATTATATACGAGCTTACTTAAATTAAGAGATCGCGACCTTAATTAAATTTAAACTTTAAAAAATTATGAAAATATAATATATTAAAAGTTTAAAAGAATATCAAAATTATATGATAATAATAATTACTAAGTAAACATTAAAAAATTTTATTTTTGGAAAATTAAAAAGCAACTGGCAGATTCCAGCCCTCGAAATTCAGGTGCAAATTCTAGGATATTATATTTTTTCATTAATAAAGACCCTAAAGGTATGCTAATCAATTATAGCCAATTCACAAATCACCACAAAAAACAAACTCATTTTTATTACAAACACATTAACAAATTTAATAAACACACTCATAGCATTGTATAATTTTATGTCTGTGTTAGTAGCAAATTTAAATACAATTTACTCAAAACAAAGGAAAAAATTTAAAAATCTGTAAATCTGCAAAACGGCTAAAAAGAAATACCTTTCAAATAATATACGTTTGGTCAAAATCGGGATAAAACGGTAGAACGAAACATCGGTCACAAGAAATCGCATAGCCTATTAATATTATAGATATATATAAAAATTTTAAATTTAAAACTTAGGACCGTGAGAAGTTTGAAACTGCATCTATATCATATAGACTCGTATTTGGACTTTTTATGCATGTGCCTAATCGCTCTCACTTATAGTTAAAGCATCAGTTTTTATACTGTACGGTTTTCTGTGTAATATTCTTTAAAAAAAATTACAAAACTAATAAAAACATGACAATCGTTGTATTTCTATTTTTAGAATCCCGCAGATTTTTCTCCCGAGAATTACGAATTTTCTAATTTGGTTTGAGATGGGTGTTAAATGCAAATAAATAAAAAGGGAAAACTCCTAAGGGTTTTTTTCATAATGAAAGGGGAACGATAAAAGGGTAAAAAAATCCGCGAAAATATTATTTAGAATTGGACTGAATAAGTCCGAATATTTATTAATTTATTTACACTAATTTCCACTTTTCTCACTTTCATACGAGAATAGTTAAATATTGAATTAAAAAGTAACAAAACTAACAAAAACAAGTAAGAAAATTATAGTCGGTCTAGACCGACTATATGATACCCTATACCATGGTTTAGAGACCCTATCTTTCGGTCCAACTACTTCGATATAGAAAATAAGCATAAACCAAATTTGAGTGGGATTTTTATTAATTTTTTTGGCTGCAGATATGAAAAAGTTCATATCGGATGCTATATCTATAAAGGGACTAGGTCCAAAAATGGACCGATCCTGATCATGTTTGGTAAAGTCTCTTGTATTTTGCAAAAATATGTACAAACAAAATTTGAGAATAATCAGTGCAATATTTTTGTTTTTTAATAGATTTAAGTGAAGATCGGGAAGCAGCTCTATATGGGGTCAAAGGGATCATTTTTGGACTACTCATTAGTGGATGTAATGAACGCATACAAACCCAATTTGAGTAAGATCTATATGACAATTTGGATCTTATGGCAATTTATGTCGATTTCATATGGGTAATTTGTATGGGGGCTAGGTCTGAACATGGACCGATTCTCACCAATTTCAATAGCGTTCATCCCATGGCCGATAAAAGCTTATATACCAAATTTCATCAAAATATATTCATATTTGCGACCTGCAGTTTGATTACAAGCTTTACATGGACACACAGACGGACGGACATTGTTAAATCAACTCAGAAAGTGATTCTGATTCGATCGGTATAATTAAAGATGGGTCTAGGTCAAATATTTTTGGTTGTTACAAACAGCAGCACAAAGTCATTATACCCAAACCACATAGTGGTATAGGGTATAATAATAAAAATATAACAATATAAATAAAATATAAGAAATAAATTAAAAAATAAATATAAAAGAAATAAAAATAAATAAATAAAATTTTTTAATACTTTAAATAGATAAAAAAAAAATATTTACAATTAAACTGTAATATTTAGATAAGTTGTGTTTAAATGTTAAATTCTTGTTTTTATATGTTTTTATGGGTTTTCTGTACCTTTATGTTTCACGGCAAATGCAAAAACTATAGTTTAATGTAAAAACGATCCCTTGATAGTGTAGACAAAAAATCTACGAAACGTCGGGAAAACGGAAATTAAAATGCAATTTTAAATACTTTAAAAAATCGGGTCTTATTAGCTTAAAAAAAAATAAAACGAAGAAAGAAAATAACTGGCAAAATAATATAAATAAAAGGGTTTATTTTATTTTTATATATACATTTTTTTCAAAAATTAAAAAATATTTTGTAAAACTTGAAGGAACATTAATTAGTTGAAAAATTAAATAATTAAAATTTTGTTTTTTTTTTTTAATTTTCTTTTTAATATATTATAATATTGGAGAATAAATGTTTTTAGTTAGAAATCCGCAAAAAAAAATTAAATTCCATTAAATTTTTCAATTTATTTGTCTCACATATTTTTTGGCAGTGATTGGTTTTTATATTTGTTTGAAAAATAAAAAATAAAAAATTACTTTTATTTCTACTCGAAAAAATAAAAATCAAAATTATAAAAGGCAAAACATTTTCTAACTAGTTCACAAGGATCAAAACATAACTTATATTTATTTTTTATTTCTCGAAAAAATTAAAAATGAAATATTATAAAAAAAGAAACAAAGCATTTTGTGAAAAAAGGGTCAGAAGGGTCAAAACTGTATACTTCATTCAATTCTCTGACATTTACGTCTATATGTTGTTTCTTTTTTAATTTCAAAATAACGTTATTTTCTATCCCTGTTTTTTAATTGAGTTTTGAAACATTAAAGAAAATAAAAAAAAATTGTTTGATAGTTCAAAAAACATTTTTGAAAAATTAAAAATATATTTTTTAGCTAGTTCTTTTTTGTTATTTATTTTTTTCTTCTTTAGTTTAGATAATTGTATAAGGTTAACAAAGTTTACAGTTCATATTTTTTTTAATATGAAATATGTAAACAAAGGTTCTACGATTTTCAAAATTTGTTTAATTTAATTTTTTTTTTTACAAGATGTTTTATTAAGTAAAAATAATCAAACTTATTTGTATTTATTTTATTTCGTTACAGAATTATCATCGCGAATCAATAATAGAACCACAATACGATACATGTTGTCAAGGTCATGCTACAGCGATAGCGATAGATAAATTTTCTCGTTTCTTTTTTCCATTTTCATTTTTTATACTAAACATTGTATACTGGACAACATATTATTTTTAAGAAAATTTGTAAAAACAATCATCCTTTTTGCTAATAAAAAGAAACACACACATTTGTTTTAAAAATGTTTTTAAAAAGAAACGAAAGAAAAAAATTTTTACATTTAATAGAAACGTTTTGTTTTTTTTTTTAATTTTTTATTTGTTTTTAATTAACTATATTCAGGATATAATAGTAAAAAATAAAAGACTTCTACTTAAAGGAAACTAAAAACGATAAATGATATAAAGATATATTTCTTTAACCGATTCTTTGGCATAACATCGAGTATAAAGTTTTTTTTTTTTTTTGTAAAAAAAAACGGAAAAAAATTAACAAATATAAAGAAAATACATTTTAATTATAAATATATTTATATGTTTTTTTTATAGGTTAATAAAACATTTTTGTTTTCTATTCAGTTTGTAAGGGGGAGTTAATCACATTTAAAGACATGGTAGATTTATTTGTAATATATTCATGGTATTTAAAAAAAATCATTTAATATATATTAAACTTATATGTTTATAACAAATGGTAATTTGCACAAAAAAAGGGGTGGATTTAAGGAATATAGGGGTCTGCTGTATTAAACTAGTTTAAATAATATCAATTAGAAAATTTTTTTAGTATAATGTGGAAGTTTTAGGAAATACTATAATGAAAAACAATTCTAATAAAAACATAAAACAATTTGTTTATAATATAAATACATATATTGCATATTGCAACTGAAATGCTTCGTTCTCTTTTCTAAATTATATACATAGAAATTATTTGTTAAACAAAATTTGCATAGAATTTACCTTAAACAAAACAAACTCATAAGTAAATACTTGGCTACTTTATATTTTAACTAGTCAAGACAAATTTGTTAAGCGTATTTTTTCTTCACAATTTATTGTAAGCAAGCTTGAATTTTTTCAATCCATTCTTGAGCCAAATTCGCATTCATGGCATATAAATTATAAGTGCGGCGAGAGGTTTTTAACTGAAAAGAATTAGGAAAAATATAAGTTAAATTTGAAAATTTTTAATTTATAAAAAATAATGAAAATAAGACGGTACAAATGTCATTCTAGGGGGGGGGGGGGGGCGTGAGAAATTCCAAGTCAGTATAGTAAAACCGCCAAAGGGTTTGACGTTCTCAGGCCAAATTTCTTTATGAACTTTTATATTTTTTCATTATCTTGATGTTTGTTTGGTTAGTTTTTCAGCCATTGATCATTCCTCATTTCCTTCTTGAGCAAATGGCTTCAACAAATCAAGTTGAACTAATTTTATCGAATGAAATCTTCAAAAAAGATTTAATTTTTCCTATTTTTAATAAATTTTTTGAATAACATAGCAATTCAGGGCTTCTGATTACACTGTAAAACAAATTAATAACTTTTGATTGGCACAGAATAGCGACCCTATAATTCTGAAAGGTCATGTTGAATAGATCATTTTTGTAGAATAAACATATAGTTCAGCTGATCTGAGTTTTTTTTTTACAGTGGGTCAAAGCTTCCATTTTTGGTCGAAGGGAGCATTATATTAAATGAATAAATTGTTGTAAGTTAATTTCAGAAAGAAATCTTATTGTCAGAGTTGTATTGTCGAATTTTGTGAGCATAATTTTTGTGGAAGATCTTAACCCTGCAGCTCCTCATTTTAAGGGTCAATTTGACCCCCTTTTTCTGAAAAAATCAAAAAAGCCCTTTCAAAAAGGATTAAGGATTAAAATATTCGACGAAAATTTTTGCCGGCAAATTTCAGTGGGAGTCACCAAAGACACCAAAGTTGTAAGTAAAGATCATTACGCTGAGTTGGAATTTAATTATGTTCAACTAAAATAACTGCAGCTTGCATACTGACTTCTCGCCTCTGACGAGAAATTTTTGGAGGTAACATCTTCATATATTTTTTTAATATAAAAAATAAGAAAATAGCAGTACAATTACAACAGATGATAGATTAACCTTAATATGTTTTCCTGTATGTTTCCTCCTCTTTTGTGGAATACGCAATCGGTATTGATGGATGTGACGTAAAACTACTTTTAAGTTGTGTTTTGAACTATCTATAAATAGTCTCCAAGCGGAAGAGTCAAGTGGAAGCTCTTTAATACTGCAACAGTATACAAGGTCTTCTGAATTATTAAAATAACTTTCCAGATCGGCGTTGCCTTTTTCTTGGAAATGTAACTTTTACATCGGTTTTTATCAAATGCCTCTTTTTCAATTTGGAACATAATATTTCGGCTTTCTCCTGTTAGTCCTATATCCCTCACAAGATCTTCAAAATAAGCTTGGTCTATCAAATTAGGACAATTGTTTAAATCATGAAGAGGCAAGTAAGTTTTATTCCGCCGTTGTTTTTTCTGTATTGGGGTGTATCATATTGGCCGAAAATTTATGTGTAGGCAGTAGAGGCGCCGGAACACCTTCGCAGGGCTTTTCTGGTAAAATGACATTACTTGTTGCTTCGTATGTCATTATCGCGTATAGTATTTGGCATCTACTCAATTTTGTAATTTACGCAGAAATAGCATGTATCTGATTTGTGATCTTCAGCTTCAATCCATGTCATAGGTGTAGGAAATGACAGCGCTTTACTACCGCCTTTCTACCAGGTCAATAGAGCACTTTCGCAAGTAGTACATACAGTTTTTGGCATCCAAGTTTCAGACGAAAATCGTATTCCAAAGAAAAGAAAATAGGGTTCTTCAATTGTAGGGAATATATTTCTTCTGCACCATGTCTGAGAGAAATGTCCACAAACAAAACAAAATCAATCTCTTAATTTGCATACAGACTCCGCCAAGCTTAGTCTCAGCTCAATTATAATTGATTTTTTTATATTTATTTTATTTTAATTTTAGTAAAATTAGATTAGATGATTAGATACGCGAGAGCTCAGTATGCAAGCTACTGTTATTTTAGTTGAGCATAATTAAAAATATTTTACAGTTACCCGTGTAATTTTGACTCCCACTGAAATATTTCGGCAAAAATTTTTGTAGAATATTTTAATCCTTAAATGTCCTTTTTGAAAGGACTTTTCTGATTTCAAAAAAAGGATTTAATTGACCCTTAAAGACGGGAGCTAGAGGGTTAAGATCTTTCACAAAAATTATCTTCATAAAATTCGACAAAACCACTCTGACAATGAGAATTCTCTCAGACATTAACTTACAACATTTTTTTAATTTAGTGTAATGCTCCCTTCGACCAAAAAATGAAAACTTTGACCTGATCCATTGTAAACAAAGACTCAGACCAGCTGGACTATAAGTTTATTGTACAAAAATGATCTACTCAACATGCCCTTTCAGAATTATAGGGTTGCTATTCTGTTTCAAAAATGCTGTTGGACAGTATTATTACCTATTAGTAGAGTAGAAGAGATGCTTACATATGAGTGATATTTATAATATTATCCACGGATATATTAATAACAATTATTTATTTAGCCTTAGCTACGATTTCGCTGAAGAATGAAATGAGAATTCATCAATGGTTCTTGAATTATAGCTGAAAAAGTTTGGCCCTTTGGAGGTTTTACTATACTGGCCTAGTACAATCACCCAGACTTGGAATTTCTCACCCACCAGAGAATGACCACGAAAATACTCCACAGTAGAAGAAACCTTTTTATAAAAAATAATAATAACTTACATCAAAGAAACCTTTTTCATCTATCCGTTTTGTGCCAATTTGTGTGGGTTGTGCCGCAGTTACAGATTGAACTTCAGCTAATTCTATTAAGGAAAATTAATAATTCATAATGACATCTTACTTTTTAGTTTACAACCACAAAACTTACCTATAAAACCCTTGCATGTAGTATCTTCATCCGAATCATAATAACGTAATTGATGTTTAATGGAATCTAAAACAAACCAACGTTGTTTCCAATTCTTCAACAAGGCACCACGTTTATAAAGATGTCTAAAAAGAAGACTCAGTTTAGGCAAAAGATTCGTTATTATTAATATCAATATCTTACTCACCCTACATGTGTACGATTTTCAGCTACATTACTACTAAATTGATTGTAGAAATGATGTGATGAGGTTCGTGCGGTAGTGGCAGCACTCGAGGCTATGCTTGATGTGTCACCCTGTGATATATTCACATTAGGCGGTGCCACACCTTCGACAGCCTTATATTTTGTGCAATTCTTCAACGATAGTTCGGTACAACGTTCATGATATGAATTGCCGCAGTCCATGCAACGATAACCCACCGGACTCCACAGCAGCTTTGTACAATGATTACAATTGGTGGGTGTTGTGTAGGGATGTTTTTCAAAGCGATGAGGATGAAAAAATTTATCCTGATAGCCCGACAAACGTCCCTTCATAATAATTTCCAGCGTTGAACGTTTATGTTGCAGTTTACCTTGATAAAAAATACTACTTAAGGAATTTTTACGTTCTATTTTAACGGTGCGTGGCACCTCTAGACTACACCATACTTGTTGCCATTTTTGTGGCAAATGACCTCTTTCCGTTTCCGCTTGTTTCACCTCACTCAAGAGACAAACAAATGTATTGGCATCGGATTTTTCAATATTATCATAACCAGCTGATATTACAATACGTTTGCCTTTCAATTCAGATAAATCTAATTCGTCATCGGCATTTGTTAGTTCTAGGTCATAAGGTGGTCCTTGTGCTAACTCTTCATTCGTATAGTAAGGCCATAAATCCAAGGCAGCCGCACAGCTTTGCGGCCTTAAGACATCATCTTGTAAACTGTATATGAAATTATAAAATATTTGTGATCTCGTATGTTGTCGCTCAATATAATCGAATATGGAGTGGCCAATACGATTAAAATTCACCAAAGTTTTATTACGCATATCAACGGGATAGACACCACATTCGTCATCGGACCCATTGTTGCCTAGAATAACAAGAACAATTGTATCGTAAAATATTTAAAAGCAGAGTTTTCCAAATAAATTTTCTAAGTGAACGTAATATTTTAAATCAGCAATATCTTTTATTGATCGAGTTTGAAATTATTATTTAAGTAATGCAAATATTTGTTTAATTAACTTTTAAATATGATTTTATTAACGCTAATTGGATTATCTTTTCGAGGCTCTTAAATAGACACCTAAGTTTACCGGATAAATTTATAATATCACAAGATGCTGACATTATTGATAATCTCCTATTAATCTTCAAAAATGTTCTAAATAATCCCTCACATGTATGAAAATCTCTTCCCTATTACGTGAAAAATTTGATTCAATAAAGAAATAACTACAGACGAAATATACGATATAGAGAACTAAGCGATCGGTATCATATGAAAATATTAAACCTTAAAATTAGCGAAGAAGTTGAAAAGTTTAGGAATAAATCATGGGATTACCTTCAATCCACTTTAGATAAAGGATTTTAAGAAAGAAGTCCTGCAATAAACGCATCTTGAAACAAAATTATCTTCGTTTTATCACCAACCAGGAAATAGTGAAATTTTGGCTCAAATATTTGCTTTAAATCAAAATATTTCCTCACAAAGGAATTAAATTTTGCCTTAAGCTTTGCTATTTAAAAAATCTAAAGTCACCCCTCTTCGTTTGGACCCATAACTTATTGTCCTATATTAGTAAAATATTAGAAAATATCATAAATTTATGGATTTTATGGAAATTAATACATCCTCTTGTGAGTGTGTTTCTATCAGGTTATCCACAAGGTTTATCTCATATTATTAACAATTTGTATACAGCCGATTTCCCCCAACTAGACTACTTAACATTGTCCATTTTTGCTAATGACACAGCAGTTCTCACTTCCGAAATTATAGCTACTGATGTAATAGCTAAGCTTCAAACAGCCTCAACTGATCTAAAATTAAACTCTAATAAATGGAAAACAATGTTGAACTCCGATAAAGTTTTTCTGCCACAAGAAAAAATAATTGCAGCCAGTTGGAACAAAAAAAAATTCGTTTATTTGCATATTCAAAATCGACCAGTAAGCTCGAAACAACAATAAATACATAAAAAAAAGCATTGTATCTGGTCAAATAACAAAAACAAAAAAATTAAACATCTGGTTGTAATACTTGACTCCAAAATGTAATTTGAGGATCATATCAGTTATTTAACAAATAAGCTAAATTTACTAACACATAATACTTTATGCTTTTATAAACCGAAATCCCAGACTAAATATAAATAATAAATAATTGATTTTAAAATCCATTTTCAATGCTGTCATTTTTTTATGCATTTTTTGTGTTTGGTCCACAAGTGCAAACTGTCAAATATCTCAAAACAAATTATGGAAGCTAATTTATAATCTTCCACTGGTTAGGAACATATTAATGAACTAGCTAGATAGTTAAGTATTTAGGATAAGTTGTTTTTATATAAATAAATCAAAAATTAATAGTTTAAATTATATTTTTTAAATTTGGTAGAATAATTAAAACATTTGAATATTAATGAAAAAAAATTGTGTTAATTAAAATTATATTTTTTATATTTTGTAGAAAGAAAAAAATTTTTTGATGTAGAATTTTTTATGTTATAAAGGTAAAAAAAGGTTTTTAAGTGTATTTTTTTTAATACGAATATAAAAATATTTTAAGAATTTTTTTATATCATGCTAGATGCTAACTTAGCATCTTTTATTTCTTTTGTTTTTTTTTTTTTAATTTTTTTGAATATACAATTTTAATAGTATTGATATGTTTTAATTTCTCCAAGTGTATTATGAGAAATTTGTGTACCACTCTTTTTATCACTTTGCTCGTTTATTTCAACAAATATAACAAAACATTTTGAAAAAGGAGAATGTGAACAGCAACAAAGTTGATAATGAATTAAAAAGTCGATTGCCAAAAAATGTTATTATATTAAAAACAATTAAAAAATAATAGTCGGTCTATGCCGACTACACGATACCCTATACCATGAGTTTAGAGATCCCATCTTTTAGATGCAACTAATTAGATATAGAAAATAAGCATAAACCAAATTTGAGCGACATTGTTATTAATATTTTTTCTTAGGATATGAAAAATTTCATTTTGAATGCTATATTTATAAGGGGACTAGGTCTAGAAATGGACCGCTCCTGACTATATTTGGTAAGTTTAATAATTTTTTGCAAAAGCATTACACACCATAGAGAAGAGTGTGCAATATTTTTTTTTTAATAGATGTAAGTGAAGATCGAGAATCAGCTTCATATGGGGGCTATGGCTAAGAATTCTCCTATAGGGTTTATTTGGGAACTACTGATAAATGGATGTAATAAACATACACAAACCCAATTTGACCGAGATCTATTGTATATAATGGCAATTTAAGTCGATCTCATAGCCCTCATTTATATGGGGACTAGATCAGAACATGGACCGATTTTCATTCTATGGCCGATTGAAGCTTATATTCTAAATTTTATCAAAATATATTTATATTTGCGACCTGTAGTTTGATTACAAGGTTTACATAGACACACAGACGGACGGACGGATGGACAGCATCGCTAAATCGATTCAGAAAGTGATTCTAAGTCGATCGGTGTAATAAAAAATGGGTTTAGGTCAAATATTTTTGGTAGTTACAGGCATCAGCACACCCTGACCACACAGTGGTAATTGGGTATAAAAATGGCAAATTTTCAATACAAACACATTAAACCGGATAAAAGAACCGATAACCAATATATTAGAAGAGTTGAAATTTAGATCATCTGAAACAGAAAAAATTCAAATCCAATGGAACAATATTGGGCTACAACACTGAATACAACCTCTTTATGGATTGAAGTTAATAATTTAAAAAAAAAATCTATTGGCGAAAATCCATTTAAAGAGTTAACCACATTTGTATTATCTTTATTGATTTTGTCTTTTTCAAAAGCCAGAGTTGAACGTTTGTTTAGTTTAATGCCTTTAGTTAAAAGCAAACTTTGCAACAGAACAAATCCTAGTTGTTATGTTCTATAAATCGGATAAAAGGTTTGAAATTGAAAAATGTGTGCTATTATACTTACAATATACCGAGCGATGTCGTTGATAAAAGTCGATCATCAGAAAAATATCAGAGCCAAGAAGAAGTTGAAGATAAAGACTTCACAGAAATATTAGATTCTATAAACCAATTATTGTAATATACTCGTATCTTTTGATAATGTAAATTCTTTATATTTGAAATTAAAAAAAAATCTCTCTAAAATTAAAAATATTTAATTTAAAATTTAAAAACTCAATTTGATATTAAAAAAAATTTCAGATGAAATTCAATACCATTTTAATTAAAATTTAAAACAAATAAATCGAAACTTATGTTTTATATTCATTTTTCCATTTAAACCCCAAAGAATTTATTAATAAGTATTTAATTTTTCAATCAAAAGGTAATGAAATTTGAAAAACAAAATTTAGCATATTTTTTTGACTGCGATACGTTTTAGCATCTTTTTTTTTGCATTTAGCATCTTTACAATTTCAAAATATGGCAACACAGTTTCCTTTTACTCATGCAAGAAGAAACCCAAAAAACTTGTTTAATATAGAAGAAAATATGCTACATTGGCATAAATACACATTGTTATAAATAGTTCAATAAATCCAGATAGTAATATAACCTAAAACCCACGTGGAGGGTATCAAAGATTCAGCACAGTATAGAGCAAGCTTGGTAATATGAACATGAAAAAACTGAGGGTGTTCACAGTAACGGGATGCTGTTCATGCTATTGCGATAAACCTATAGCTGAATAATTTATGTGTAAAATGTTCTGTATAGTTTAATAAAAAAAACAAAAAATGACTTCAACAATAGATATAAGAGTAAAATTTTTGTATATATTACTATGAAGAATCGTCAACCAAAATATTTTAAGAAAAATTTAAAAAAAAAATCCATATTAAGTAACTTTAAGCCCCAATTTTTCCCAATAAAAGTCGATATGATTATTTTGGAGCGTGGTAATCTGATGGCAATTGTTATTGTTAGACCCCATTTGACCGAATGTGTAGGCTATGTATAGGCAAAATGTTATACCCTATACCTTATATGGTCAGAGTATAATGACATTGTACTGATATTTGTAACTATCAAAAAAAATTTTACCTAGACCCATCTTTTATTACACCGAATCACTTTCTGAGATATAAATATATATACTGCTAAAACTAGAAGGAAATTGCTAAATTGGCAACACTAGAAATGATGCAAAAATCTAACAAATTTTAATTAAATTTTTTATTTCGATTTAATAAAAATCATTCCACTTACATTTATTATTCCCCATTAAATGTTTCGTTGACAGTGAACCTCTTTTATCCTCCACCGCTGTTATGCCCATATCGAACCTTTCCACTTCACAATCAAATAAAAATGTACGAAAACGACACGACACCGTATGGTAGGCCAGAAAACGTATATAAAATTCATTGAATTCAAATGCCATAGGGAATTGTTTTTGTATTTGATAGACAGCATCTAGAAATTGTAAAAATGTGGGAGCAAATACTATATTTGAACTATTGTGCGACGGTTTCAAATGACTACGATGAGCAAATCTATGACCAAATGCAATCCATTCTTTCTCAACCAAAACACGAAAACCGTCAATTGTACGATAGTAAGGATCTAAACACAATTGGGCGATGGCTGATATTTGAGCCGTAATATCCCAGCCATCTTCTAGAGATAGCATAACAGAGGCTTCTTGTAAATCGATTAAGTCCACAACGGCACCGGATAGCTGCAGCAACGATGAGATTTGTTGCAGCCAATCGGATTGTTCGATATTTTTAGCAAATGTTTGATCTGTGTCATTGGTATTGTTTGAGGGTAAACAGGCACGCATTAATTTCTTAAATGCTATGCGTGAATGTCGTGTATTGGGATAATCGACGGGTATAAATTCTGCTCCTAAATCAGCATTAACACTAGATTTTGTTTGTGACTTTTCACCCAACACATATAAACGTATCTTGCGATAGCCGGAGGCTGTAGAATTGGATATTCCTGATGAATTCTTAACAGTACCTCCTTTCTGTTTGCCCTCTTGCGAGGAGAGACCAGATTTATTTTTTCTTGTTACTTCCGGTGTAAGCGAGGTATTTAAATAATGTAAATCATCTACAGCCGAAGTGTTCAGTAGTAAGGAACTCATGGATAAATTCATACCCGATAAACTATATTGTGCTAGCGATATATTGGGTTTAGGCATAGTACCAATTAGAGCCATAAAGTATTTATCTTGTTCATGATAATTGGCCACATCATTGGACATGGTATTGGAGCCGGTGGAATTTTTCAACATGCCAATAACTGATTTACTATGAGGCAAAGCTCCCCGTATTAACAGGGCGCCATTGCGATGACGCCAAGTAGGTACTGGTATACGTTGACTTTTATAACAACGACCTAAGTGAGTTAAGGCGGCATCATGAACCTGCAATGGTGCCACATAAACAGCTGGATATGATCTGCACATGCTGTAATTGGAATTTACGCTCGTTACTCGAAAACCACTTTGTGGCTCTTCAAATCCTAAACGCTTCCAATCTTTAACATAGTTTCTTTCACGCATACGTTCGACATCTTTAGCAGTGGCTATGCGCGGCAATGTTTCGTTATTACATTCGAATTCATCATCCTCGAGCTCATCATTTTGGGAATGTGTTTCTAAAGCATCCACAGAAGCCACCATGGTATCAAAATCCACACTAGGATTTAGTAGCTTACGTTTTGTGGTAAACTTTTGTTTAAATCCTGTTTTTATAGCAGTTCTCATTAAAGTTTTCTTGGCAAATCCTTTCAACGTAGAATACTTTTCTTTTGTCTTTAAAGGAGCCGCCCCGTGTATAATCGTACCGTAAGATTGAAAAGCAAAATGTTCAAATTCGTCTATAGGATGTCTAGATTTACATAATATCTTACGAAACGTTTCAATCATTTCTGGTGTCACCTCCGAATCAAAAGCTATTTTCATTAGCTGGAACGTACTGGACCGTAGCTGTAAACCTTCAGGCATAGTTTGATCTAAATGAGCCAAATATAAGACTGAAATTTTCTTTTCTTTTAGCAAAGACATTATAGGAAATGCTCGTATTATTGTTTGTTCACAAGCCAAAGGATCACATGGATTGCCCTTAAAGACTATACGATAGTTAGTTAAGAATAAAGCACCCTCGGCTGGTATCAAACTTTGAGCATCATCTTCTCTGCCATCTGGCATTAAGTAACATCTTAAATGGTCAGTGACGATCTCTTCGCCCGGCAGCAAACAGGGTGCTTGTATTTTAGGTTTTTGTACATGAGGATGACGTTTAGATTCTAAGTAAACTGATTCCAGAGATTCGATATGCATATGCACCACACCGGGCACCATGTCGTGCAGATTACGTATGTGTTCTGAACTGACACCACCTTCAGTGCAAACACGATCTATGAAGCGCGACACAATCTTACCAACAGCAATGCCAATGTCAGACGCATTATTCTCCTCGAAACCCTCATCAGAGTGTTCACTTAGACTATGCGAACCCATTATGCTGAAATGAATATGAATGAAATATGAAAATTTAGATCCAACATAGCAAAATCACACATTCTACACCGAAAAAAAATCCATGCAACATTCTACGTAAAATATAATGAATCTCTCGTAGCCACTATTTTTCGTAATATATAAAAAAATATATTTAATTTTACGAAATAAATTTCGTATCGATATTTTTTTTGCCAAAATCATATTCTTCGTAACTGATTTATAAAATTATATTCAGCATATGAAAGGCTTATTTTAAATAAAATAATTGATTGACTGAAAATAAAAAACCGTTAAATTTCGAAAAGTTTTAGCTCGATTGGATCGCGGTTAAAAATCGATTCAAAACTTTTTTTTCGGCAGACAAGCAGACACTACGAGTTAAAATAAAGGGAGTAAGAAAATATAATTTTAATAAAGGCAGATTAACAAAAATTTAAAAAAAATTCAATATAAATTGGATATTCTTTTGAAAACTATTTTGTATGTTGGATAAATTGTAATCAATGCAAGAATCTAGTAACTTTTCCAGTGTTTGATCAATCCTGCAGTTCGAACACTCGGGTAAAATATGAGTAATTGTAAGTAAAAAGTCACAAACATGACATTTTGAATGATCCTACTAAAGATGTTGCTATAATTAGGTCTGTTATATGGTGGATTTTGTTGCCTTTGGATAAACTTGACAAACCTTAGGTAAAACATGGTGTTACTGCGATTTCGGAGCTTCAGTAATGATATCAAATTGAGAATCTGGGGTCTAATCGTCGCATTCGTTATCGAAATTTTTCGATCGAAATCATTTTTTTATTTTCCAAAATAAAATACCAAGAATAATTTTACTCTGTCACAGTTAACGAGTTATTGCCCCTGGTTAAGAGTAAATGTGAAACGTCAATTGACGTTTATCCATTTTCTTTAAATAATAAACCAAATTATGGAATTTCGATTAATTTTACTCGATATCGAATGCGGCGATGATATTTGTTTGACAATTGCAAATTGAAATATTTTTGTTTTTTTTAAATTCTTAAAAAGCTGAAAATGACAAGAAATGACACGCTTTTAGTATTAAATCATAAAGCTACAATTACTGCAAATAAAACGGCTAAATGTTGATTTTATTCTGCATAAAGTGAAGGTACTTGGTTTTGACAAAAATTCAGAATTTTGTTTAGCTTAGTTTTTTCATTAAATAAGTTTTACAAAGTTAAATAAATGATCTAAAAATGATTTCGACTTTGTTTTGTCACAGTAGACAAAACGGAGGCTTGGATTCTCTTATAAGAAACCTAATAAAATCTCCCATGATATTTTTCCCATACAAATATTTTTTACATTTTCATTGAAAGCTCAGGACTTATTGAACCGATTTCGATGATTTTAAATAGCAACTTTCTCAGGATGTCAATGTATCATTTTCCCTAAAAATGAGCAACTCAGCTGACGTGTTGATAGCGTGAATGCGATTTCCGCAGATGGACAGACGGACATCGCTAACTTATATATACCCTCTGGATACTGGTGTGGTGGAAATAAAAACTACGAAAGTACATGGAGACTTAGAAAAAAAATCTGTTGCTGTTTTTGCACATAAAAGAAAGGTTTTTGTATTGAAAAAAAAAAAAATAAATAAAATCCATTTTTTTATTGGATTTAATAAATCCTATTTTTTTTTTTTTTTTGGATTTAATAAATCCTATTTCCTTTTTTAGATTTACTAACTCTCTTTTTTTGTATGAAAAAATGTTAATACAATAATTAAGACTAATATTGCAAGGGTCGAATCGTCGCATTCGTTATCGAAATTATTTTTTTATTTTCCAAAATAAAATACTAAGAGAAATTTTACTATGTCACAGCTAACGAGTTATGGTCCATAATTAATATAAAAAGTGAAAGAAGGTCTGACGATTGTCCGCCTTCTTTAAATAATAGACCAAAATAAGGAATTTCGATTGATTTTACTCGATATCGAATGCGACGATTTGCCCCCCAGGTTTTGGAAAGTTTACTCGATTTTAAAATGTTTTTACCTAAAATTTTATTATTACTGCTTTGAATATTTTAAAAGGAAAAAGACGTACGGCGTTTTACATTTTTTAACTTTTAAGAAATTTATACATTTTTTTCTGTAATTTACGAAATTAAATCGTACATTGTAAGAAAGGCTTTCGTATATATTCGTTTATATTACACAATCCTTTACGTCGATTTTCGTGTGGATTTTTTTTTCGATGTACGCAACAAAATTAAGATGAAAATGTTTCAAAAAATTGTTTTTTAAAGCTCATTTAGTTTCCACTTACCTGTTGGAAACACTTTGATTGTCATCAAAACGAAACGTTTGCTGAGGCTTCTTATGGCCCACAGCATTAACATCCGGTGGTATAAGTAGCGAAACCATTCTATTTGAATAGTGAATGGCTTGACTATATAAAGTCGATTCTTCCGATTGAGCCAATTCCAATTTCTTATCCTCATCTATGGTGGGCGATTTTCGCAGTTGTTCTGCCGTTATTTCCAAAGCAGTTGGTTCTTCCAAAGGTACATCGTCTAGAACACAATTGGATTCTTTATTATGTTCATTTGCTCGTCTGTGTTGCATATACAAGGCTTTGATATGAGTTTGTACATCTTGATAAAAGGTTGATTCCCAAAATTGTAAATTTTTCCAAATCGTGTGATCTTGTATACAAGTGTAGGCGAATTGTATGATGCCCGTCGAAAGTTTACGACAAAATATTGTGGACATGGGTAATAAAGCAGCAGCTACGGTATATTCATCTATTCCCATAGAATTTTGTAAGGTTTTATTCATAAATTTTATTATTAAATCGAATTGTTGATGATCCAATATTGCCTTATTGCCATAAACATAACCGAACAGTTCCCGACAAAATATTAAGCGAGCATCACGATGTTTAAGGGTTCTCGTTACTGCTGGCACAAGTTTACGAGCATCGGCTATTTTATTTTCGAATATATAGGAGACACAAGTCTTCAAAACTTCTAAACGTCTGGCGGAATTCAAGAGATTTGGTCTTACATCTAATACTTCAGGTAATCGTGGACCCATAGGAATAGTACGATTTTGATTACGTTGTGATGTCAACCGTGGTTGTATACAATTTTTCCGTATGCCATCTGTTATAATCAATTCAACCTTTTCGGTGCTAATCCGAGGAAAGGCTGGCTGATGTATGCGATGGGAGGATCCTTCCGGAGGACGTAATACTTTTTGCACATACATTTGTTGATTGGGCGATTCATTTTCATATAATACTTTGCCCAATTCGGAGATGTGTATATGTAGAATACTTTTAAAGTTAGCTTCCGATTTGAGCAGTTCATTCATCGAACTATATAACTCATCCCAAGCATCTGACGGTCTCCAGGGTGGCCCTCTTTCATTAACGAATGTAGTAAAGAACATACTGTCTAGAACACGAAATAAAAATTCACTTTCTATTAAATCTCGTGCTCCCAAGAAGCCAGCTTTATGAAATGTTATAACCGGCTTGGGATGTATTCTTATCAAGGTCAAACACGATCGATAACCCTGCAGTAATTGAGCAAACAAACGCATAAATATTGCCCGTATCTCTTTATCGATAACAGCTTCGGTTTTTGGATAATTTGTGGGCTTCTCTTGTGATGGAAATGCTAAATCGGCCTGTGATAAATTTGGAAATAATATCATTGTTAATAATTCCTGAGTTTGTTCCCAAAGTGGCGAGGGTAACACTGGTACTGGTGGTGTAAGAGTGGGTGGTATAGTTACCAAACCACCATCTAAATCGACGACAATAACATCAAGTAAATCGGTGATTTCGGCTTGTAAAGAACTATGTATGCCCATTATAAAGGGGGTGGGTGTGGAAAGTACTTCCGTTAAGGGTGCCGGCAATATGGGAATGTACACATGCGTATAACGGAAGGGATACATAAGAGCCACTAAGGCCTTACAACTTTCCGTAAGGTGGGAATAACTTTTCGAGTGAAAGAGTATTTTATTTTCAGTCATAACGGCACACAGCAAAATCAAAACATTTTTAATGCCTAGAACAAAGTAAACGAAAAAATTTAGAAATAACATTAAAAAAAAAAGCTTAGAAAGAGGTGCTCGGAATTTGGCAAATTTTGTTTCAATGAAAAAAGTTTTGGAAAATTTAAGAATTTCAACTCACCCAATTGTTTAAACAAAAAATAAACTGATGTGCCCGTCACCGGCAATGATGATGACTGAGGCGGCTGTAACGATTGCTTATCACCGGCTCCAATAGAAAACCGAACTTGTGGTCCCCCAGCCGGTGGCACTTGTATACAACCCAATATATTACCAATTAACGTTTCCAGAGCATATGGTAAATTTTCTATATACACCGTGTAAATGGTGCCAAGACAATTTTTAAACGTCTCTGCATAATCCAGGCGAGATATTAAAACCAAACATTTCGGTGCATACATAACACTATGATGAGATATTTGGGAGTTCGATGATATTGCCGATGTATTTGCACAACCATTATTATTCGATAAGCTAGTAGAGTTAAGAGGTGATGAATTTTGATATTTTGTTGAGGTGATTATAGTTTCATCTTCTTCGTCGATAACTTTTTTATTGAGTGTTATGGCTAGAGTTTCATGAAAACTCAAACAGGCACAATAATGTTTGTTAGCATCGATATCAGTTAGAACGGAAGTAAAAAATTTTGGTTCTTGTTTTTCATATGATAAATTCCAGCCCAACGGTTGACAAAACTAAATATATGAGAAAAATATAAGAAAAATAATATAAAAAAAAATATTTTTGTTAAACCTTTTTAAAGAGCAATTAGAGTTGAAGTTAAATTCGAAAGAATAAAAAATCCCATACAAAGTCACTCCACCTTATTGTACATATCAAAATGTAGTTAATATGTATATGTGGAGGGATGTCTTTGCTCATTTCTTTTATTTCGGCAAAATTTGAGATTTTTTCTAGTTTTAATAAGCGATTCTGTTTGTTTTTTGTTTTTGTAAGATCGCGATTATGTGAATTTTCTTATATATTCACTAAATAAACCATTAAGCGCTTAGCCTATATGGAATACATTCTAATGGATTTCAAGTGGATTTTCGGAGAAATTATTATTAGATTTTAAAATCACAAATTTTGTATTTTCTTGACCGTTGGTTTTGACGATAGTTGAGGGAAGTTTATTGAATTATTTTTCAAGGAGGGTATCTTTTTTTCTATCATTTAGCCATTAAGAGATTTGCTTATGAGGTTTTATAATATAGATTTTATAATCACAAATTTTAGATTGTCTTGACATTTAATATTAATAGTTTACTTCCGTGTCAACAAAGGTTTTTTATTCATTTATTTTACTTCCAGTGGAGTCTTTAGAAGGACCCCCCACCTTCTGCAGTGGAGAAGTATCTATGATAAAAGCTTTATACGTGTCCATATACTATACTATGAGATACTACATTATAAAAATTATTAAAAAAGTTTTTATTGTCAATATATTTTAGAAATACGATATCTTTATATTTAAATACGTAAATTTTAAATTCAACACGCTGGTATGACTGTGAACTGTTTACCAATAAATAAAATAATAAATAAATATTAAATATTTTTAAACCGAATTCTCTCCTGTTATTAAATAATTTTGTAGATTTTAATTCATAATCAGTTTAATTAGTATTTAGTATTGAATTTTCGAATTTAAATATTTAGCTATTTACTTAATTATATTGTTTTATAGTTCATAATCGTTTATGATAGGTTATTTGGAGCAAGTCTAGTTTAGGGGCGACACGCTGATTTTTAAAATTTTTTTTTGATAGGTTGGGGTTTTTGATTTTTTATCAAAAATTTCCATAATATGAAAATACAGGGGTTGAATCGTCGCATTCGTTATTTAAGTTTTTCGATCGAAATTATTTGTTTATTTTCCAAAATAATATACTAAGAGTAATTTTACTCTGTCACAGCTAAGTCATGGTCCATAGTTAATAGTAAAAGTGACACGAGGTCTGACGATTGTCCGTCTTCTTTAAATAATAAACCAAAATATGGAATTTCGATTGAATTTATTTGATATCGAAGGCGACGATTTGCCCCAGTGCGATTTTCGCGACTAATTAAAAACTAGACCTGTCGCGAAAATTCAGTTCAGCAGAACCCAAATTCTATTGAAAAATTTTATTTAATTTTTAAAATTAGAATTATTTTTATTGATATATGTATTTACATTTTAAACAAAATTATTTTTTAAAATAACAGCTAAATCACGTAGTTCATATAGTGCTGTTGCCGGCTTATCATTTTCCAAAGCCCATTGTATGCATATGTTTATCGATGTTATAGCAATGTCCACTTTAATTTTGATTTCTTCATGTAAATTTCATTTCATCGTGTAAATCCTCCGATTCCGTATCTGATAATTCCTTATGCTCCTTATTACTTTCCACGTGAAATTCTTCTTGAATCCAGTTGTTTATGTCAGCATTCGTTAAAAGATGTTCCGTACCAATTTGAGCTACAAGTGTACTAATAGTTGAAATATCTTAATTTTCTTCCTGAATTATATTTTGTAAAATATTTAAGGGCATTTTATCCTCTTCACTGCATTCACTTCCGAATTCGAGCAAGGAGTTCCAGTATTTTTGGATATTGGACACTGATATTTTATACCAGGACGTAGCTAGAATCTGAACTGCATTTTTGAGATTAAGTTTTTTAGTTTGAGCTCCAAATTTTGTTGCCTTCTCGCCAAGCAAGTGGGTGAGTAGTTGTTTTTTTTTTTTAATTTAATTTGACCAAGTTGATAACATTTTGATCTAACGGTTCAATAAGCGCAGTGCAATTGGGTGGTAGATTCATTGCTACAATTAAACCATCATCACTTTTTAGTTTCTCAACTGGGTGACACGTCGCGTTATCAAAAAGCAAAACTGCTTTTTGCGGCAGACCTTTTGAAGCCAAAAATTCTCGGACCTAAAAAATTTTTACTTATGAACAACTTACTTTTACTAATTGCTGAAAATTAACTTACGTGGGGAATAAATTCGTGATGGAACCAGTCCTTGAATTTAAATGATGTCATCCAGACGTTATTACTGGACTTGTATATTACAGGATTATTGAAAACGCATTTAAAGGCGTTTGGGTTTTTCGATTTTCCAACAACCAACAATTTAAGTTAGTCTGTGCCATTCGCATTTGAACAGGGTAAAAAAAGTTATTTCTTCCGGGAGCCGCTTTCTCATTACATGTGACAAGAGTGTGATTTGGAAGCATCCTATAATATCAACCGGATTCGTCGGCATTGTAGATTCGGTGAAGAGTCAACCCATGCTCATCAACGTAATCCTTAAACTCTTTCACAAATGGATCAATAAGATGAGGTTTCGAAGAAAATTTCTCGCCCGTAATTTTTAAAAATCTAATTCAATGTCGATGCTTAAATTTCTTCAACCATCCTTCACAGGCATTGAAAACTGAATTGTTTTGATAAATTTTGGAATACAAATGATTGGCTTTTGATCGCAAAATCTCTGCAGATATTGGAACATTTTTTCCCTTTGTTTTACAAACCACTTATAAAGCATTTTTTCCATTCTTGGGTACTCAGCTTTCTTTAAGGTGCAACGTTTGCCAGGGCCACTTTCTGTTGTACGTACGAACTTTCTTGCTTTATAATACGGTAAACCGAAGACTTATGCAACTTGTAATTCACGCAAATCGAATTTATGTAATCTCCAGTTTTTAATTTATTTTAAATCTCAAATTTTTTTAGAAATCGTTGTCTTTAAAATATGTTGAACCTTTCCCATATTAAGAGACATATATATTTACTCAACAAATGGCACGAATAAACTGACAAAATTGAAATCACCCAAAAAGGTTAATATACCATATAGGCGGGGTTTTCCCTTTTTGGTTATAGATATTGTAATCAAATTTAAAAAAACAGATACACAAAAGTCGCGAAAATGGAACCCGTTTTTCGTAAACTGTCGCGATTATAGAACCTGCAATGTTAACAATTAAGCCGTCGCAATAACCGGGCCGTCGCGATAATGTGTAGTCGCGAATACCGAGCTTGCACTATGAAAGTTTTTAATTGGTTAATATCCCTAAAAGAAATTAGTAAGATATTTGATTTTCTTTCGAACTACCTCGAAAATAATATATTTTCCAAAAAACTTTAAAATGTAGCAAAAACCCTTATATATCCGGTCCTGAAAAGGTTAAGAGGTCAAAAGATATATCAAAATAAATCTAAAGGACCCAGATTTTATTTAGTTGTAAACATCAACATTTTCCATAAAAAATTAACAAATGCAAAAACTTTAATAGGTTCATAACGGGTTAATGGAGTTCGAATTTCTAATTTTCAAATATCAAATGATATATATTGCTGAAATCCGATACTAAATAACAAAGTTATTTACAAATCAAAGTCAAAGCTTTGGCGGTCCATATATCGAAAAATATGATCCGCCGCAAAAAAAATGTATTTTTCTAGAATCGCATTAAAATATTTTATAAGTGGGTAAAAATTTGGAACGGATCGGGGTGTCGCCCCTAAACTAGACTTAAGCCGGTTATTTAAAAATGTTCTTAATAAATAATTGTGATAACATCATTTGTTGCATTACCCATTCTATGCCTTCTATGAAGGGAGTATCCGGCCAATCTTTTTCCGGAAAACGTTGTGCTATTTTGCCACATGTCAACAATTGGTTATCAGTAGGTGTACCTAATGAAAAGAAAAGTTCATTTTAATTTTATTTAGAGGATTTAAAAAGGAACTCTTAATAGGTATATTACAAAAGAAACTTACGATCTTTCTCATTATCATAGCCCACAATAACAAAGTAATCAGCAAGCCGTGACATATCTTCAAAAAAAAATGACAATTGCAGTTACTGCATTGCCTTTAAAATGTTTATTTTTTTTAGTTTGTTACTAAACAAACAATAGGAGCTTACAATAAACTCTCTTAAATATGTTTTACTCTTTTTATTGCAAACTTTTAATTATTTATAAAACTTTTCTTATTCTATGTTAATATTATTAGAGCAATCTTTTAACCAAAACCACTGATTTTTTTTATCACATAAATTGGTTATAAAAATATCTACGTCCACTTCCTAATTTGCATATACCAAAAAAACTTCTTTCTTTTCAACCAGTTCGTAGTTGTTTCAATTTTATTTTAAATAATTCTGATCACGTTTCTTTTTTAAAACTTAAAATTTTATATATCTGCATTAGTTGTAGGTTGCTTTTTTTCATATTTTGGTTACTTTTACAACTAAAACTTATTTATTTATTATTTTTTCGGTTTTATTAATCCGTAACCGTAAAAGTTGCTGTGTTGTATGTAGTTGTAGTTCAACCACACCCCTAGTAAAAAATATGTTTTCGTATTTACTTATCTTATATTTTTATTTTTGAACTATTTCGTTTATTCCAAAGAAAACGAAATTTTCTTTTTCTTTAAACACAATTATTTTTGTTATAAACAAATGAATACGCGTCGTTTTTTTAATTAATTATACCAAGTTGCTTTTTATTTTGTTCTCATTTTTTTACAAACTGAAGTTCTGCTACGGCTGTCAAAATATTTTTTTGTTGTCAAATTAAATATTTATTTGTCGATGCCAGATCTACGTTAAATTCAACTTACATGAGGCGCCCTGTATTGGTTAGCAAAATCGCTTTGATCAAAACAAAAATGCGCTTAAATAATATAAAGGACTTGCTGGTTAATATTGCTATAAAATAAAAAATCGTTTACTTGCAAACTTTTCAACACAACATATGTATGTAGACACATGGCGATTTGATTAACAGATGTTTCAAAACCGCTAATGTCAATTAGAAGCCTCATGTCAAATTTTTAAATATATGTTATAAAAACGCTTATTTAAAAATGTTCAGTATGGCTACCTTATAATATACTACTTAGTAATGTCAATTAAACACAGATCCAATTTTGACATTTGTAATAGTGCCAATCAAGGAAAATTGTTAGAAGTCCGAGAAAAAAATAATATATTGTAAAAATTAAATAAAACAATGACAAAAAACAAAACTGATATTGACAAAAATAAATATTGACCGTTTAAAACAAATTATCAAAATAGTTTTAGAAACGAGATGGCACAAGAACCAACAAATAGTAGTGCACAACAACCACCAGCTAGCGATGTTGATTCCGCTATGAAGGGGGCTCCAACCCAAGTGGTAAATATTAAACAGGAAAAAGTAGATCCTGAAATTGAAAATAAAATAACACTACTGAAACAAGAAGTAAAATGCGAATCAAACAATAACAGTGAGAATATAGAAGGTACGAATGGCCATGGTGACGAAAATAGAGAGACTAATGAATCCGATGACGATGATGATTCAAATGCTTCCCAATCAAGTTCTCAAGAGCAAAACGTCGAAGAAGATGCAGTCGAAGAAGACGAAAAGAAAAATATTGCACCAGTCAAGAGTTCTAATGAAATTTTAACCGAACTTTTCCAAGTATTTAATGCAGCACCTCCCGTGGAACTGCTAGATGATAAAAACTTAATTAAGAAGGCGAAAAAGCATAAAAAGGAAAAGAAAAAGAAACATAAGAAACAAAAGGAACCACTAGAGGAAGAGGCAGAAGATGGAGAACTGTTAGCCGGCGAAAAGAGTAAACATAAAAAGAAAAAGAAACACAAACATAAAAATAAGGATGGTTCGAAGGAAAAAGATAAGGATAGGGACAAGGGAAAAAATAAAGATAAAGAGAAATCCAAGGAGAACAAGAAATCCAAAGTTAGAGATAGGAGCAAGGATCGAGCAAAAAGTAAAGATAGAACGAAAAGCAAAGAAAGAGAAAAGAAGAGTAGAGATAAGGATATCAAAAAAGAGGCTTTGGATAAATATGATAAACCATTAAAAACTTCGGAACGAAAACGCCATCATAATAGGGATCCTGTTTTGGACGATGTTAGCAAACGTAGGAAAACAGAGGATAAGGATACGAGGCAAAGAGAAAATCAATTTTATAATGGCTTTGATAAAGATAAAGAGGGAAATCGTACAAGGGAACGATCACGTGGTAATGACAAAAATCGAGACACTTTTAAGGAAAGCAGGGAATGTGATACTAAAATAAAAAAAGAATTAGTGGAAAGAAAAACACAAAGACTATCCGCTGAGGGACACAGTTCTGAAATATCTCTCTCAGATGAGGAAACCTACTTAAAAGAAATGGAAAAACGTCCTTCTGACTACTCAAAACGTAAAGTCCACAACAGTTTCTATGATGGTGTAAAACGTAGTCGTAGCAGAGAGCATGACCGTAACCGTGATCGTGATCGTAAAAACAGCAAAGAACATTTTCGTGACCGTGATAACTCCTATGGTAGTCGAGGATTTTCACGACGTCATCATTCGAGATATTCTCGATCAAGATCCCGCTCTAGGTCACACGATTTGGGTATAGATAAAAAACGTCTTCTGGAAATTGCTCGAAAAAATGCTATTAGTATGTTTAAACGTGGCAATCTGCCGGGATGTAACAATATGTCACAGGAACTAAAGGACAAAGTCTTGATCAAAATGCGTTATGGCGGCCGCACGGTGGAAGATTTAACCGAATTTTGTAAAAAGATATCTATTGGGGAAAATCTCTCCGATCTGTCATCTGATGAAGATTCGGACGTCGATAAGGCTGGAAATACTAAAGCCTTCCATCATCCTTTTCAACTAAAAGAAAGGGATCCTATAGTTTTGCATATACGCAATTCCAAACCCATACCAACAATACATAAAACTGATGAACAAACTAAAGCCATAACTATGCAATTTCCAGTTTCTTCTGGCCAACAACATCGTATGACCGAATATTGGGTTCCCGTGGAGACCAAAGATAGTTTAACTCCTCTGCCAGCTTTACCAGCAGCTGCATCAATATCATCGATTTTTAAAAATAATTTGGCCAAAAATACTCTTGGTAAAACTATACCTATGGCCGAGGAACAAGAACCAGCTTTTAAACCAGTGCCAGCAGAAGAACCATCTGAAACCGCTGCAATCGTAGATGAGGTTATATTACGAATACCATCAGCAACAGCGGAAACACCTATAACAGTTCCTCCACCCGTTATTGTTCCTCCGCCGGTGGAAGTTGCTGTCGAAAACAATAATGCATTGGCAACTTGCTTTGTGCCCGATGTTCCTGTACCTTCAACAAATCCTTCGATATTCCCACATACAGCTGGGACTTCACTAGATGTTTCATCAATCATTTCAAAAAGACTTAATGCAATGAGGAGATTACAGGCAAGTTTAAATTTTCAGATATTTCCTAGAAATTTGTCTGAATCTGATATACTATTTTTTTTTTTATAAAATTTTAATTGATATATCATTTTGTTTGTTTTTAGGATAATCCCATGGATTCTGAAGCTCTTAAAATGATGTATAATTCACAACGGGAAATGTCTTCGTGGGCATCTTCAAAACATATACCGGGACAATTTCTCGGTAGCACTGGTGTAAATGTTCTGAAACCAAACGAACTACATTCTGGTCCCCAAGTATGGGCACGCAAGGATCAATTAACTTCAAGCAAACCCGTTACTGGCGGTATGGGTATGCATCTATTACAGAAAATGGGTTGGAAACCGGGAGAAGGCTTGGGTCGTGAAAAAAATGGTTCATTACAGCCCTTACTACTCGACGTAAAGCTTGATAAACGTGGTCTAGTTGCCCAAGAAGATACCGGCGGTCGTAAGCAGCCACCCGGCAAGAAACGTGCTGGTTCCATTACCCAACAACAAGCTCAACAAAATCTTGAAGAAAAACATCCAGTCTGTCTTCTCAATGAATTGACTTCAAAACGTAAATGGACGCCACCTTTATATACACTCGTCAACGAAAAAGGTCCCTCACATAGCAAAATGTTT